>OY796661.1:9491334-10068543 GCA_963680705.1 Rhagium mordax | reverse complement strand
CTACGTTAGTAGATAGGCTATGCCGATACGGGGCCAAAACCCCATGTTATTTCTTATGGAGGTTCATCCTGGTCATTTTTGTTCCCTTTTACCCCCTCCACTCCCACCTGCAGAAGACCTGGAGGATGTCTTCGTGGAGGTAGAGGTCAAGGCTACGCATGCGCCAGGTGATTAATGATAGGTGTGACACGGTTAGGATAATATGATAGGTGCGACGGCTAGGTAAACAATGTAGTAATAGGTATGCGTAGATTACAGAATTTTAAGCCAGACATTCGATGGCTAAATAATAATATAGCCAGTGCAGAGCCAGCGCATCTCGAGACGATCGTTCCAGCATGGGTCTCGCAGCAAATGAGCGCAGCGCTAACAACGTCCGTTTAACAAACTAATGTAGAGTTGGCTCAAGGAAAAAATCTACACAACATATAATGCATTGAACATGGGTGCGTGAATGACATAGGGGTATACGCGTGGAAAATCGACATGATAAAATACAGATATATACATTCAATGAAATAATCGTATATAGGATTAAAATATTGAGCATAATAAAGGAGATAAAGCAATTAAGCTGTCAAGCGTCAAAAAAGCCTATGATAATATTATACCTACCTGATGAATAGATTTAAAATAGGTTAGCTAACATGCGTCTTAAGTACGTTAGTATATATTTTCGTTTAATGTATGTAAATAATAATAATTTCAAAGCAGCAGCAAAAATACTGCGGCGACATGTGGTCAGTCTAAACTGCTTATTGTGGAAACGTAAAAACAAAAGATGACGGCGTTAGGACGGCGGGCCTAACGCTTCAGGCCGGCGCGGCGGCATGCATGCATAAAGTTCTATGATGTAGGTAAATAAGATTTAAGTGTGAATAACGTTAAGTAGAAAAACATAGCTTCTTTTTAAAAAAAATTCAGGTGATGTATGACTCAATTAAAAATTAAATAGGAATACTAGCAGTCTAGAATGTAGTAATTACAAAAGATCGTACTTGTAACCTAATATCCTAGTAACGTAGGTCAGCATCAATAACAAACGTAAGCAATCTCTGAATTTATTTCATATCATCGAAAACGCTGATGTAGAATAAAACCTATTTTTAAGTTCTGAATATACAGAGTGGACATTCTTTTCATGTTTCGCGTGTATGTGTATTTACAGGAGATATTTAAAGCTATATTTTAATAGAGTAATTAGAACAGAAATACCTATACCTATCGGCTATCTATAATGCTATATAAACTATATTTAAAAAAACACATTGTGATTAGGCGCCGGACATAACCAATATATATTTAGTAGTTCCTTGCGTATGAAGCTAATATTCTTGGGCTAACTTTATAGATAAAAAATATCCCGCGCAATTAAATTAACAAATAAGCAATAATTTTATATGAATCGCCTATGATTTATGAAGAATTTTAAACATGAATAATATTAGGTACTAAACCTTACGTACTTATTATTGTTAGAACGACGTATTTATTTCGCAAGTAGTTAGCCTTTCAAATACTCTCAAACAAATCAATAGATTTATTAGACAAATAAGCAAGACAAGCATTTTTCAATTCTTTATTCATATGTACATATTTAGCTATCCTGAAGATGAAGGTTGCAGAGAGAGCCCCAAAGCAAATCTGTAAATAACCAAAGAGCATTAGGTAGTAAAAGTTTTAAAATGTATCCAGAAAATATTTTTAAATAAGGAATTAGTCAAAACATGCACACTTTGCATATTTAGCAAAAACGATATTCCGGGAATTTAGTTCGAGTGTAATTAAATTTTGTGTTAATATAAACAATTTAAGTCATTTATCTTAATGCATGTCAATATTAAACAAATCAGCGCCTGTATACTTAAATGCCGACCTATGGGAAATAAGTAATTAGCACGTATTTTTCTTAGAAAAAAAGCGTGACGTATCAAGCAGCTGCAATTGTAGAACAAAGCCCCTCGTATGATGGGTATACGTAATCAAGATGACGTCATAGATAATATAAATAAGCCGTACACGTCTCCGCAGGCGTGATTCTCCTCATAACTACGTACCAGTTATCTCATCGTGTGCTTTTGTGTGTTCATTAATATTAACTGATAAATTAATTTTACAGACATTTTAAAAAAATACTTTTTATAAATCTACATTGGTGTATGCATTGACAATATTTTAAATAATTCAAACGTGCTGTGTTACAGCAAATATAACACGTAAGTAAACATATTATTTTGCATGTTTAGATTTATTCTAATAGTTCAATATTTCATGAAGTCGAGCGAATTTAATTACAATTACCAAATACAGCATGAAACTTATTTTAAAATAATTTGAGGGACTATTAAAGAGTTTTTCTTTAAAGACAGTATCAAAGTAAGTCAGGCACTTAAAGACTGCTATATATTGAAGTAAACCATACACATAAACTTAATTACGACTAGCAATTATTTAATCATTTCAAAATTATTCGAGATACTATTATTATTATTATTATTATTATTTATTTTTCATTTAAGACTTTAATATATTTTAGCAATTCATATTTATTTTTAATATTAGCCTTAGAATGCCGGAACTTAAAGTTAATCAATCTATTATTTATTGTACATTTAGGGATATCATAACTTATCAAACAGCCAATATTGGAGAGTTAATAATTTATTAGAATATTTTATAAAGTAAACCATATTAATATTTCTTTATCATTTAAGATTTTCGCATTCTCAACGTTTTCATCTAGACATAGAGGCTATTATTTAATCATTTTTATATTTTGATTATTAAGGTAAATCATTTATTAACACAAAAAATGGCTTGACAGTTTATTAAAGTAATTTAAAACATACACGCATTTATTATTGGTATTTCAAGCAAAAAAGCACCCAAAGCACTTTAATATTAATTGTAACTCGAAAAAATTTTTATCTGGTAGCTCATTCACAGCAGAATGCAATTTCATACAAATAACATTGATTATAAGTAAATATATTTAGAATAGGTATTTATACTCTTATATAGTTTGAATTTCGCGACAAATCCTATTGATTAGCTCTATTTAAAATTAATTTCACATCCTAAATTCCAAAAAAATGTCTAAATTTCGCATCTAAACCAATCATATTTCATAAAGAATCTCTTTTAATTTTCAAATTTCCTGCCAAAAACCAATCACATTATATTTAATAAAAATCTTTCTAGAATATTCCAATTTCGCTATAAAAATTTCTGAACGTACTAGAATTTCTGAACACGCTCTGATCACGTGATCTATTTTCAGGTTATATCTCACCGCTACTCATCGGCTCAACTATAATAAAACCGGGGGAAAGGAAGACTTTTCCTCATTCAACAGTTAGTCTTTGAAGAAGCAACATGTCTGCTAAAGATATTCTAAAATATTTGTGCGTAACCATTGCCGCGCTACTTGGTGTTCTGTCCACTACATATAGTGAAGATATGGCCAAGGACGGTCTTAGGCAATGTACTAAGGCCATCCGAAACATTAAAAAGCAGCTAAAAACTGCTAAGACCGTGGGAGAAAAACAGAACTTGATGTCTTCCATGGCCCAAATTAAAAGTTTTAGAGCTCAAATCAAATTTGAGCAGAAACGTGGAGCAGGGATGGTGCCAAGGAAGGAAACTGCAAAACATAGGGTTCATTGGGATGATACAGATGCGGCGTTCACTAGTCGCATCCGTACTGGAGTCATCACCAATTTAAAACATACCGATTCCAAGCTGTTTCTCAAAGACTGTTTTGATTTGTTTAAACGTCGCATTGCCAATGCTCTGAAAAAGGACGAGACCATTAAGGTTAATGCTGTGTTTGGGGGACAGTTTATCCTCCAGAAAGCAGATAGGGTCATAGAGGAATTTAAGTATTTCAACACCAAAAATGCGCCCATCTACAGAGACACCGATCTGTCAGCATGGTTCCAAGAGCATGTTATTAACCCAATTTTAACACAGCTGGAAGAGTTCCAGGAAAGAGACTCTGGATTTTCGTTGAAGGCCATCATCAATTTAGGCATTAACATAAACAAATTTACACCCCAGCTTGGATCATCGTACATTGATTTACCGGAAAAAATTGCTAAAAAGCAGGCGTGTATCAACATCAAAAATGATGACAACGCATGCTTTGCATGGGCTGTCACTTCTGCTCTTTATCCAGTTGATTGGGGATGCCACCCAGACCGTACTGCCTCCTACCCCCAGTACTCTGAAGTTTTAAACCTAACCGGCATCCAGTTCCCTATGACCTTGAAGCAGATACCACGCTTTGAAAAGCAGAACCAGATATCGATTAATGTTTATCAGCTGCAGAAGAAGAAGAAATCATTTGATGTGCGCCCAGTTTATCTAACTAAAAATAAGCTGGCTAGACATATTAATCTTCTATTGGTCCAAGATCACTATGATGAGGAAGAAGAAGAAGAACATGACATACCCAGCAACCCCCTCCAGTACCACTATGTATGGATTAAGGATCTATCACGTCTTCTTTCACAACAACTATCCAAACATGGACACAAAAAATACTTTTGTGACCGCTGCTTGCACTATTTTACCACCAATGAAAAGTTATTGAAACATACAGAGGACTGCATAAAAATGAACGAGTGCAAAATCCGGCTGCCCACCGAGGACCAGAAAATGGTAGAATTTAAAAATTATAAAAACAAGGAGAAGGCGCCATTCATTATTTATGCGGACCTTGAGTGCGTACTGAAGCCAACAGAGGGAGGGGGCAAATATCAAGAGCATGTGCCATGTAGTGTGGGCTACTATGTCAAGTGTTCATTTGATGACTCATTGTCCTTTTATCGATCGTACCGAGGCGAGGACAGCATGTCTTGGTTCGCGCGTGAAATGAAGGAATTTGCTGAGGATGTGGAAACCGTTTTCTTATGTCCCTTTGACATGACATTGACAGCTGAACAACAAGCTGAATTTGATAAAGCCACGCATTGCCACATCTGTGAACGGGCCTTCAGTCCGGAGGATGTTAAAGTACGGGATCATAATCATTTAATACCCGAAAATAATTATAGGGGTGCAGCCCACAATTCTTGTAACATTAATTACAAGGATAAGGTGAATATTCCCATCGTTTATCATAATTTATCTGGATATGACGTACATTTCGTATTGGAAAATATCGCGAATGACATGCCGGGTCGCGTCGATTTATTACCCATAACCAAAGAAAAATATATTTCATTCACAAAAAATTTAGAACAAAATTTAATTAAATTCCGGTTTATAGATTCATATAGATTTTTAGCTTGTGGGTTAGAAACATTAGCCTCATATCTGACAGACTTTCCAATCTTAAAAAGAGAATTTTCGACATTGACAGACGGACAATTTGAGTTATTGAAAAAGAAGGGTGTATTCCCATACGATTTCATGGACAGCTTTGAAAAATTCAATTTTGATGCTTTACCGGAACAAAATCAATTCTATAATCGTTTGGAAGATAAAGATATAACAGACACACAGTATGAACATGCACAACGGGTTTGGAATGCTTTTGACATTAAAAATTTAGGTGAATATTCAGATCTGTACATGAAAACGGACATCATTCTTTTAGTTGAAATTTTTGAGCAATTTAGGGAAACCAGCCTAAAAAATTATGGGTTAGATCCGGCACATTATTATACCTTGCCGGGGTATACTTGGGACTGCATGCTCAAGTATACCCAGGTAAATCTTGAGCTCATAACCGATATCGATGAGGTCATGTTTATCGAAAGGGGTATTCGTGGTGGACTAAGTCAATGCTCTAAACGCAAAAGCATTGGCAACAACAAATATCTAAAAAATTTTGATCCCAGTAAACCGACTAAATATATATCTTATTTCGACATTAACAATCAATATGGCTGGGCGATGAGTCAGTATTTACCATACGGAGGGTTTAAGTGGGTAGATCCAAACATCGACGTTACAACTGTGTCGGACACATCGAGTGTGGGCTATGTATTGGAGGTAGATCTCGAGTATCCCGAAAATCTCCATGACCTTCATAAAGATCTGCCGTTTTGTCCTGAACATAGAGCTCCTCCCGGCTGTAACAACAATAAACTTTTAGCTACTTTACACAACAAAACGCGGTATGTTATTCATTACATGGCTTTAAAACAAGCATTACAACACGGTCTAAAATTAACAAAAATTCATAGAGTCTTGGCCTTTAAACAGAGTGCCTGGTTGAAGGATTACATCGATTTGAATACTTCGCTACGTCAGGCTGCAAAAAATGAATTTGAGAAAAATTTGTTTAAGCTCATGAATAACGCAGCATTCGGAAAAACGATGGAAAACATCCGCAAGCACTCTAATGTAAAGCTTGTTAACAAATGGGAGGGGCGCTATGGAGCAGAGGCTTTAATTTCTAAGCCCGAGTTCAAGGCGGCAACCATTTTTAATGAGAACTTGGTGGCTGTTGAATTAAACAAGACGGAAATTTACTTTAATAAGCCAATATACGTTGGAATGGCGATTTTGGATCTCGCAAAAACCACCATATATGACTTTCATTATGATTACATGAAACCCGAGTTTGGTGACGACTGCACCGTCCTCTATACTGATACTGACAGCCTTATATATGAAATAGCCGATAAAGATATATATGAAGTCATTCATCGCGATTGTCATTCACGATTCGACACTAGCGATTACCCCAAAGACAATAGGTATAACATCCCACAGGTTAATAAAAAGGTTTTGGGTATGATGAAGGATGAATTTAATGGTGTACCAATCCAAATTTTCGTGGGGCTCAGGGCGAAAATGTATACCGTTAAAAGAGCAGCGAATGATGGCGAGGCTTTACCAAATAATGTCGGGTTAACTAAAAAGATAAAGGGTATTAAGAAATCGGTGATCAAAAATGTCATCACACTCGAAGATTTCATAGAGTGCGTAGATAATTTTAAAAATAAATTTATCACACAAAATCTAATTAAATCAGAAAAACATCAGGTTTATTCCATCACCCAAGACAAAATAGCTCTCAGCCCTCATGACGATAAGAGGCACTTGATCGAGGGGTCATATGACACTTTGCCTTGGGGACATTATTCCATCATGGCTACATGTAATGATCTTTCTTAAACCTCCGAAGAAGAATAAATAACATACATACAACCATTCATCACCATTTTCAGTCTGACCGCCAAACAGTGAACATGTCTAGGGAGTGCGATTGGGGAAGAGCCTGCAACTGTTCAGAGTGCACTCCTAACCTCAAAGATGCCTGCGAAAAATGCGGCGAAAAAGCTTACGGCGTTACCTCCATATACAGACGCGATAGACGAAACATTGGCTATTACGATTTCACAACATGCTGTTATAATTGCTATCAATTAAATGGGGGAATAAAAGAAGCTTCCAGATTTCGGGATATGTGTAACCAGGTGCAAGGATTACCCCTAATTGAGGGAACGGACTCTTTACCTGAAATACTTAAAAAGCATTTTGCTTTACAAATACCATTGATCGAAGATTTTCGTAAGATTACCAAGGAGATGCTGCGTATAGAGATACGTATGATGCTCTATAGTAATAAGATCAAGTACAGCACTGCATTAGCACCGATGATATTATGTAGTGACACGGATCCAACGCAATGGTTTGAGAGTATTGTATTGAATATGGCCGTTCAAGAGCTGCAGCAATATAGAAGCCCTATCACATTATTATCAATGACTGTGAATGTTTTATAATTTATATACTACTTTTTACACATAATTTATATGTATTTTGTATATTCTCTAATCATATTTTTCAATATTTAATTACTTTGTATTATACGACTTTAATAAATTTAGAGGACTCAACCTTTATTAAAAGGATAATAACCTATATATTTTATATTGTAACCTCTGCATATTTATAGCTTAATATTTATTTTTCTTTATTAAAACCAATATTTTATATTGTATTGTGTAACCTCTATAAATTGAGGAACCCTGTATATTTTATTAGCCTAAAGTAAAAATTGAATTATATATATACTTTATATTTATTTATGTTTTATATTACATAAAATTGATATTTTGCAACCTCGCCAAAAAATTTTTAATAAAAAATAATTTATTTACATGTGTGTTTCATTTTGAAAACATTATTACCCATATCATTATAAAATTGTATGTGTGCCTTCTGCTCTTATGATCCGAAACAGAGAGATAGAAAAGGGGAGCCAGATTAATTATAAATCTTAAGTCATTAAATTATAATGGGAAATCTATACAAAATATTTTCATTTTAAAAAACATGCGAAAGAGGAAGATATTTTAAAAGTTTACAATCTTACAAAACATAACCTCAATATCAAACATAAAAAGTTTTTAGAGGATAACGCTAAAAGCGTTCCCCCGTAAACAGTTAGGGATAATAATAATAAACAAAGTCTATAAACCATTCAGGATAATGTTGAACTGATGAAGACCAATGAAATGAAACAGCATAGATGATGACCCTAGGTGGTTTATATGCTGCGAGAGCAAATTTTTTAATAACAGCTATTTTAAACAGCTGTTTACCTGTAAACAGGTAAACAGCTATTTTAAACAGGGTAACAACTATTTTAAACAGGTATCCGTTTACCTGTAAACAGGTTATAAACAGATACAGGGTTTTTCACAACAGATAACCTGTTTTTCAAAACAGGTCTGTACAGTCTGAACGTATTCCGGCCGGAATACGTTCAGACTGTACAGACCTGTTTTGAAAAACAGGTTATCTGTTGTGAAAAACCCTGTATCTGTTTATAACCTGTTTACAGGTAAACGGATACCTGTTTAAAATAGTTGTTACCCTGTTTAAAATAGCTGTTTACCTGTTTACAGGTAAACAGCTGTTTAAAATAGCTGTTATTAAAAAATTTGCTCTCGCAGCATATAAACCACCTAGGGTCATCATCTATGCTGTTTCATTTCATTGGTCTTCATCAGTTCAACATTATCCTGAATGGTTTATAGACTTTGTTTATTATTATTATCCCTAACTGTTTACGGGGGAACGCTTTTAGCGTTATCCTCTAAAAACTTTTTATGTTTGATATTGAGGTTATGTTTTGTAAGATTGTAAACTTTTAAAATATCTTCCTCTTTCGCATGTTTTTTAAAATGAAAATATTTTGTATAGATTTCCCATTATAATTTAATGACTTAAGATTTATAATTAATCTGGCTCCCCTTTTCTATCTCTCTGTTTCGGATCATAAGAGCAGAAGGCACACATACAATTTTATAATGATATGGGTAATAATGTTTTCAAAATGAAACACACATGTAAATAAATTATTTTTTATTAAAAATTTTTTGGCGAGGTTGCAAAATATCAATTTTATGTAATATAAAACATAAATAAATATAAAGTATATATATAATTCAATTTTTACTTTAGGCTAATAAAATATACAGGGTTCCTCAATTTATAGAGGTTACACAATACAATATAAAATATTGGTTTTAATAAAGAAAAATAAATATTAAGCTATAAATATGCAGAGGTTACAATATAAAATATATAGGTTATTATCCTTTTAATAAAGGTTGAGTCCTCTAAATTTATTAAAGTCGTATAATACAAAGTAATTAAATATTGAAAAATATGATTAGAGAATATACAAAATACATATAAATTATGTGTAAAAAGTAGTATATAAATTATAAAACATTCACAGTCATTGATAATAATGTGATAGGGCTTCTATATTGCTGCAGCTCTTGAACGGCCATATTCAATACAATACTCTCAAACCATTGCGTTGGATCCGTGTCACTACATAATATCATCGGTGCTAATGCAGTGCTGTACTTGATCTTATTACTATAGAGCATCATACGTATCTCTATACGCAGCATCTCCTTGGTAATCTTACGAAAATCTTCGATCAATGGTATTTGTAAAGCAAAATGCTTTTTAAGTATTTCAGGTAAAGAGTCCGTTCCCTCAATTAGGGGTAATCCTTGCACCTGGTTACACATATCCCGAAATCTGGAAGCTTCTTTTATTCCCCCATTTAATTGATAGCAATTATAACAGCATGTTGTGAAATCGTAATAGCCAATGTTTCGTCTATCGCGTCTGTATATGGAGGTAACGCCGTAAGCTTTTTCGCCGCATTTTTCGCAGGCATCTTTGAGGTTAGGAGTGCACTCTGAACAGTTGCAGGCTCTTCCCCAATCGCACTCCCTAGACATGTTCACTGTTTGGCGGTCAGACTGAAAATGGTGATGAATGGTTGTATGTATGTTATTTATTCTTCTTCGGAGGTTTAAGAAAGATCATTACATGTAGCCATGATGGAATAATGTCCCCAAGGCAAAGTGTCATATGACCCCTCGATCAAGTGCCTCTTATCGTCATGAGGGCTGAGAGCTATTTTGTCTTGGGTGATGGAATAAACCTGATGTTTTTCTGATTTAATTAGATTTTGTGTGATAAATTTATTTTTAAAATTATCTACGCACTCTATGAAATCTTCGAGTGTGATGACATTTTTGATCACCGATTTCTTAATACCCTTTATCTTTTTAGTTAACCCGACATTATTTGGTAAAGCCTCGCCATCATTCGCTGCTCTTTTAACGGTATACATTTTCGCCCTGAGCCCCACGAAAATTTGGATTGGTACACCATTAAATTCATCCTTCATCATACCCAAAACCTTTTTATTAACCTGTGGGATGTTATACCTATTGTCTTTGGGGTAATCGCTAGTGTCGAATCGTGAATGACAATCGCGATGAATGACTTCATATATATCTTTATCGGCTATTTCATATATAAGGCTGTCAGTATCAGTATAGAGGACGGTGCAGTCGTCACCAAACTCGGGTTTCATGTAATCATAATGAAAGTCATATATGGTGGTTTTTGCGAGATCCAAAATCGCCATTCCAACGTATATTGGCTTATTAAAGTAAATTTCCGTCTTGTTTAATTCAACAGCCACCAAGTTCTCATTAAAAATGGTTGCCGCCTTGAACTCGGGCTTAGAAATTAAAGCCTCTGCTCCATAGCGCCCCTCCCATTTGTTAACAAGCTTTACATTAGAGTGCTTGCGGATGTTTTCCATCGTTTTTCCGAATGCTGCGTTATTCATGAGCTTAAACAAATTTTTCTCAAATTCATTTTTTGCAGCCTGACGTAGCGAAGTATTCAAATCGATGTAATCCTTCAACCAGGCACTCTGTTTAAAGGCCAAGACTCTATGAATTTTTGTTAATTTTAGACCGTGTTGTAATGCTTGTTTTAAAGCCATGTAATGAATAACATACCGCGTTTTGTTGTGTAAAGTAGCTAAAAGTTTATTGTTGTTACAGCCGGGAGGAGCTCTATGTTCAGGACAAAACGGCAGATCTTTATGAAGGTCATGGAGATTTTCGGGATACTCGAGATCTACCTCCAATACATAGCCCACACTCGATGTGTCCGACACAGTTGTAACGTCGATGTTTGGATCTACCCACTTAAACCCTCCGTATGGTAAATACTGACTCATCGCCCAGCCATATTGATTGTTAATGTCGAAATAAGATATATATTTAGTCGGTTTACTGGGATCAAAATTTTTTAGATATTTGTTGTTGCCAATGCTTTTGCGTTTAGAGCATTGACTTAGTCCACCACGAATACCCCTTTCGATAAACATGACCTCATCGATATCGGTTATGAGCTCAAGATTTACCTGGGTATACTTGAGCATGCAGTCCCAAGTATACCCCGGCAAGGTATAATAATGTGCCGGATCTAACCCATAATTTTTTAGGCTGGTTTCCCTAAATTGCTCAAAAATTTCAACTAAAAGAATGATGTCCGTTTTCATGTACAGATCTGAATATTCACCTAAATTTTTAATGTCAAAAGCATTCCAAACCCGTTGTGCATGTTCATACTGTGTGTCTGTTATATCTTTATCTTCCAAACGATTATAGAATTGATTTTGTTCCGGTAAAGCATCAAAATTGAATTTTTCAAAGCTGTCCATGAAATCGTATGGGAATACACCCTTCTTTTTCAATAACTCAAATTGTCCGTCTGTCAATGTCGAAAATTCTCTTTTTAAGATTGGAAAGTCTGTCAGATATGAGGCTAATGTTTCTAACCCACAAGCTAAAAATCTATATGAATCTATAAACCGGAATTTAATTAAATTTTGTTCTAAATTTTTTGTGAATGAAATATATTTTTCTTTGGTTATGGGTAATAAATCGACGCGACCCGGCATGTCATTCGCGATATTTTCCAATACGAAATGTACGTCATATCCAGATAAATTATGATAAACGATGGGAATATTCACCTTATCCTTGTAATTAATGTTACAAGAATTGTGGGCTGCACCCCTATAATTATTTTCGGGTATTAAATGATTATGATCCCGTACTTTAACATCCTCCGGACTGAAGGCCCGTTCACAGATGTGGCAATGCGTGGCTTTATCAAATTCAGCTTGTTGTTCAGCTGTCAATGTCATGTCAAAGGGACATAAGAAAACGGTTTCCACATCCTCAGCAAATTCCTTCATTTCACGCGCGAACCAAGACATGCTGTCCTCGCCTCGGTACGATCGATAAAAGGACAATGAGTCATCAAATGAACACTTGACATAGTAGCCCACACTACATGGCACATGCTCTTGATATTTGCCCCCTCCCTCTGTTGGCTTCAGTACGCACTCAAGGTCCGCATAAATAATGAATGGCGCCTTCTCCTTGTTTTTATAATTTTTAAATTCTACCATTTTCTGGTCCTCGGTGGGCAGCCGGATTTTGCACTCGTTCATTTTTATGCAGTCCTCTGTATGTTTCAATAACTTTTCATTGGTGGTAAAATAGTGCAAGCAGCGGTCACAAAAGTATTTTTTGTGTCCATGTTTGGATAGTTGTTGTGAAAGAAGACGTGATAGATCCTTAATCCATACATAGTGGTACTGGAGGGGGTTGCTGGGTATGTCATGTTCTTCTTCTTCTTCCTCATCATAGTGATCTTGGACCAATAGAAGATTAATATGTCTAGCCAGCTTATTTTTAGTTAGATAAACTGGGCGCACATCAAATGATTTCTTCTTCTTCTGCAGCTGATAAACATTAATCGATATCTGGTTCTGCTTTTCAAAGCGTGGTATCTGCTTCAAGGTCATAGGGAACTGGATGCCGGTTAGGTTTAAAACTTCAGAGTACTGGGGGTAGGAGGCAGTACGGTCTGGGTGGCATCCCCAATCAACTGGATAAAGAGCAGAAGTGACAGCCCATGCAAAGCATGCGTTGTCATCATTTTTGATGTTGATACACGCCTGCTTTTTAGCAATTTTTTCCGGTAAATCAATGTACGATGATCCAAGCTGGGGTGTAAATTTGTTTATGTTAATGCCTAAATTGATGATGGCCTTCAACGAAAATCCAGAGTCTCTTTCCTGGAACTCTTCCAGCTGTGTTAAAATTGGGTTAATAACATGCTCTTGGAACCATGCTGACAGATCGGTGTCTCTGTAGATGGGCGCATTTTTGGTGTTGAAATACTTAAATTCCTCTATGACCCTATCTGCTTTCTGGAGGATAAACTGTCCCCCAAACACAGCATTAACCTTAATGGTCTCGTCCTTTTTCAGAGCATTGGCAATGCGACGTTTAAACAAATCAAAACAGTCTTTGAGAAACAGCTTGGAATCGGTATGTTTTAAATTGGTGATGACTCCAGTACGGATGCGACTAGTGAACGCCGCATCTGTATCATCCCAATGAACCCTATGTTTTGCAGTTTCCTTCCTTGGCACCATCCCTGCTCCACGTTTCTGCTCAAATTTGATTTGAGCTCTAAAACTTTTAATTTGGGCCATGGAAGACATCAAGTTCTGTTTTTCTCCCACGGTCTTAGCAGTTTTTAGCTGCTTTTTAATGTTTCGGATGGCCTTAGTACATTGCCTAAGACCGTCCTTGGCCATATCTTCACTATATGTAGTGGACAGAACACCAAGTAGCGCGGCAATGGTTACGCACAAATATTTTAGAATATCTTTAGCAGACATGTTGCTTCTTCAAAGACTAACTGTTGAATGAGGAAAAGTCTTCCTTTCCCCCGGTTTTATTATAGTTGAGCCGATGAGTAGCGGTGAGATATAACCTGAAAATAGATCACGTGATCAGAGCGTGTTCAGAAATTCTAGTACGTTCAGAAATTTTTATAGCGAAATTGGAATATTCTAGAAAGATTTTTATTAAATATAATGTGATTGGTTTTTGGCAGGAAATTTGAAAATTAAAAGAGATTCTTTATGAAATATGATTGGTTTAGATGCGAAATTTAGACATTTTTTTGGAATTTAGGATGTGAAATTAATTTTAAATAGAGCTAATCAATAGGATTTGTCGCGAAATTCAAACTATATAAGAGTATAAATACCTATTCTAAATATATTTACTTATAATCAATGTTATTTGTATGAAATTGCATTCTGCTGTGAATGAGCTACCAGATAAAAATTTTTTCGAGTTACAATTAATATTAAAGTGCTTTGGGTGCTTTTTTGCTTGAAATACCAATAATAAATGCGTGTATGTTTTAAATTACTTTAATAAACTGTCAAGCCATTTTTTGTGTTAATAAATGATTTACCTTAATAATCAAAATATAAAAATGATTAAATAATAGCCTCTATGTCTAGATGAAAACGTTGAGAATGCGAAAATCTTAAATGATAAAGAAATATTAATATGGTTTACTTTATAAAATATTCTAATAAATTATTAACTCTCCAATATTGGCTGTTTGATAAGTTATGATATCCCTAAATGTACAATAAATAATAGATTGATTAACTTTAAGTTCCGGCATTCTAAGGCTAATATTAAAAATAAATATGAATTGCTAAAATATATTAAAGTCTTAAATGAAAAATAAATAATAATAATAATAATAATAATAGTATCTCGAATAATTTTGAAATGATTAAATAATTGCTAGTCGTAATTAAGTTTATGTGTATGGTTTACTTCAATATATAGCAGTCTTTAAGTGCCTGACTTACTTTGATACTGTCTTTAAAGAAAAACTCTTTAATAGTCCCTCAAATTATTTTAAAATAAGTTTCATGCTGTATTTGGTAATTGTAATTAAATTCGCTCGACTTCATGAAATATTGAACTATTAGAATAAATCTAAACATGCAAAATAATATGTTTACTTACGTGTTATATTTGCTGTAACACAGCACGTTTGAATTATTTAAAATATTGTCAATGCATACACCAATGTAGATTTATAAAAAGTATTTTTTTAAAATGTCTGTAAAATTAATTTATCAGTTAATATTAATGAACACACAAAAGCACACGATGAGATAACTGGTACGTAGTTATGAGGAGAATCACGCCTGCGGAGACGTGTACGGCTTATTTATATTATCTATGACGTCATCTTGATTACGTATACCCATCATACGAGGGGCTTTGTTCTACAATTGCAGCTGCTTGATACGTCACGCTTTTTTTCTAAGAAAAATACGTGCTAATTACTTATTTCCCATAGGTCGGCATTTAAGTATACAGGCGCTGATTTGTTTAATATTGACATGCATTAAGATAAATGACTTAAATTGTTTATATTAACACAAAATTTAATTACACTCGAACTAAATTCCCGGAATATCGTTTTTGCTAAATATGCAAAGTGTGCATGTTTTGACTAATTCCTTATTTAAAAATATTTTCTGGATACATTTTAAAACTTTTACTACCTAATGCTCTTTGGTTATTTACAGATTTGCTTTGGGGCTCTCTCTGCAACCTTCATCTTCAGGATAGCTAAATATGTACATATGAATAAAGAATTGAAAAATGCTTGTCTTGCTTATTTGTCTAATAAATCTATTGATTTGTTTGAGAGTATTTGAAAGGCTAACTACTTGCGAAATAAATACGTCGTTCTAACAATAATAAGTACGTAAGGTTTAGTACCTAATATTATTCATGTTTAAAATTCTTCATAAATCATAGGCGATTCATATAAAATTATTGCTTATTTGTTAATTTAATTGCGCGGGATATTTTTTATCTATAAAGTTAGCCCAAGAATATTAGCTTCATACGCAAGGAACTACTAAATATATATTGGTTATGTCCGGCGCCTAATCACAATGTGTTTTTTTAAATATAGTTTATATAGCATTATAGATAGCCGATAGGTATAGGTATTTCTGTTCTAATTACTCTATTAAAATATAGCTTTAAATATCTCCTGTAAATACACATACACGCGAAACATGAAAAGAATGTCCACTCTGTATATTCAGAACTTAAAAATAGGTTTTATTCTACATCAGCGTTTTCGATGATATGAAATAAATTCAGAGATTGCTTACGTTTGTTATTGATGCTGACCTACGTTACTAGGATATTAGGTTACAAGTACGATCTTTTGTAATTACTACATTCTAGACTGCTAGTATTCCTATTTAATTTTTAATTGAGTCATACATCACCTGAATTTTTTTTAAAAAGAAGCTATGTTTTTCTACTTAACGTTATTCACACTTAAATCTTATTTACCTACATCATAGAACTTTATGCATGCATGCCGCCGCGCCGGCCTGAAGCGTTAGGCCCGCCGTCCTAACGCCGTCATCTTTTGTTTTTACGTTTCCACAATAAGCAGTTTAGACTGACCACATGTCGCCGCAGTATTTTTGCTGCTGCTTTGAAATTATTATTATTTACATACATTAAACGAAAATATATACTAACGTACTTAAGACGCATGTTAGCTAACCTATTTTAAATCTATTCATCAGGTAGGTATAATATTATCATAGGCTTTTTTGACGCTTGACAGCTTAATTGCTTTATCTCCTTTATTATGCTCAATATTTTAATCCTATATACGATTATTTCATTGAATGTATATATCTGTATTTTATCATGTCGATTTTCCACGCGTATACCCCTATGTCATTCACGCACCCATGTTCAATGCATTATATGTTGTGTAGATTTTTTCCTTGAGCCAACTCTACATTAGTTTGTTAAACGGACGTTGTTAGCGCTGCGCTCATTTGCTGCGAGACCCATGCTGGAACGATCGTCTCGAGATGCGCTGGCTCTGCACTGGCTATATTATTATTTAGCCATCGAATGTCTGGCTTAAAATTCTGTAATCTACGCATACCTATTACTACATTGTTTACCTAGCCGTCGCACCTATCATATTATCCTAACCGTGTCACACCTATCATTAATCACCTGGCGCATGCGTAGCCTTGACCTCTACCTCCACGAAGACATCCTCCAGGTCTTCTGCAGGTGGGAGTGGAGGGGGTAAAAGGGAACAAAAATGACCAGGATGAACCTCCATAAGAAATAACATGGGGTTTTGGCCCCGTATCGGCATAGCCTATCTACTTTAGTGACCAGTCAGACAGCAGCTAGTGTGGTTTATTATTGTTATAAAATTAAATTGTTTCAGTTTTTAGTGAAAGAAATTTATAAAAGTGGTAGTTTTGCGTTTGTGTTTTTAATAATTGAGTGAGGTGTACCTTCTACGTGTGTGTAGTTTTATTTTAGTGGTGTTTTAGAGGCGACTTTTATCTGTGGGGGCACATGAAAAGTTTGGTGCACCGTACAATGTACGGTGGTTTGGTGTACACGACTCCTGTCAACAACGTTGAAGAATTACGGGAAATAGTAGAAAACGCTGCGAATCACATAAGGCAGAATACGGACTTCAATAAAGTTGGAGATTCTATGATGCGGCGAGCTACAGCGTGTTTGGAAAATAACGGAGGACAGTTTCAACACCTGCTATGAGAAATGCCGATCCAAGATAAGTAAAGATTTATTGCTATTAGAAAAAATAATTTTCTGTTCATTATTTGTTACTAAGTATTAAGTTTTTTAGGTATTACTTTTTTATTGTTACACTCACGGAGAATAGTTTTTACTTTGTTATTGTTTAGATAGTTCATTTTATTTAGTTTCTTGCTTGCTTTACTATTAAATTCCCCGTATTTTATTTCAGTCGTGAAGTTTGGCAACAACGCACTGTTCTAGACAGGCGTGTGCGTCTCAGTTATTAAACGTTACTGTGACGTTACTCTCGCTAGCGCATTCCACTGGCGGGGTACCCAAATTCAAATAAAAAGGGTTTAAACAATATTCATTTTTCATAGCGCGTTAAAAAAAAAAAATTTGTAGTTTTGTGTTCCCATAGTTGAACGGTGTCGCCTCATATAAATATGGCCGCCACTCTAAGATTCACCCTGTATATAGGTTAGACTCGGTTGAGGACCTCACAGATAACTATTCATTTTGAAATTTGCCAACAAAAGTGGAAAATTATAAATAAAAAAATAGTTTTAAAAAACCACCTATTTAGATAACCAAAAATGTGGAGTACGGTCCTGTATCAGGTTTCTTTTTTCTTGTTTGTTGGATGAAAACATACTGGGGTGTTCTCGAAAATAGGATTTTATTTTAACATATAATTAACGAAGAGGTTAATCCTATGTGAGTAGTTAATTCATATTAATAAAGAATAAAATTTTTTTCTTGGGAGTAACACTTTTATTGTTATTCATTAATATAGGTATATAAATTATTATTTATTATTATTATATTACGAAAATATATACAGGATGTCTCCGAAAACCGCGCTAACAATTTTTTGTGATAAAATATGAAAAATTTTTATGTCCTACACGGACCCGTAAATGCTTCTTTCAAGAGCTAGGTCACTTTTAAATGAACGCCCAAAACATGGTACTAATTTTATCTCGCATTTCCTTTGGGCTACATCGAGGGCTACATCAATGATAAATTTGGTATAGGTATGCCAATTACTATGTATAAAGCCGGACTCAGACGACTGGTGTACTTGCCAAATACACCAATATTGGTATACTTGACAAGTGTAACAGCTCATTTAGGCCATTAACAAGCAACGGCGCTCACACGACGTGTACCTTTTTTTTTTTAAATACACCAGCAAATTGGTACAATGTTGGTGGAATGAAAGAAGATTGTTGACCATTATGGATATCGGTCGTCTTAAAAATGTCGTCGCGTGTGCAGCTTTTGTGGTAACTACTTTATTTTACTACTTTACTCATCCGAGGACGAAATGTTGACATCACAGATTCCTTTTTCTTTTAAAGTTTTTTTATGGAACACAGAATACTAATTTTTTCTTCGATTCTCTTCCAAGCCATAGTTAATTGCATTACGGTTTTTATGTTTCAAATGTTTTGCACACCATATGACTGGTTCGTTTTGATTTTTGTATTTAAATAATAATCAGAAAAGCATTTTTAAAACAAGGAACCTCTTCCATCTGCTTATACAAAATGAATAGTAGCGAAGCAAGGTACAATTATATGTACAACTCGTGTGAGCGCAACCACAAGTATAGCCAAGTATGCACTTGTCAAGTGTACCAATAATTGTGATCCCTTTGACTTGTGCCATTTTTACCGACAGACGATGGGAAACTGACCAATACTCACCAATGACAAATAATTGTACAAGTAAACCACTCAGACGACATGGCAAGTATACGCCATTAACAAATATTGGCCAAGTACACCAGTCGTCTGAGCCCGGCTTTAGAGCTTATTCGCTGGTGTTGACTATTATTAATTTAAACTAGGGGCGTACTGATCGATTTAATTTAATTTTTACTTAGGCCTATTAGTTAGGCTTATGAATTAGAGCAAAAATTTACAAGTTTGATTTATTCAATCTTCAGGAAACAAACCCTCTGCCTCAGCGAAAACTATTTCATTTTTCAAGCAGATTTTGTCAATTAAGTTCAAAACGCTTCTTCTTCAGGTAAAGTGCCTGATGTTTTATAAAATTTACAAGAATTCGAAAAAAAAATTGTTCAGAATAGAAAAATAGGCTGCTTTTGTGCAAAATTTCAAAATCATTTTAATATGAAGTTCGACCTGGGGAGTAGGCAGATTGAGGCCCCCGGACTCGAACCTTGACACATCCTTGACGTCCTTCCTTTTTTCTCCTGAAAATGGCTCCAAAACGTGAGCCGAAACGTCGAAACTTTCACAATCTCAGAAGCGGTTCAATCCGATGAAGAGCCTATAGTAATTTTAAAACAGGTAGATTTGTCTTTGTGACATAAATAAACTTTTACCATATGATATATACTTCGATCAGATATTCATATGTTCCTCTCTGAAAAGCACTCTTTATAAAATTGTTAATTAGTGGAGCATTAATGAGTGTTAATGATAATTTTTAATTACTAATATATATATACTCATAGTAAGGAATTCCGACCGGTGTTTCTGTAGGGTGATTTTTGGCCAGCAGGAGTCTAGACTGCAGACTGAGACTTTGTCGGTGGCCACACAATTTGCTTGTTTGTATCCAGAAATATGATAGCACAGTGTCTGCCTAGCGCCCGGCGCCAATCTTTTTGCGTCGGTACATTACGTTAATTGCGTGTTTTGGGACCTTTTGACAACTCGGCGAAAATCCCAAGCAGATAAGCCACTTGCGACTTGCGACAAGCTTTAAACTAGCATGAAGATTATTGTGACGAAAGGCATGCTGGCATGCTGGTACTTCCTCACTGGTGTCGGAATTTTTATAGATGGTCATAAAATTGGCAGTGTGATATTTTCGTCAGATTTGGCCTGACAATGGTTTTGCATAATTTTTATAATATACTTTTTGTTGTTACATAAGTATAGCTGTGAAGTAGATCTTAAAATATCTGAGGTTTGAATACCTGAGCCAAAATTATTTTGTTGACCACATATATGTTGTTATTTAAAAAAAGTAAACGGATCTATATATATATAGCGTAGGATATACATATATCATAACTTTTGCAGTACCTTTTTCGTTTAAACGAAAAGAAAATAATTTTGTCTTTTTCCTCTTGACTCGTCAAAAACATACTCCGTTTTAAACCGACCAAAGTTTATTCCGGAAATAAAAAACTCAACACTCAACACAACTCTTGTTGCATCTCTGAGCCGGTCCTGTAAATATATTATGTGCAGGTACAATAATATATTTGATATTGAGTAGGTATCTATTTATAAAATAATAAAAATCTTTCGATATCAAAAAGGAAATATATCTGATCCGTAGCAAATAGGTATGTGATTCATTTGGCAGATAATGGTGTAAAAGGATAATCCATTTATAACTCCTATAAGTCCTATCTATAGATATTTTTGTCGCAATTCTGAAACTCTGATTAATTAAGAAACCAAAAAGCATAGGTATTCACAACTAATCAGTTACTTTATAGTTAGTTATACTGTTAGTTCACTGTTCTCTGACTGCAACTGAAATTTCAAATTTATTTAAATTAGCCGCCACTATTCACTACAGTTGGTACACAATTTGTTTTATGCAGTTTCCCTAGGACCAGCTGTTTTTAACAGAAATTTGGTTACTCCGCTGACAAAGGTCAATTTTGCATGTTTATATTACAAAAAATGTCTATAGTGCAATGCAAGAAAGTGTATTTAAATAAAACTAAGTGATACAGTGAGCTTTCCAAAGAATTAAAATTATTAAGTCTACGAACAAGTGCGTCTAATTTAGGTGAGTCCGATATAACCTCATTTTTTTGTTATTTGAATTCAACATTTCTTATTATTCAAATTCTTTTAAGTTATCTAAATGTATACGTTTGATAATAGTTTTAAAACCAAGGAAAACTGTCGGTTTTTACAAGTGTGTCTAATCACATATTATCAATGTTATTGAAATCTGTACAATTGTTGACTTTATCTATTTCTCTGCAAATGTAACTGTTTGTTATTTTAACTCCATATTATCATAAATTTGCTGTGTGTTATTCTTATTTTAGCAAGTCAAATGTATTGAAATTGTTTTGTAGTATGAATAGTACACTGATCAGTATTAATACGAAAATGTTTTCATTGATGTCAATACTAATTTACCTTGATTTATCCATTAGAGGTAGGTAATTTATATGTAGAGGATTTTTCCAGAGTATTATATAATTTTAATCATATTCTTACATAAGTTTATCTTTTTATTATACCTATTACGTTTTATATCCAAAGGGAATGCAAGTATACGTACTTCTTATAGGTAGGTATGTTATTTAGAAATAAGTTGGTTAGAAATATTTATTATATGATTCCTATTTTTCCCTATTATTTCCCTCTAACATTTTTGTATATTGTTAAGGCACTAGATGAATTACCTTATTGTATTTGACAGGTGTAAACATTATATTTTATGTAATATATGTTCACTGTTTTGTGACACTTTGCAATTCATATGGCCACGTGCCAATTCAGTTTTCTGTTTTCTTACAGACATTAGTCATTGACATTATTAATATCTGCATAACTGTCTAGGATCTTAAGCGATATTGTAACGCAATTAAAATAATTTCGACTTGTCACAAAATATCGTTACTAATAAGACAATTATAATATCAAACAACTTTTATAGTAATAGATATCTAATAAAAATGAAGGCTTATAAAACATGAAGGCGTGCAGGTAATTCAAAATATAATAGTTTCGAATGTAATGTAAACAAATTATGACAAAAAATGCTTTTATATATATATACATCAGTTGACCATGAACTAAATCTTATAGCTAAAAATATCTTTTTCAGCATTACAATATAACTCTCGTACAACAGTGAAACGTAAAATGTTGACCAACTTAACATTAAATAGTGCCAAATTATTTTTTGGAGTATAAGTTGCATTTGTATATTAATATCACAATAATATTTATTCTTGGATGTGGGTTACCTATTTATAATTTATTGTATATAGTCTCAGACTATTAAATTGGTTTATAAATCATCAATATCGAAACTTTTTATATGTCCTTGATATTAGACGTATAACTGTTTAATAATCAAGTTTATTTTTATGGTAGGTATCTGTTATTAAAATAATGTTTTTCACAGTATTCGATCCCAGATTATTCTGTGTCTAACCAACGATATGAATAGGTACAGATACTCAGTCCGTAGAAGTGAAGCGACCCTATTACCCGTTACCCTTATTATTTCTAATGTTAGTCGTATCGAATGTCCAGTGTTGATACACCATCGTAAACTAAAAATCCTCTCTAGTTGTTGAATATATTTCATTACGTGTTATAATAATTTAAATTATTTTTCTCGATAATCCTAATTTTGAAAACTAAAGTTGTTAAAATTCACCAGTGATTAATTGGCATAGTAAAATTTAAAAAAATATTGACTTTGGAGTGAAATCTAAAATGATCTTAGAGAAATAGGAAGTATAGGAAATTTAATCTAACAGGCTAATTTTCCTAAGTAGTATGTAATTATTTTTACCGCTGGATAGGGGGTCCTCAAATTAATTTTACCTAGTTTAACGTTAGATTCTGGGGAACAAATAAAAATGATTTAACTCATTCCACTTAACTAGAAAAGGAAACATTTAAAAGATATAAGACGTCAAAGTTAAATTTTTTTTTTCAATAAGATTGCAATTTCCGAGGCAATTTATTAAAATTTTGTATGCATAAGTTTCAAGTAATGAAGAATATGGCTGTCAATTATTAATTGAGGTATTTTTACTTTATCCCTGAAGCGTTTTTTCACTGTTTGTTTAAAACTCTTTCGGAGTATTGCAAGGAAAAACAATTGAGGAATTTAATTCTATAGAAAAAAGTTATACCCGTTACATTGAATGTTTAAGGAAGCGTGTTGAGATGAGCGGAGGGCATATGAAACATTTGCTTTAAATAATATCATTTAATTTGGTTGTTACTTTTCATTAATTTTTTAATCAGATTCAACCTTGACATATTTTTTGCAATACATTCTTAAAGAAGTAGGTATTTATTTTTTATTTTGGCAAAATATGTTATTTTATATTGGAATCTAACTCGAAATCTAACATTGAATTATATTTTATAAACTTGTTGCGTAACTTCTGACAGTACACATGATTTTCCCGTTTTTGAATTTTATCTGCCGCAAAATATGGAATTATTTAAATTTCTGTGCATTGTGCAAACTCATTAACAAATGAAGTTACTTAGTAGTAGACTGTGGAAGAGAATAGGAAATGTTAAATACTTAAACTTAGACCTTGACTTATTCATAGAAAAATTAAGGAAGTCAAAATGATAGACGAATAAAATGATAAACCTAATAATTAGTCAGTGAACTTTTAGAAAATATTTATGACCATTTTATACTTAAGATAGTGTCTTCTACCATTCTAAAAATAGTAAAAAAAAGTAAAAGTAAAAAAAATTATGCCATTCTGTATAAGGAAGTAAAATTTGTTAATTTCTTGTATTTCAATTTAAAATAATATTATTTTGAATTGTAATTCCTTGATTTATGCTTTCTAAGTGGTTACGCTGATTGTCTTGCTAACTTTAGCAAGATAAATCCACATAGTTATAGATTGTAGACTAGCTCGTAGTCAAGTGCAGTGCCTAGGAATTTACTTCCTTTGTATACCATATTTACCCACTAATGTGATATTTACCTGTGAATTGCAAACACACGAAACCTTTGTTGCTCTTATATTTCTTGGACTTACTGGTTTGTATAAGACTTTATTGTTTGCATACCAATTTATTCCGATGTGTACATATTTGTATTTATATAAAAATGTCAAATAAGCAGGCATTACGTTCGGCTTTCGAATGACGTTATTATGTATAGCAGAGTGAAAAATAAATAGTAATCTAGAAGATTTATCAAGATTGCGAGATACTCTGTAGACCAAACGATTTGGTCCACTAGGTCAAGAACAGGTGGTCGAAGCGAATTGCAGCAAGAGGATGTTTTTTTCATAGTAGGAACATTACTAATTAATCTCGGAATTAATGCAATGTTTTTATCTCGGGTTTTATCCTGCACAAAATTCAATGGTTCAAAAATTAACGACGGCGCCAAGGATACCACCGACATTATATTGCGCCAAAATAGTGATGCTATAATTACTCATTCGGGTTCCAAAAATTTTTAGTTTTTCGAAAGAACATCGAAAAGTAATTTCCACTGAATGTTAAAAGTGAATGTTATGCCGAAAACTTCTTGTTTGAATGTTACTGGCCCTTGAAAGAGTTGCAATGTCTCTAGAAAGTTCTTATTACTTTAATAATAATTTTATTTTAATATTTTTTTTTTTTGGCTCATCTGTGCCTTTACAATTTTTTTGCTGTATATTTGAAAATAAGCGTGAAATTGTAAAATTGTAATTATCCTTATTAGGTATAGGCTTACTGTACTTTTTTTGTAAAAAATAATACCTCCGAAAATAGTAGTACCACTAAAAAAATGTCTAAACTGGTTTTTTAAAATTGCTTATCTTAATAAGCAGTTTAAGAAAATAGTAAAAATATTTTTTTATGAATGACAAATCGATCAAACTGAATAAAAATGTAAAAGTCGATTGGTTTGGCTGGCTAATCACCCTGTGGATGAAAGAAACAACCAATATTTTAAAAATGTGTTAAACGTGGTCGGATGGTCAATAAATTTTGCTCTGCGGTTGCAAAGTGCCGCATCAAGTTCAAATACAAAAATAAACATACCTATTAGAATCAGACAAAGGGTTTAGAAAAAAATCAAATTCAAAATCATGGTAAATTTTGGGTGATGCGATGCGTTAATTTTGGTCGTCAGTGTATACAGGGTGATTCAGAATTATGGTGCAATAAAGTAATCACAGATAGAGGTCTTAAAATAAAGAGACACGTGTATTTTCGTTTTGGTCAATTTCGATTTTTAAGGCCCGTACGGGCCCATAAATGGGACGTTGACGAAACAGTTTTTTTGAGATATCTCGATAAGTACTTGATCGATTTCAATGAAATTTGGAAGGTAGTCTTAAAATAACCTTTCCAATAGAACCCTTAAAATATTTTTAGACCCGCCGCAAGGGGGCGCTACATAGAGTCACTACATCGCAGTTTTTCGCTTCTATTTTTTTTATACAATTATCTTTTATGTTTTTCTTTTTCTATTCTGATGCAGAATTCATTTTTACACAAAAAATGTCCTCTTGTTTATTTTTCATATCATGCACCCATTTCCAGAAAAATGCGAAAAACCGTTTCAATGTTTCAGGAAATGTAAATCGCTCAGCCATTATAATGGTAAATAAGGGTAGGAAAATTTTTAATTAAATAACTCACAGCACAACAATCTAACGCAAATAAAAATAGTAAACGTCAAAATGTCATTGTTGATTTTGATGTTTTAATTTGTTCAATTATTTCCATGGCAATTGTGATAATTTGTAGTTTCGCAGTATAAGGCAGATCATTGAAACAGTTTTTCGCATTTTACAAGAGGACATTTTTTGTGTAAAAATGAATTCTGAATAAAAAAAAGAAAACCTCGGCAGGTCTAAAAATATTTTAAGGGTTCTATTGGAAAGGTTATTTTGAGACCACCTTCCAAATTTCAATTTCACTTATCAAGATATCTCAAAAAAACTGTTTTCCCAACGTCCCATTTATGGGCCCGTACGGGCCTTAAAAATCGAAATTGACCAAAACGAAAATTCACGTGTCTCTTTATTTTAAGACCTCTATCTGTAATTCCTTTTTTGCACCATAATTCTGAATCACCCTGTATATTTTTAAAAATTCAATCCAATGGTGCACCAGTTTGATATGAGGATCTCGTGTAAAATTTTATAAAACCGCATAGGTATTCATTATCTTCATTTGTAAAGTTGTTTTTGTACGATTGATTTTTTTGTAGAAAACATTGTTTCTTTAAATCTGGTTTTTAATCTTTGGGGAGGACGTGACTTGAGGCTGTAGGATACTGTTCAGTGTAAATTTTGGAGGCCAAACAGTTCATATTACAATGATATTACTTTCAGCAATGGAATAGGCCATTCAATTAATTTCTGCTTCATTATTTAGTGAAAACTGGGAGAATAAATTAGACACTTTAGAAGTCTTTAAACAAGAAAAAGAAATGGTATTATTCCATTTAAAAAATATATCTTCCTTTCTGCCTCTTTAACTGATCGCTCTGTACAAATGATAACAATTTTTACTTAAGCATTTCTGCACATCGTTTTTGACTTTGATTTTTTGATTTTGAGAAGCTGAAAATGAAACACCTCTTGCTAACGTTGATGACGTTGATTCAATCATGACTCAGCCGGTAACAAACAATATAGTGGACGGAAAATATAACAATTTCCTATCAGTTAAGTTTGTTTTCCAAGAAACCAGCGAAAATAATTTCACCTAACCACTATTATGAAATGTACTTACGTTTTGTTAGAACTATCAGTCGCCATTTTAAGCGACAACGCGAATATGCTATATCATTATCACCCGGCGTGGGCGGCGTTCTATATCTTTGATTAACTCAACACACACTAAATATTTATCTATATAATTAAAAACCAAGTCTTAATACAACTTCAAACATGATTTTAAAATAAAATCAGTCACACATTGTTTGTCCGAATTTTGTTGATGTGTTTCGTGAACCAACCCAATTATTTTTACAAAGATTAAAATGATAAGGAAGTGATATCTCGCGATTATTACCGGCTGATAAAGTTTTTCGATAACGCTATGTCGTGTGTTGTTGATGTTATGTTGGTTAAAGTGAATCTCTTGTGTGTGAATTAATGATGAATTAAGTCGATTAAGTGTGTTTAAATTAAGGACCATGTCGCACACGAGCAGCAGTCCTCGGCATTCCCAAAGTTCCTATATGCAGGTACCCACCGTTTGGAAGGATCTTAGATCGAAGTGGAGCTCTGAAGGAGCACATCGAAGAGTCGACGTAAGTAGAGGAACATGTGAAACACTATTAAAGTTATGTAGGTTATCGGGTGGATTTTAACGCACCAAATCCCGAAAACAGTGAGCCTTAAAGGAAAATAATAACAGAATTATAGTAAATTTTTGGAAAATATTGGAAATGTACATAAAAACGCTAAAGTAGGTATTAGCGTAAGGGCACACTTTGTTACGGTAGTAGTAAGTACATAGGAATTATCAAAACACCACATAATGTAAGCAAAACAACAAAAGTGGATAATTAATAGACTAAGAAACGGTGTGATGCTCTGTTTTACCTTGCTGGGCTATTTGTAACTTACTACATACAAACAGTATCTTCCAGCTTTGTAATATCTTTTTTTTAGAACAAAATCTCGGGCGCCAGTTTCTTATTTTATTGTGCAAGAAACAGCAATTTCTCTCTTGGCGGTTTACAAGACAGGCGAGGGTAAACTGCAGTGGAGATACGGAGTTATACAGAGGTCTTATAGGTTGTTTGCCAATTTTATCGGTCTGGACAATTCCCCATACGGGCCTAATTAGTTTTACAGACTATAAATCACAACTCGTAATTTTCAAAATAAAATACAAAATGATAATAAAAAATTGGACAAAATTGTGCAACAATTAGGTACATACAAAGGTAATATTTTAGAGGGCGTGCTGGCAAACAAGCGACTTTTAAAAACTCGTACAACGATGCGGGTTTCGGGACGAAATTTGTCACTGCAACTGTAGGATGTTCTCAAAATTGCGGCGGTTAGACAGAACACGAAGATCGAGGTTTTACTTGTAGTGTTTAAAAAGGAGCAAAGGATCAGAGGATATTTGATACATTTGATAAGTGTTCGAAAATCATAGAATTTGTAAGAGGTTGAATATGATCCTAAAAGAAACAACAGAGTTTTAGAAAATATTTTTGAGAAAAATGTGACTGTGGCGCTCCCTGTATATTCATTATGATAGATGCAGACTCATAACATGAAAGAACTTGGTAAAATATGCTACAGATCAATTTTTAATTTTTTTTCTAGTTATATTTTTGAGCAAAATAAAATGGTGTAAAAAGTAGAATTTTCAAATGACCACCCTGTACATACTGCCAAAATGATATCGAATTCTAAGCAAGAAACAAAGAATAACTTTTTTTACCAAACACCCTGTATTGTTCTTAAACTTATAAGTTTCTAATTGGATAAATTGGATATAAATATCGTTTTTATTGAGTTTTTCTTAATGTCAAAATATCTTCGCCTCCTTTATCATTGGAGGCTGATTTCGAAATTCCGAGGTCAGTTAGATTCGCAGACCAAAATACATAAAAACCAGCCAAAAATATTCCAGGGAGGGAAAAAAAAGTTCCAAAATGTTGGACAGTTGGTCTTTCTATTTCCAATTGAAACAGTCAGTCTACTGATGGTCGAGATGGTAGCGTACCTGCCTCTCACCCAAAAGTCCCGGGTTCGAATCCCGGTCGTGGCAATGGAAAATACTGTGAGAGGGATTTTTCCATTAAACACGGATATTGGATGTGTGTCCCTTGTCTTTAAATGTGTAGCCCCCTCCCGCACAAGGCTCTTCTAGAGCCTTCTGGGATAAAGGGGGTCGTAATTACATTTGGTGTATTTATTATTATTATTTATTTATTATTATTTAATGAGTTTATACCAGGCTCATTTCATTACAAAGCCTATGTGCGCTGAAACAACATCTAAATCGTTTTCGAATATGAAATATGCTACCCGTATGTATACTAGAGTCGGCCACATGAGTAACCGGCATACATAAGACGTTATTTACTGATGCTTTCATTGGACTAGCATGGGTTCGCAGGTGTTACGGGTCGTCAAAAAAAAGACCGGGCGCCTTATGAACAGTGTACAGTGCAGTGTATTTTAAAATATGTGACTACGGTTTGTGCAATATATCCTAAATTGATTTACGTTCTGTAAGCTATTATGATATTATTTATTCATGTTATTTATTTTCTTAGGTAAAGGTAAAGTAGCGAAGAAATATTCAATTTATTCAAAAAATTTTGAAAATTATTCTTAAACCTTTTCGGTCGGCGCTCATGCTCGTGATTCCCTATAAATTCGTGTGTCAGCATTTTTTATGGAAGTTTTTAGGTGTTTCAATTTGAAATAGAAAGAGTATACATGTGGTATGTGGTGTTATTTTTATTTAAAAAACATTATAATAAATTTAACAAACCGAAAAATAAATTATTTTAAACTAGATATAATTTTTTTCAAAGCATACATTTTTAGTCTGCAATATCACGCAGCGATTATTTGATTCACACTGTAAATTTTGTCAGTCTTGATCTACTTCCATTCACGACCTTATATAAAGGGTCATTTATATTTATCTTATCTTCCGGGAATTATTCTAAAGGTTAAATTACATAGATATCGAAAATAAATTATCAATCTTGTTAATGGTCAACATAATTTAAAAAAAATATGTATAGGAAATACTGAATTAACAATAATGGTTATTGACCCGTTCAGAATATTAGTTGTTTCATAGGTATAATATATCAGCAAGTTTTATTTTGAATTATCTAAAAATATAAACGTCACTTTTTTGCTTAGACATGTTGTACAATGTACAGGGTGATTGATCGAGAATGGACAGGCTCCGTTAATATTTGAGATAGGAATCTGTGCAAAAAATGAGAGTAATATGCTTTTCCTTAATTTTTTAAATGTGTCGTTAATTATACAGAGGGTTCAGAAATTGAGGGGCGACACTTAATTTAACACCCTATATAGGTATTTTTCCCAAAAAAAAATTTCCTGCTTTTTCTCGATCCAATGATATAAGCTTCGATTTTAATGTGCACACAAACTATAAATTGGTAGGCATGTACTGAAACTTTGGGTGCAAATATCTCGAAAACTGTTAAAGATATTCCCAAAGAATATTATATCATTGGATTGAGAAAAAGCAGGAGATTTTATTTTTGGGTTCCATTTAAAAAAAAATTAAGTTCATGGTTTCCGACCCTCCATTTCTAAATCCTCTGTATAATAAAATTAATGTTCTCTCGTTTTTTGCACATATATTCCTATTTCAAATATTAACGGAGGTAAAGGGGGGTCATTTATCGATCAATCATCCTGTATATATTCCCTATTTCTTTCTAACTACATACTTTCAACATGACGACGTTCACGCATGACGAAAAATACTCTTTTATTTTTATTTAATCTGCCATTTTATTAATTCATTCTTTAATAGTTATTGCTATGTTATCATATCTCGGATTAAAATTAGCATGCCTCGTGTTGAATCCATAAAAAAACTCTTTGCTCACATACATGTTAATTTTGTTCCAAGGTGATTAGAAAACATTTTAAGCTATATGGTACAATCACAAGATCAATTATCTACAATTAACTAAACTATAGAAATATAGAATAACCTCCAATCAACGTAAATATCTATTTTTTTGGTGGTCTTTTCGGAGTAACGGGGGTCGTATCGTTTGTGGTGTGGTGTTTAATTAAAAAATTAATTTTTATATAAGTAATGTACTTCCGACATTGAGTAAACAAATAATATAAAGAAGCGCAACTGTCAAGGGGCCGAGATTTTAGTGTTGTATTTTTTTGCCAATAACTACAGACTTATCTACAATATTTAGGGCTATGCAACCGAATTACAAATATCTTCCCGTAGAACTAAAAAATTGATAACAATCCTGAAGCTATTGGCAAAAAATACAGTACTAAAATCTCGGCTCCTTAACGGTTGCGCCTCTTTATATTAATTATTTACACAATGCTTCCGAGTAATTGTTTTTTTATTAGAAGGCATCAATATTTCGTAATAGCAGACGCTAACTTTATAACAATTAAAAACTCATTATCATTGTTTGCAGTGTTCTCTATTTGTGCAGTTTCAATTGTCGCAATTACACTATTAAGGAATGGTTTATGGTTTATCTTATCTACGTATACAGGGCGGTTAACTTTCTTCTAAGGAGTGATAACATGCCACGTATTAAATCATTGAGTAAAAAATAATAAAGAGGCGCAACTGTCAAGGTTTCGAGATTTTAGTATTGTATTTTTTGCCAATAACTTTATGATTGTCATGAATTTTTAGTGCTACGGGAAAGTATTTGTAGTGTGGCTGTATACTGTATAGCCCTTAAAATTAAAGACAATCATGAAGCTATTGGTAAAAAAATACAACACTAAAATCTCGAAACCTTGACAGTTGCGCCTCTTTATTATTTTTTACTCAATGATTAAATCAAGAAAGCCCATTTCCATAACTGATATTAACTTAGAATAATTTTTTTCTGATATTCCAAATTTTGATGATATTTTAGAAACTATTTAAGTTATCAGAATCCTCAAAACGATGATATTCTTGTATATTTTGACCTTACCGACAAGGGCGTCGCCAGAAATTTTTCCAGGGGGGGGGGGGCAAAAAGTACCTATTGTTTTAACTTATATTTATACATATTAATAAATATAAAAAATCAAAAACATGAACACATAAACTATAAAGAACATTAAAACAAATGAAGACATTTTTAATAAAAATAATTCATTCATTAAATAAAAATAATCTTCGCGAACCCTTCCGCGCAAACCTATCGCACACTTCTTAATAATAATAATGAATGTCATGAATGACCCAAAAAACAGCACTGGCCGCGAGTCTGTTACCCCTGCCCCCCTGCCGACGCCCTTGCCTACAGAAATTTTCGCAGTTGTTTCAAAAATATTTTTTATGAACCTTTTGGGTGCAAATTCTTTAAAATAATAATAATAATACGAAGTACAAGGTGGGGCACCTTTATTTTGGTTATTTCATTTTGAAAAATATCAAAACGTTTTCCAAAGTATTTTTTCCGAAATTTTCAATTATTTTACGAAGAGTGTATTTTGACCTACTATGTATACAGGGTAGGTCAACAACAAGTGTGTTATCTCTTATAGAACACTCTGTATATTTTTACACATTGACTGTTGCAAATTCGCTTCTCATTACAGGGCTTTCGTAAACGGTAAGAGATACAGCATCCAGCATCTGTTAAATTGGGGCAAAGTTGCAGAATTTGACAATTAGGAATATGCCGTTAAGAAATAAAAAATATCTCTTGCTATTCTCTGTGCTCGAGATTTTTGAAAAAAGTAAGATTTTGAATTTTCGTTTTTAATTTTTCCCGGCGTTATTAGAAGAGTTATCGAAAAAATAAAAACACTTTTTCATTGGTGTTTTTTATCCTTTACAAGATAGCGTAAAAAGATTTTTTATAAATCGGTTCATTTATTCGCGACCAATGCGACCATCATCAAGTACGTTGTTTTAAATACGGACCTGTATTTTTTATTGCATTTTTTGCAGTATTTCTCACTCAGACTAAAGCGTTGTTTTACACCAGGTTTTTGTAGTTTAGATAAACTTCTGCAGATGTTTCACCGATATTTCAGTACACAGTACCACAATTTCTTTTTGTATCATTTTGCTAATGAATATTTTAGTTTATCATTATTTTCTACTTCTATTTTCTAAATTTATATCGTACAAAGAGGTTCTAAAAATTGTTTCCTCTTCTACTTCATAATTTTATCCCATATAGATTAATTCTGTACAATAAATCAATTTTAATCAATATTAAACAGTTCAGATTTGTAGGAATTAACTACAGTATGCAATCAAAATAAAACTGACTCCAAGATCTCTCCTGCATGGGGGAATTTTTGTAGTTCATTTAGTAAGTCCCGCACTGTATTCCTACATTTCTTATCATCTTGTAGAAATTTCTTAAGATATAAATACTTTCAATCCAGCACCGACCGATAACATTTGTATTTGTGCTGATAAAAATTAAAAACACAAGTGGATAAATGTGACTATCCGTATTATGTTTTCGTCGTTTTCTCGGTACCCACAATCTTTGTCTTGTCTGATTCATATATACCGTGGTGTTCCGGGGTAGTGTTTGTGATAATGCCCGATTACCATTCGAACCCAGAAATATCACTTAAGAAGCCCAAGATTTACAAATCTGTTGGAACTACTGTTATTTGATAGTGTCGAGAAGAATTCATTATAGTGCCAGTGCTCAAAGGTTATCTCAATTGAATATTTGATTCTAATATTTATATGCCACGATCTAATGTGTAATGTCAAAAGGAAGTTCTTCGAGTGGTTCCGGGTCGCTAAAGAGAAGCCTAGAACGGTCCTCGTTGATACTCACCAGGCCTAAAAGTTATGGGGCCGTTTTACCCTATTATGAATTTGTCAGAGCTACCGTACGTGCACAACAAAGTCAACAGGTAATTATTTCAAAATATACGTATCTTCGATCAATAACGCTTGTCTATAAACATACAGGAATTGGTTGAGACCAAGACAAACAACGATTTACGGTAGGGGAGCAAGGAGGGAAAAGAAGGAACATAGGCGTGCTTAAATAAAATTTTTAAGGGGGTGGATATTTAATATCTAATTAATAGTAAAATAATTTTTTAAGTATAAGAAATAAGTTTCGTTGGCAGAAGCAACTTTATGGTTTTTTTAATTTATATTGTGAGGGATTGTCATAATCATTAATTTTATGTCGTCCCTAAAAATATCGTCGTCATCTTGGAAAAAAGAGAAAAAACATTCCTCGATTATCTTCTCTTCTGTTAGTTCTGTCCTAAACTTAGTTATTACCAACAACTATTACAACTTTTGTCTAAGAAAAAGGAAACTTCTACAGTCAATTTTTTTTAAATTACAGCCGCCTGAGGTTTGAAAGTTTTCACCTTTCTGGCCATTGTAAGTCGTAAAACATTAACAGTAGAATAAATTTACTTTTAAAGTTGTGACTTTTTTTATTCCCTACAATATTGATAATGACTACTTTTAGGGCGAACTTAACGGGAGAGGAGGTAATCGAGCGTCATTAATCCCAAATGGCGGTTGCAATGGCTACGATATTTCTGGGAAAACCGTGAATTTTCTTAGACCAATGTATGCAATAACCAGTTTTACACGCTACAAATTAATAAATTGTTAATTACTATGAATTCTTAACCTCAAAAACAATGGTTCTGACATACTAAATATGAATTATTTTCATTACGTGCCTTAATATACAGGGTCTGTCCTATAAGATCGCATCATCCCTTTAATTTGTTAATTTAACATCGAATTTAGACGAGTCTATAGCATATCGTAGGTTGGTTGGATATCAATTATTTGGGGCAGTATCAACTTCCTGGCGAATTTCCTCGGCCTACTATCATTCGATAATTATTCCCAAAATTGAAAGGCATTTTATAAGAAAAAGTTACTCAAAATCACTTAAAATCCCCAAAACTCAAGTTTCATCAACATGGGAGAAAAATTAATTTTGTAAAAAAAAGTAGTAAAAAAATGTAAAATCAATTTAAACCATAACAACATTATTTGATAGTCTATGAATAATTATAATCCCCATCAGACAAACAAAATATTACTGTTAAACTGATTTTTTTAATTTAACAATTATTATTGTTTTATTTAAAATAAATTTTCTTTCATTTTGATATAACTTGGGATTTGGGGATTTTGAATGATTTTGAGTAACTTTTTTTTATAAAATTTTTTGATAAAAAATGCCTAATACGATTTTTACAATTTTGGGAATACTTATCGAATGGTAGTAGGCCGTAGAAATTCGACCAGGAAGTTACTGTCCTAAATAATTGACATCCAACCAACCTACGAGCTGCTAAAAACTCGTCTAGATTCGCCGTAAAATTATCAAATTAGTGATGTGATGCGATCTTATTGGGCAGACCCTGTATACAAAGGTACAGGGTTAGTTTTATTAATGTAAACCCTCCATTATTATTTTTATTTTTGACCTATTCGAAAAATTAAAAACTGGCCTTACATGGTTTTTTACGTAGATTCCACTTCTGCTAACGGATTGGCAATAGCGTTTTAAATATACAGGGTACGCAAAAAAGTTAGGCTTTTTTAAACGGAACACCCTGTATATTTTGAGAAATTTAAATTCCTCCAATCATTCTGATTACAAATATATACACATATTGTATAATCGCTTTACTGGTTTTTGAGTTATTTTCGCTTTATTATGGATACGTTGAAACACAAGCGTTATTTTATAAACTCATATATTAAATCAATAAATGGAATAAGTAAAAAACAAAACAAAATATATGAATTACTAAAACAAATCACGTAGCATTTTCAACATTAACATTTCAAACAACATTTCATAAAATTCGAACGGAGTCCAGACCTTAATCCAGTAGATTATTTTCTTTGGGGATCGCTCAAAGAAAAAATTTACAGTGAACCAGTGGAAAATTTTAAACAATAAAAACATCAAATTGTAAAAAATATAACTTTGCTAAATTTGGATGCAGCACTTTTTCTTCGAGAAAATGTCATATAATTTGTTTTAATAATTTCATATATTTTGTTTCGTTTTTGATTTATTTCATTTATTAATTTATTATGATTTATAAAATAACGCTTTTCAACGTATCCATAATAAAGTGAAAATAACTCAAAAACCAGTACAGCGATTATACAATATGTGTATATATTTGTAATCAGAATGATTGGAGGAATTCAAATTTGTCAAAATATACAGGGTGTTCCGTTTAAAAAAACTAAACTTTTTTGCGTACCCTGTATATTTGAAACGCTACTGTCAATCCGTTAGGCAGGAGTGGAATCTACATAAAAAACCGTGTAAGGCCGGTTTTTTAATTTTTGGAATCCGTCAAAGATAAAAATAAAAATGGGGGGTTTACATTAATAAAACTAACCCTGTACACCATAGTATTGAAAAATACTATTTTATTAGATGAATGGGAATAACAGCAAATGAAAACAACGAATAACTAAACAGTAATCTTTACAAAGCACTCAAAACCACGGTACCAGGGATTGGGATAATCTCTGCACAGAACGACAAAACACCAAAACGCAATAGGCTATTGAATCTGCTCTTGGAGCACAGGTTGTATTACGAGTTTTAAAAATTCAACCAATAGAGAGATTCCATTCAAATTTAGCGCGCTTTTGTGGGGAGGGACTTAACTATTTGTGTTCAGTAAATAGAGTTTAATAGGTTAAACACTGTTGCCAGTTTTAACGTAGGACATTTATTTCATATTAAAAAGTAATTCGTTCATATTTTGAGGTTATTCTAAGATTAACTTTAAAAAGTTAATCTTAGAATAAAATCAGATATAATTTTCCTTGGCGAATCTGTAATCTGCTTTTGAATCTGGCTTTAAAAAAATCAATGATTAAAAATTTTATATTGGCACCCTAATAATTTCGTATAAAAACATCAGATTGTCAATGTTCTTTTAGACAGTTGCATTATGTTTGCAGTGAAGGGTTAACATCCTACTTTATTTTTACATTCAGGTCAGTCTATCTACTGTCAGTTGTTGATCTGTTGACTGACCATCTAGGTATAAATACGTAATCTTTGTTTAAACAAGACATGTATAGAAATAGAAATAATACAATCTGCAATATTTTCTTATTGACTTACCGAGATAACAATTGTTTGCATTTATTATATCCATGGACTAAAACAGCTCCATAATAATAACATTTAATATAATCGTGTTTTGTTCTCGTTTTGAAGTACCGTGATGGGGAATAAAATGTATGCACTAATAATTTTCTATAATACTTAGGGCGCCCTGTAGGAGAATATTCCGAATACGTAAATAGAATATTCCTAATATATTTTATCGAAAATATCTTCAAACCAAAAATATTCACTTTTATAATTTTATTATTAAAAGAAACTTTTCATTACCACGTTTGAAAATATTTTTAATATTTATTATCCTCCCCGTCACTCCTCTTCCCTGTTATTGATTAAATTTGCTTGCCTATAAACTTAAAACAATAGAACAACCTATAATTTTCTAAGAATTAGCAAAAATCTTCCTTTAAAAAATTTATCCAATTAAAACTATGTTTCATTATAACAAATATAGCAACTTTCACGAGAGAACCAAAAACTGTTCAATATTGCAATTTATGTTACTTATATCAGGAAATTACTGCAAATTTTGAAAATGCCACTTGCATTGTTAGCTAGGCAAGAATACAGCCTATTTAGAATTTCTGCTAGACTTATGGAATGTGGCAAAATTTTTTGGTTACCTTTGGGGGTAATTTTAATACTTGAATTTTCTCAGATTGCGTTCTGAAAGCGAAGAAATCAATCGTCGTTAAATCTGGAGACCATACCGGCCATTCTTGGGAACTTCTACCAATTTAAAATTTCATAAATGGGTGATTCTACGGAAAACGTCAGTTTTTATACCCATTTTCTTTTGTTTTTCTATTTTTATAAATAATATATATTGGATAATCATACAATGGAAAAATACTTATTAAACAATTCTACCTTAGTGGCCCAAATTTGAAAACAGTATTTTACGAAAAACAATGATTTTTTATTCTAAAGAAGTCACGGAACTGAGACATACTTGAAACGGAGCTGAAAATGCTGGTAAGGTGATATTTATATTAAAACTTTTTATTAAAAAAATGTTTTATTGATTCAGTAATATAAAAAATATGAAAAGAACATGTTCATTTACTCAGTAGGCAACAAAAACATTTATAAAACATATTTTAACACTGCAAGTGTTATACAAGAACATGGAAGTTTTTGAACACAACAAGATAAAAAGAAATTTGTTCAAACTGTTGTTAAAGGCAATTAAGAGTTGTTGTTTAGAACACGTCACACCTTCTTTAACTTTCTTACTACATATTTTTTCCTCTCCCTTTATAATTATTTTTTCTCTTATAGTTTTCCACTTTTCATATTTTGTCACGTCTTCTTTTTCAAATTCAAGTATTTCAATATCTTTATCTTTGCATAGTTCACATGTTCGTTCAAAGCAATTTTCTTGTTTGTCACTTTCCTTGCAGGTCAAACTTTTAATAACATCATATGATGTTCGCTCTTTAATAATATTTTCTGCTCTTAATTTTGCCACTAATAAATCCATGTTGGTGTGCGTTTCACACAAACAAGTTTCCCTATCTTTAGCTTTAAGAAAAACAACCCAAAAAGGGCGCATACTACAAAACAAAGCATAACTAATTTTAATTCTTGGATTACAAGTCAAAAATTTTTGATATAGTGTTTTTAGAGAGTAATTCAAATACCGTTTTTGCTTTTTAATTTTTTTATAGGTTACTGTATCCTTTTTCCCAGGACAAATGCGACTAGAGTCATCGGTTTGAAAAAACATTCGTACTTTTGCCTTAATTTCATTATATTTTTCATTACGAAATCGTGCTCCATTTTTAGAACGAATGATGCGAGAAGAGGAAAGACTTTCCATATAATTCTGAAAACGGTATTTTGTTATTAATCGCCCTGATACATTAGAAATAAACATTCTTTTTTCAGATCTCGTTTTTTGTGTACAAAAGTTTTCTTTTAATTGCGAAGTGAGTACTTCTCCAAATAAGAGCCTCTTTTTTATGGCAGGAGTAACGGTTTGACCTTGCAGTAGTTCTCTTACTGCCTTTCTTGGAGTATTTCGTAGTTCTGCTTGTCTCGGAAGTCTTTTTTTATATTTAGCTTTGCTAGCTCTTTCTTTTTTTAATTTTTTTTCTAATTCTGCAATTTTAATTCTCAATTCCTTCCTGTTTTTGCGTCTTTTTCTATATCCAGCAGCCAGTCTTCCTGAAGGCCGAGGAGTACTAACATCACTTCTTTGAGGTTGAGGACTCAAATTAATTTGAGGAGGAGTGGAAGGGGGAGTTTGATCAACCAATGCTTTTTCCAATCTTTCTGCATTTTGTTTCTTCTGGTATGATTTTCTGCTCCAATTTCTCCAAAGTTTTCTAGTAGATCTTTTTTGACGTTCACTCATTTCGTTTATGCCTTTAATTTTTCCCTCTTGCTTCCTTTTGTAATATCTCTCCCTCTCTTTTCTTTTTGCCTCTTCATACATTTCAGGGTCATCTTTTATTGCCTTTCTTAACTTCCGCATTGACTCTTTTTTCTTTTCATTTCGTTTTTTAATTTTCTCCGAAGTAATTTTTTTTTCACCAGCCTTCTTTCTTGATTTAACCATTACTCCACTGAGGACAAAGAGTACTTATTTTTTATAATACCTAATATTTAAGTAAAAAATATGACAAAAATGTTACATTTCAATATTATAATTTTAGTTTTCTCAGCTCCGATACACTATCTCAGTTCCGTTACCACCTTGCGGTAACGGAGATGAGATCTACGGAACTGAGAATCTTTCATATTAATCGGCCATTAAAATTCAAATTTTGAGGTTAGATATTTGGCAGTTGGGGAATTGTTTTAGTTTAATAAGAACATAATAAGACTAATGCATCATCAAAATAATTTATAATGTAACACAAAATTAATATGTATATGGAGCTGATAATTATTAATGTCATTCTTACCTTTTTAAACAAACATTCACTAAATTTTCACCCACTTGTTGATGCACATCTATTATTTTTCAAGTGATGCTGTAAACTGACACTTGGTTTACAGTACCGTAGAACATTGGACTACTGGTGCCATCATTCGGATTTTTTTCAAACTTAAGCAACTGTTCACGGAGTTGAGGTTATAACATGGAGACAGGGCAATTTTTCATTATAACACGCCAATGTTTGCAAAATTTAAGCAAATAAAATTTAGAATGGACAGATTTTGAGTTTTTCATTATGTATATTTATCTAAATAATCATTTTCAGACATTTTTAAGTGTTTAATTTAATTTCAAATATGCATACCTGTGAGTAGGGACATGGCACGGAGTTGAGATCTCATATTCTGTACCCAATATTTTTTACCGTTTTATTTGTTTATATGTTTTTTTTTACAAGGAATATTAAGGTAATTAATGTAATTGTTGTAATAATTATTTTATATTTTCATTTTGTGTCCAAACAGTAAGAAAAATTCATGGGGACTCAAATCTGACGTTTCTGGTAGAATTACCCAAATTTTGCCATTGACTTGAATTATTGTCTTTAATTGTTCCCCCAGCTTAGTTAAACACCATGCTATTTGATGAGGAGGTGCAAAATTGTCTTGCACCATATACACCTATAGTAACCAGTAACCCTTTACACGTGCCAATTATATATTAAATATCCGTCATCTGGTTGTCCACTGGTTGGTGATGCTAAATTATTCCAAAATATCAAATTCCTTTTTCTAGCACATCTCTTGTTACATCATTCCAAAGACGCGTTCTATATTTATTCGCTTTAGTTTCCAGTTCCAACTGTATCCATATATCTAAGACAGATAAATGAATCACAATGGCAAATATTTCATGAATCACAGTGTAGAGACATCATGATCTTAAAAATTATATCACTTTGGGATCAAAATGTATTGTTGAACGAGTACGTTTACATCGTGTTGTAAAGTTGCCGAAAGGTATTGTGAGATATAGTCGAGTAAACTTTAACTTGGCGTGTGGATGAGTTGTTATTGTGCATACTATTTCATTTTCTCTTGCACACAAAGTTAAAGCAATAACCCAAAAACATTGTTCACGTATGTTTATACGTAAACAATGGTTTTGGGCCATTGCTTCAATTTTGTGTGCAAGAGAAAATACAATAATACGCACAATATAAACTCATCCACACGCCAAGTTAAAGTTTACTCGAGTATAGGTACAGTATTTTTTTTATATATCGTTCCACCTTCATTTGGGTATGTTGATGATTTTAAAAGAAATTTGTAGTAGCAATCAATTACAGTACTAGTGCTTATCGGTTACTTCTATATTTCTGATTTATGGATATATAATGTCAGTAAGTAGCTCCCAGAGTGGTTCGGGGTCGATAAACAGAAGCCTGGAATGGTCGTCATTAATATTAGTGAACAGGCCTAGAGGTTATGGAGCTGTTCTACCTCTTTATGAATTTGTGCGATCTGCTGTGCGCAAACAGGTAAATACATTTGTTCTCTGGATAAAACACAGAACTGTTTTTTCGTAATTTTTGGACGAGATGGTTCAATGAACCACTAACTTCTGTAGCAGTAGATTCGACGATAAATTAGCAGAAAATGAAGATAGTTGTCACAGTTGTTAATTCAACTTTATTGACAAAAATGTTGATAGTTTTGATAAATCGTCGCTGTGCTTAAGCCGCCGCCGCCTTGGAAAATGGCGGCTAAGTTTTGTTTTTTGGCTCGTTTTTTGGCAAATTGTCTTCAGAATTATGGCGATTCAGAATTTGGATGAAAAATTAAACACTACAGGGTGATGCATTAGCCTGGGGACGAACTTTAGCAGTGAAAAGGAGATTTAATTTCATGAAGAAACGTTCATATAAACTATAAACGTAGAACGTAGGTCCTATATCTTATATCTTTCTTTGTTTAGAAGTTATATCGAAAAAACAGTAGCCATGATTTAGTAAAACAAAATTTGGTAACTATCATTTTAAATAATCACCTGTCAAAAATAGTCTGTTGATGTCAATACTTTTTTACACGATTTGTTAAAATTCGTGTTTGTGCAATTTTACAGAAAATTGTTCAGAAATTATAGAGTTTTGAAAATAATTGTCTATTTTAACACTAATTTTATTGTAAAATTGTACAAATACGAATTTTAACAAAAAATCGTGACAGAAAGTGTCGACATCAACAAACTATTTTTGGCAGGTGATTATTTCAAATGATAGTTACTAAATTTTGATTTACTAAATCATGGCTACTACATTGTGACCCATTTGAAAACGGGACACCTCTGTAGTGGCTATTTTTGGTTCGATTTTGATCAACTTTTTTTAGATTGCATTTTGTGGAAAATTGATAGATTTCTACCATAAAAATCTAGGGCTACTTTGCAATTTTCTTGGAGAGCGAAAATTCGAGAAATCGTATTAGCGATTTTTTTACAAGAAAACTAAATACGCCGTTGCATTCAGCGTCCCCTAAAATGGGTATTGTAACGAAGTGATTTTTATCTGTCAAGGATTGCCTGTTTTATTTTAATATTTCCGTCACTTGGGTACACCCTGTAACTCTGTTCTGCATTTAAGTTATAGTTGAGGTATCACTGAATTGTAAAATCAGCTGGTAAACTAATTGATTCATTTTCGATAGTTCCCTGTATATCTAAAATCCTTTAATTGCTCGGAAAATAATGTTCAAGCCGGAAGTAAAAATCATTAGTTACGAAAACTTGATCAAATATTAATCCGTGTTCGTATTATGCCGGTTCTCTTTGCTATGTAGTTAAAAAATTATAAGCAATGCATTTCCGTTGTCCGTTAGCCCGGGTGAATAAGGCAAGTTACATAACACGCGCCGACTTAGTAAACCAAGTTCTTTGTTCAAACCACCTGTCCGAATTCCACATACCGTATGAGCGCGCCACCGCCTACGTCAGCAAGAAAGATAATAAATTCACCGGGAACGGTAAAATCCATATCAATAGAATTATCGATACCTTCGCATCAGACACCAAAAATCCGACTAGAAATGTATACGTTTTTTTTTTATAAACCGTCTTGGTAAGAACAACACAACAGTAGTTGACCGTAATTCAGCCCCTCCGCATTTTGAATAATCACTGAGATTCACCGTAGATTGTATTGCGTAAATATCGACGTATTAAAAAGCTACTTAATTAAATCAGAGTTCGGTTTAAAGTTTTCCGTTTAGTTGCATTTAATGTCATATTATACATTTGCCGGTTGAGCCCTCCGATAACCCGTTCTGGTAGTTGGGCCTAGCCATCAGCGAGTGTATTTTCAAAACGTGGATTTATCATGCACTGGCAAAGTAATTCGATAATCAGTTCGGGTAGTTTATGGCACCAGTTAGCATTACTCTATATTTGAGGCAGTAGAAACCCGCGTGTATTAAGTAGTTTTCAAATCCGAAATAAAAGAAAAGGAATCTCTGTGACTTATTCATAACGTGCCGATTATTTTGGGTGTTTCACTTGTTAGCCGTCCTCGCCGGCCGTTCGATTCCCTAGCGCGAATATATTTCGATTTTCCGCTCTGCGAGCCCCGCGCCGTCTGAAAAGTAATAATTAATATAACGTGTAGGTCCGCCGTATTACCAGCTGATAGGGTTGTTATTAATTTTGTACATAGCCGACTGTGTAGTCAACCGAGTTTTTCTATTTTGTAATGCACTGTCCTATTTATTGTCATTGGTTAATAAATAAATCAGTTAGTATACCTATGAAAATTTCCGAGTTATAATTTCTGAGTTATAATTTCCGCCGTTAAATTTCTGATTAACCCGTTTGAGTAGGGGTCGAAGTCCATTAGACAGACCTCCAGCTTACCTCCATTATTCCGTGTCTTCAACTGTTTAGCTACCCCGGATTGCTCTCCCCATAGGGGAGCCAAAAAGTGCTGTTCTTTGCACTTAAAAATTAAAGAACTGGCGCCCGAGATTTCCGTCTAAAAAGGTTACGTAAGTATACGTTGAAAGTAAGCGCCGTTACAGTATACATACTAAATTTCATCTAATAATACCACGCGTTAAAAATTGATATTATTACTTTTAAAAATTAATTTATACCCGGAAATGCATTGGGAACATCAAGTAACTCATAAAATTAGTGAATAAAAACAACTCAAAAACAAATTATTTTATTGAGAAGATAATTTGAACATTTTTAATATGACTGATGGTCGAGACGGTAGAGTACCTGCCTCTCACCCAAAAGTCCCGGGTTCGAATCCCGGTCGTGGCAATGGAAAATACTGTGAGAGGGATTTTTCCATTATACACGGATATTGGATGTGTGTCCCTTGTCTTTAAATGTGTAACCCCCTCCCGCACAAGGCTCAGCCTTCTGGGATAAAGGGGATCGTAATTACATGTGGTGTATGTGGTGTATTTCCAGGTTCCAGGTATAAATTAATTTTTAAAAGTAATAATATTAATTTTTAACTTGTGGTACTTTTCGATGAAATTTGGTACGGACCCATTTTAGAGGACGCTGAATACAGTGGCGTACTTAGTTTGCATGTAAAAAAATACTAATATGATTTCTTGAATTTTCACCCCAAAAAATCGCAAAGTAGGCTTTGATTTTTATAATAATCTATCGATTTGCTACAATAGTTTTCCATGAGCAACAATCTAAAAAAAAGTTGATCAAAATCAGACAAAAAAAAAATAGCCCTTTACAGAGGTGTCCCACAAATGGGTCACACTGTATGTTTTTTCAACTTTAACATTTTAAAATCGCTATGTAACTTCTGAACAAAGAAAGGTAGGACCTACGTTTACATGAAATTAAATCTACTTTTCACTGTCGAACTTTGTTCCCGAGATAATGAGTCAACCTGTATAGAGATTTGAAATAAAGAGACACACGTATTTTTGTTTTGGTCAAATTCGATTTTTAAGGCCCGTACGAGCCCATGAAGTGGGACCCTCAAGTCGAGCCTCAAATATAGTTTTTTTCTCAACATTTTGCTAAATGATCGATTCAATTTGAAGTAACCCTTCCTAAAACCTTAAAATATTTTTAAAGTTCAGGCGCAGTGATTTCCATGGGAATTGTAATAATTTTGAGTATAACAGTTTGTTGCATTTTTTTCGGAATGAGTGCATGGTATGAAAAGTTGAGTAGGATATTTTTGTGTAAAAATTTTGACAGATTTAGAACCTAAAGAGAAATGCCATATTTTTCAAATTAAAAATAATTTTAAATTTTTTTATGGTGGCAGCTGATTAAGGTAGATACAAACTTTCAAATGATGTATTAGAATTTAAGCTTTCGTCTACGGGGGGGTGTTCATAATTTAATTTCGAATATGTAGATTTAAAAACATCAATAACTTTCTTATTTTAAATGGACACCCTGTATATTATTTCATAATCAAATAGAGAAGTACAAGTACTTTCAGACGATCCCCCACGCACGATATTTATTTTGAGTAGTTTAGAAGTTATTAGCAGTTTAAGGTAAAATTTTGTTAAAAAAAAACAAATGAAAGCGTTATAAATAATAGTAAAAAATAATAAATTAACATATTTTTTCCGAGATTTTCTCCCTTGGTTAGTAATAGTCGAGGGGGGAACCACCTTAGAATTTTGGTGTACAAGCTATTAGAATTTTAGAATTTTTTAGCATTTTTTTAGAATTCATTAGCATTTCTTAGAATTATCAGTATTTTTTAGAATTTATTAGCATTGTTAGTATTTTTTTAGAATTTCTTAGAATTTAATTAGAATTTTTTAGAATTTATTCAGAATATTTACCTATTGCGCATGCTTAAAAGCATGCGCAATCTATAAAAATTTGTCTGCCACATCGCGCCGGGCGGCGAACTTGCACAATAGCGTAGTGGAGTCAATCAGAGGTTTTCACTTCGGAAAAATTTAGATTCGCCCTATCTTTCTGATTATAAATATATATAATACTTATATTTGTAAAAAATACAGGGCATTCCATAAAAAAAACCATACTTTTTTCCACCCTTCGTATACCGTTGAAGGGAGAAAAAAAGTAATAGTAATCTACAAAAAATTCTATGTGTAGGTTTTGAAAATTTTGAATCGTTAATAATTGATCGAAATAAGGGGGTATAGTTTTGAAGGAAACGCCCTAAGTTTAAATTCAATTATTTACGCCATTTTTATAGCATATATATAAGTGTCATATATATTTGTAATCAGAAGGACGAGGCGAATCCAAACATGTAAAAATATATAGGGTGTTCCATTTAAAAAAACCATACTTTTTTCTGCCCCTCGTATACGGGTGAAATAGGAAAAAAGTAATAGCATATTCAAAATCTACGGAAAATTCTGTGTTAGACCGGGTTTTGAAAAATTAAAATCGGCGGTAATTGACCGAAATAAGGGGGGGTATAGTTTTATAGGAAACACCCTGTATGTAGGAATAGTACATATATATGAAATCGGAACATAATGAGATTTCCGATGAAATCGGTAAAATCTCTACCATTTCTACAATTTTTAAGATAAAAACGTGGAATTTTCACATATTACTCTTGAGGTAATGTATAAAAATATCCTATGAGTGAAAAAAATCTAAAAAATTTAAGTTAGAAGATGCACACTTCCAAAATTTCAAAATTTTGAGAGTGACAAAATTTGATATGTATGTATAACTAACTTTAACCACCTCTCTGGTTTAAATCACGTTTATTAGATTTCTGTAGGTGTGATTTTTAAAGCTTGAAATGTGTACTTTAAGATGCTTCAAGGGGATTTACCTTAAAAATTAATTTAACTCTATTTTACGAAAATTAAAAATAAATGTTTTTGCTCGAAAATTCGTGAAATTAGAGATAGAATAAACGTTAATAACTTTTATAAAAAATTTACTTGGCGTACCTAGCCAGTATATTTATAGTAGGACCTCAAAATATGTAAAGTCCGACTCCTTAAAATTTGATTACGCTATGAGGGAAAGAAAGGTTAAACACAGATTAGATAAATATATTTTTTCTACTACCGATCGTAACTCGGATCGTAAAGTACTAACTTTCCGCACGCTGAAGAGTACGTAAAGTTAAACTTTACGCCTAGTGCGTAAAGTAACATACTAAACAATTGCATACCTATTAGAGCACCTATAATAATCATATCTTATTTTAAAATCGTTAAACGTGGTTATTTAATTTTATGCAGTCCATTTATTTACTATCACGGTATTATTATAAAACATTGTACCACCTATTTTTCAGTATTCTTTAACAATAATGATTAAATTTTTTACAATTCTGAAGTTTCATTTATATTCTTGACATTGACATTAGACAAAGAAATAATAGACATTGATTAATTTCACTCATTTAAAATTAAGTGGGCTATAACAGTATTGTGATTTTTAAATGACATATGAAGTTTTGACGTTTCACATTATTATTAGAGAATTTAGATGCATTTCGGTAGAAGAAAAAATATTGTATGCAATTCGTGCGAAAGATGAGCTTTTTTCACTCATGGGATTGTCGCATTTGTGAAAAAATCTCACCTTACGCACTTGTTGCATAAATAACAAAGTATTTGAAAATTATGAACGTAAAAATGATACAGAAAATAAAAATGCAGATAATAAATTAGTGTTTTAGAATGACCCAAAAATAATCCGAATTCTTATAAAGTTTTAGAATTACTTAGAATTATTTAGAATTTTTTAGAATTTTTTAGAATTGTTAGCATTTTTTAGAATTATTAGAATTTTTAGAAACAATTATATGAAAATTAGCATTTTTTAGAATTCTAGAATTTTTGGTGTACAAAATTGGATAGGTGGTTTACCCCTCGGTAATAGTAATAGGTAATTTTCGAAAATAAATAAAGAGGCAAAAAGTTTAATAAACAAATAACAATAAAGTTAAGGTAAAATTGATCCAAAATCTTAATTTAATAAATGTTCCAACAGTCGATCGTTTTAATTTGTGCACAAATTAATTCCATCTTGGAATGGTCTGTTAACATTAAATTTATTAACATTTTTGGAATTCCATCATATCAATTAGTTCGCTGTCAGAAAAATTCATGTTTGCTTTACTATTTGTTATGCCACTTTAGTAAGATGAGAAAGTACAGTAAAACCTAATTGTTACAACTGTCAAAATATATATAGTACAATAACATTTATGAGAATTTTGTTTCCAAAGCCTACTTGAAATTTAACTTAAAATTTTTAAACATGAACAAATGAACTGGAAAATATTTACTTTGAAATAATTTTCTGTCGCAAATTAATTTGCTGCATTATCAGCTACTTGAAATCTTGCAAAAACGTATAAAAAATTGAACAAACAACAAACGCTTTCATTTGTTTCTTTTCTAACAAAATATTACAATTGCTAATATCTTTAAAACTACCTACCTACTCAAAATAATCACCATGTATGTGGGGGTTATCAGAAAGCACTTGTAATTCTCTATTTAATTATGAAATAATGTACAGGGTGTGCCACTTAAAATAAAAAAGTTATTGATGCTTTTAAGTTTGCATATTCGAAATCAAATTATGAAAGTTTAAATTCTAATACATCGTTTGCAAGTTGGTTTCTAGCTTAATCAGCTGCTACAATAAAAAGTTTGAAATGTTTTTTTTTTTAATATGGCATTTCTCTTTAGGTTCTACATCTGTCAAAATTTCAACAAAATTTAGAATATTTCCGCCAAAATGGAACACCCTATGCAACTAGAAATATTTTTGGAATATGCAATAGCTAAAGAGTTATGGAAGAAATACGTTTAAAGACTATACCGGGTGTAAACGAATAGTGGGCCACCCTTGTAACTTCCTCTTTTTTTAAGATATTGGGATAAAATTTTGTATGGTGAAATTAGGTAAGATTTCCAACTTTTTGAGACCTATCCGCCATATTTGTCACTTCCGGTTTCACCGGAAATGACCCCAATAGTCTTTTCTAAATGGACCGCCCTGTATGTTTTTACGTTATTGAAATAAAGATCACATTTTGGATACATTTATACAATTTTGAACAATTTATACAGGGTTGCACGAAAAATAATTCGAATTTTAGTTTTCAATCTAGATGGCTGCTAATATGTTAAAATTATTTTTGTTCCAATGTAATTCATATAAAAAATACGAAAACGTCAATATGTCCAGTAATACATCATACAGGGTGCTCTAAACTCATTAAAATCACATTTTTAAAAATACATAACTATTCGTTTACACCCGGTATACAATATGAATTGTGGAGCCGCCCGTTAGCTTGATTTAAGCCACGCGCCCTTTTGCCTTCCAACAACCCCCACCACTGGAGACATTAAGACAAACGTTGACTAAGTATGTTTATTTAAACTGTGATCACAATTAATTATTTTGATAATGCATTTTATGTACTTAATAACATGCGGCTTGCACTGTTTTTAACTACAAGCATATTTATCGTCGAGAAGATAATTAATTAATAAACGTGTCTGTCGAGATATAATCGTACGAGTACACACCATAAAATCGAGTACTTCTGGTTGCATAATAGTAACAATATAATTGCAATTAAAATGTATACCATAATAGACCAATTAATATAATAAAATTTATAGTAGGTAGTTCTAAAATATTACATCTTAAAAACAAATTCGACCATTTGCGAATATAATAAAAATATTATTTAACAAATATAAATGTAATAAATTACTAGGTACTTATCTGCGGTTAAATACTCCTCCAATTAATTAGTAAATGCATACTTCGGTTAATCAAAAATTAATTTACATTCGCCTGATAATGCTCATCTGCGGGTCGTTTATTATTCGATTGTTTTCCTTTAGTGAATTGGTTTGTTACAAATTTAATTGCTAATTGTGTACACATAATACACATGATGTGTGTGTTAAATAATGCTGGTAAACGCGGTTTAATTTAGCTGCAGTCGTTTATCTAGCGGCAGGGCAAACGGTATGATCCTGTATTATTTCGTAAAAGTTATAGTGAACCCGCATCCAGAATGTTCAAATCGGCAAAATTCTTTTCTGGGCACCATCATCATCATCATCAGGTACAAATTTTTTGTTTTGTTTTTTTAATTCAGAATTCGAAACATGTTTGAAAAGTATGTAGAGAAAAAATTTGCTTACCTTTTTGTAATACTTCTTGTACTAAAACCTCAACCCATGAGTAAAAGATAATAGGTATAATGATCCTTGTGACAGTAATTGCTTCTCATAAATACCAAAGATGTGATATCAAAACCGATTCAGACTATTGAACTTGTACTGTGAACTGTGGGTCAATAACAACTTTCGAATTTGAGACAAAAATAATTTTTGTGGAGAGTTTCATTATTATTGTAAATAATTAATTGTAATCGTTTTTTCCCAAACTCGGAAACCTCCCGCAAGTTGGAATTTCCTATCAACATCTGACGCAGGGTTGCTTATTAGTTCACCAAAGGCTCAATATCGGCCTTATTAAGTTTAAATATATTTTTTTATGGTGGTGTAATGTCAAAATGTGCGCAAAAAAAATTATTTTGAAATATGCCTTAAAAATATATCTGTAGTATTGTATACAAAAATTGTAGAAAATGAACGTGCCCATTTCATTTGAAGGAAATGAGATAATGCTCATCCACTAAATTGGCGCTTGTGTAAAAAACACCCTATATAATATGATCAATATTTGGTGGTTGTATCGTTTAAATACACTGCTTGGCTACATAACTGTAAAATATGTTTTCTCAATTAATCGTATTACGCACGTAACTAATTAATTTGTTAAACCTTGTTGCGATCAAAATTTTCATATTATTTCTACTAACTTGACAATGTCACATCAATAATAAAAAATCCAGAGGTCGTTGAAAAGATAATTTTAAGCCGATTAAAAAAATTACAGGTTATAGGGTGTATCATTAAAAAAAAGCTTTGGAGATACTTCGGCGTAGGAGTCGTTCAAATAATTTTAAATGTATTTACAGGGTGAGTTAAATCGATGCTCACCATTGGGATCTCGGAAACGGTAAGAGATAGAGAGTTTGCTAAATGGGGGCGAAGTTGCGCAATTTTATATCCAATAATATATAAACCGGAAGTATAACTTATAAAACAGATGAAAAAAGTTATTAAAAACACAGGGCTGTAATGAATGGATTTGAATCAATTAAAACTTAATTTACCTTTTGGAACTGAAAATATTATTCAAATCAAAGAGTAACAGATATCGTTTGAATCAGGATGAAAAACATTAATGAATTAAGGGAAACAATATCAGGTCCGTATTTGAAAAAACAGTTGAGGTTGGCCCCGATCTGACGAAACGTTCTAGTCAAAATATTTTAAGTCTTATGTTGTAGAGCTGAAAAAATTGCAATGAAGAAGTTCTTTCAGTTTCTTGATATCTCTTCAAACAAAGCTAAAAAAAAAAACAAAAACTCGAAATTTGGTTTTTCTTCGAATATCTTAAAAACCAAGATAGTCTTAATTTCATCATGGCATTTTATTGGGTATAAAATTGCGCAACTTCACTCCCATTTAACCATCTCTTGCCGTTTCCGAGATCCCAATGGTGAGCAACGAATTTAAGTCACCCTGTACACATTTTGATGATTCTCCAAATTCGATATGTACTAATGTACTAATGAGCACCCCTGTATACATGTTCGTTTTCTTGTGAGCGTTGCCATTCAAATAAATTCCCTTATAGAAGAGCGGATTCATTTAAAAAGACCGTTAACGAAAAAGTGATTCATGAAGTAGAACTTATTGAGACCCCTACCATCCTTTTCAGCACTTAATTTTACATATGTTTTCGAAATTGACGACTCTCTCCGTTGGTCGAGACAAAAGTTTTGGGGGAAAAACTAAAAAAAAAACATTTTTTACAGTAATTTAAATTGCCTCCTTCTTTTACTTTTACTTGAAAACCGCAATAGATATTGAGATGATTCTTTCGCTATTATTTAGTGTAGAATGTCTTCTTTCGAACGACATATAATAGATTATGCTCAATAAATTCTTTCCAACCCTAATTTAGTGTTATATCAGCGCGTGCAATATGGGTGAAATTAACTGGGTGAAAATTGAGATTCATCATCGAATAACTTTCTTGTACAATAAAAATGCAAAAATCGGTACACGTGACGAGATGCAGAATTTTATAAGGACCATTTGACCCGATTAGTATATGCACTTATTTTCAAAAACAAAGGCAGGAGAACACAAAAACCCAGGCCGCTACACCTTACTTCGCATGCCTTCCCCTCACCGCACTACCCGTTGCGAAGACAATATTCGCTACCTCAGTTGCGTAAATTCATTACTATTGGACTCTATTAATTTTGTTAATGATTTAAAAGACTTTTGATGTTTAGATAATTAAACAATAATTAAATTTATTTAATTAATTATAATTTTTTTTTATAAAACTTAACTTGAAGGAGTGGAAATAAGTAATTGTAGTCCATTATAATAATGTAATAATATTATTTAAGTATATAATAGTAAGTTATAAAGAAGTTAAATTAAAAATTTGCATCGCCACTTTCTTCGTCGAATCTTTGACTTTGAATATTAATATTTTGGCATAAATCAGAACATTTACACACGCTGGAGAACAAAAAATTCCCTCCTTGACACAAAAACATTTTAAACTATCGCATTTTTTTTCACTACAAGACAAATCAAGAACATCTCGTAACTCGTTAGGAATAGGTTCTTGAGTGGCTATTATTGGTGAAAGTAGGTACTCCTTTTTTTTTCCCCCCACCCATATTCAAAAAGGTCCAAAATCCTCATCATAGAATAATTATTATTTTCGTGAGCTACCCCAAATTAAAAAAAAAAACGTCGAAATTGGCAGGAAAATAACGGAGATATGACGAATTTTTCTCGCTACCCCAATTTGAAAATCGTTTGATAAAAAATTCACCTGTCCTTTGAGCCAAACAAATTCAAGACGCTCTAAAATCACTTATTAAAAATTATATTTTGACCTCAAAAAGGGCCCGTTTTCAATAGGACTTGATGAATTCACAAAATTCAAGATCTTATTAACAACCAGTTTCAATTTTGGCCATAAATATTAATAAATAAACGTTTGGCGCATTAAACAATTTAAAAAATTATCTCGGCTCCTACATGTCCCAGAGCAACCATTTTTTTTTTATAAATTTGTAGAAAAATACCAGCAACTCAAATATGAAAGATTTGTGCAGATACGTTCATTTGTTGTAAAGTTATTTGCAAAAAACGCTGTTCCGAAAAGTAGCAATGTTGTTAACGCCATTTTGACGGTCAAAATTATTGAAAATCGATACGCCCATAACAGATTCGTAAAATTGACGTCTTGACGAAAAAAATGAGCTGTGGTTGAATTATTTTTGATAACGTTAATAGGTCAATTTTTCATTTAACATTTGGGACATTTTTAATAATCAAATAGAATTTCTCGAAAACTAATAAACATTTTAAAACGAAATTTTTTTTGTAAGTTGAGGGTAATGAGACACATATTCCACCAAAGTTTCAAGAGTCTAGCATTTTTCCTTTCAGAGTAAAAAATGCTTGAAATTTTCGAAAATTTCGATGGTTTTCGGCAATTATTTAAATAAATAATCAATGAAATGAAATCAACCGAGGCTTAAATTAACCGGTTTGGAATTACCTAGTAAACAGAAACATTCAAAAATATTAATCAACTGCAGTCTTACTGCAATTTTTAAAAAACTCCAAATTTCATGATTTTTTCACATAAAAGTGACTTATAAACAATGTTCTGTTTATTTGATTTGGGAGGAATCGCAGAGGTATATTCCTTATAACTAAATACACCTGTTTTTACCTACGGCTATCTGAAACGAATTAGTTACAGATTCCCGTTCACATCGTCTAATTCTACAGGCCTAGAAACGTACATTCAGAAATGCCGACAGCCGCCTTCCTCAACTGGTACACGCGTCGACTTTTTACACTCTAGAAAGTTTATTATTAACTTGCGTGAGATAATGTTTTAACAAAAAATGTTCTATATACAATTCTGCAGTTTTTCAAACCATTTACTTTAATTTAAAAATTGTCCATAAACCATTTATGATGAGAAATATTAAAATGTTATCTGTCAAATGTGTTCGGCCAATGTTTTAAACAATATTTGTCATACCTTTCGTTAAGACAATTGTACAAAATTATACATTAGATGAAAGTTTGATGTTTAAGATATAAAATAAAAAAAAAATCATCACTATACCTTTCTTGGTTTTTGAGTTATGACCCATTGTATTTTAAATAGTTCCCTTGTAACTTTTTTAAGTTTTCACCCTGTAGATTCTTTCACGACCAACGGAGAGAGTCGTAAGTTTTGAAAACATATGTAAAATAATATGCTGAAAAAGATGGTTAGGGTCTCAATAAGGTCTACTTCATGATTGGGTAGGTGAACGATTTGGACAGGTCCCCGCTCCACTATTATACTCAGTGACGCATCCGTTAAACGCTTGCGTCAGACGCTAATAGAAAATCCCATGCCTTTAGATTTCGGCTGTACAGACATATGAGAGCCATTTTACAAATTTAATGTTTGGTAAAATACAAGAAACTTTACGTAATAAAATATGAATCATGAATGACATATCAAATCAGGAAGTGGCTTCGAGGAATCAATCAAATTATAAAATTTGTAATTCCCTTGAATCCCTTGAAATTTGCCAATGCAAATGCCATGGATAGTAGAAGCATTGGATAAAGAATAATATACTTTTTTACGATTTCATAGTGGTGGCCGGTAACCTTTAAATTAGCCATAAATAAGTACAGGGGCGGACTGGGATCAGAATTATATTCAGGCATCTTCTAGACAATCGGCCCACTTTCCAGCTGTACTCCGTAAAATGAACAACGCCTTCAGGACCGGACCGGCCCACTTTTAGCACCGAATCCCCTTATGGCCAGTCCGCCCCTGATTGTAATATTATAAACGGATTTTATGCGTTCTAAAAAATGACTGATTTCCTCTGTTTTTAAACGCGATCTCTATTGTATAATAACAAAAAACTGTTGATCTGCCTGAGCACGGCCTGGAGCTTAGTTGATTTGAGTTGAAATTGGTCAACCGGAGTATACGCTCTTCTTTTGTTTCTTTTTTAAATATTTCTAAAATTATGTGATTACGGGAAAACAAAGGGAGAAAACATAATCCAAATAAAATTCACAGCAATTTTTGGCCTAGGCTCGATTGTATCGAAAAAAAATTTAGATATTTTAAAATTTATGATTGTGTATTAACGATCGATAGAAGGACCGGACTATGTATTTTGTGGTACTGTTAGTGATTAGAATTTATTGTCGCATTAACAGTAAAATAGCGCTTTAATTATTCAAGATTTTTCCGCTTAACAATAAATAAAAACATTTTGCTTTGTTGAACTAGTAGATCATAAATACATTTTCTGAGAACGTATTTATTTAGTAGTACCACGTGTAACCTTGGTAGTATCGTGGTTAAATACCTTTTGATATCGTCTTCGATGCACTAAATTGTCACGCGAATCGCAGAACCCCGTTGAACTTCGTTATTTGTGGAATTGCGTAAAAAGTTCAGAAATAAAAGACACTTACATGCACGTTTTAAAAACCATGTCAGTAAAACAATTAAAAGTCGCATTCCGGAGATATGAACCAAACTAATGTTTTTTTTTAATAGAACACCCTGTATATTCTTATCGAGATTTTAACGCTATCTGAAAATCCTAAAAAAATATTTTTAATGATATGTAGTAGGATAGTATTTATCTTGAAAACTTCACGAGATATTAATTTTTATATTGTTTTGCTAGTGGGCAGAGAAATATACAGTATGTCCGTGGATAGAGTGACTATACTTGCAACCTTTTTTTAGAGAAAAAAAAAGAGAAGTTCATAAATAGTTTTGTTTATCCTGACCTAAGTCATAGTCAGAATATCGATAACGATAACGTACAGGGTGGGTAAACAATAAGGAAACTTAAAATTGTAAATTGTAACAAGAGTAAAGTATGAGTTGCAATTTAAATAAGAATGAAAAATGTCATTTAAATTTAAAAAATTTCAAATGAGAATGGAAGGTCACATGGAATTCTGAAGTTGTATCTAGATGTTTCCATAATTTTCTTGCTTTAAAAGCATGGAAGCACTAGCTTTTTGTATAAAGTTTTTACGTAATTTTGTGAAATTACTTTGATATTAATGAAGACTAAAATATCAAGTTCGACATACATCTTTCAAATTTCATATCTGAACTTCCATTTACATCAGAAACTACTTTTTTCTATAACCATATAATTGTTACTTATCTAACTGACATTTTGCTCTTGTTATAATTTCATTTTTTTTTCAATAAAAAATTACTTTTTATCCAAAATAAAAATAAAATAGTTTACAAGTATAATATAGTTACCTCCATCCGTGATCACACTGTATAACAGTCATTGAAATGCGAAGTTTCTTCTGATTAAAAACTCTTATTAGGTATTATTTCAGAAATAAAAATAATACAGGGTGCTTCATTTAAAAAAGCATAAGTTTGATTTACATTTCCAGAATGCGACATTCTATTGTTTTCCTGACATATTTTTTTTTGGAAAATACATATAATTGTCTATATATTATATTTTTTGAATTTTCTAGAAATAAGGGAGTTAAATGGGCGTGATCACCCGGTATTTATATTCCGTTCTTTAACGTACAGATTTAATTAGGCGTGGAAAACTTGGTCTTGTGAATTAGAATTGGCTAATTGACATTATTCAATTGAGTCGTTTCACACTAATTATGATGTGTATTAAAATAGTACAGTCAATCGGTCATTTTACTCAGCGATAATTTCGGGGTTTTATATTATCGGATTAATGTTTTACTTTTTTTTAAATTTCTTACAATATAGAGAAATAATTTTAGACATTTTTAGAGATTTAGGGATTCACAATAATTGTTTAATAATTTTGGTCCCTTTGCAACAGTATCGTAGCATAGTATAGTAAGAGCATTTCAATCGATAGCACTATAGAAAATTAATAAGTTATCGTAGAACTACCTATGTATCAGATAAAAGTGTCAATCAAAAATTTTTTCCTTTTAAAATTTCAAACAGTCATTTATAACCTAATATTTGCCATTGTTTGACGTATGGAAAACAATTTAGTTTACTTGCTTACAAGTTATAAAATAAATTTTAAATTGTTTAAGAAATAACCCTCTTGAAGTTGATAAAGATATAAAATAAAATATTCCAAAACATACTACGTCTGAAGATTTTGGAGGGAAAAAAGTTATGTAGGCAATTTTTCGACAGCAACTCCCATACTAGTTTTCATTCTCAGAGATCAGTTTTATGAAGTGAGAAAAATAATGGGTTAACCACAAAAGAGGCTAAAATTACGAACCATGTTTTTCCTCCAATATAAAAAAATCTCTGCCCATCATTCTGATATGGTGAAATCAATTAAATTGTGGCGATCACGATATCATTAGTCTTAAAGAAAAAAAACTTAATATATACAGGGTGTCCCAGTTTACACTAGACAATAGAGGACCTCATTTCAAGTAAAAAGTTCCATTTGACATGTATCGAAAAGTACTTCATTTTCGAGGTACAGAGTGTTAAAAGTTTAAAGAAAAATAAAGTTTTTCGACAGTTACCAAGAAGCTACACTAGCTTTCGATTTGGCACGTGTTTTTTACATCAATAGTACTATCTTCTTGTCAATATGACTCATTTGCGTCAATATTCAGTGGCGTAGAAACTGGGATCTGTGACCCCTTTTCTGCCCTCTTTTCATAAAAAATTAGTCATTAATTAATTACCAAGTAGAAGAAAATAGTTATTTATGCAACAAGTGCGTAAGGTGAGATTTTTTAGGCGAATGCGACAATCCCATGAGTGAAAAAAGCTTACTTTTCGCACGAATTGCATACAATATTTTTTCTACTACCGAAATGCATCTAAATTTTCTAATAATAATGTGAAACGTCAAAACATATCTATTACGTCAAAACTTCATATGTCATTTAAAAATCACAATACTTATAGCCCACTTAATTTTAAATGAGTGAAATTAATTATTTGTTTGTCTAATGTCAATGTCAAGAATATAAATGAAACTTCAAAGTTCAATCATTATTGTTAAAGAATACTGAAAATTAGGTGGTTATTTTATAATAATACTGTGATATTAAATAAATGGACTACATAAAATTAAATAACCACATTTAACGTTTTTAAAATAAGATATGATTATTATACGTATGCAACTGTTTAGTATCTTACTTTTTCACGCACTAGTGCGTAAGGTAAAAACTCTTTACGCACTAGTGCGTAAAGTTTAACTTTACGCACTCAACTTTACGCCACTCTATAGCGTGCGGAAAGTTAGTACTTTAAGATCGGTAGTAGAAAAAAGTCTTTCTATTTTTACGTACGGTGCACGATTTTCTAGAAACACATTGCAATTATTTATTAATCCCTTATTTAAGACCCACTTCAAAAGATAATGCAGCGATTTCATATTAATCTGTCCTTATCAGTTACTTATGTATATGCCAATTAAGTACATAATAGATAGGTACTTAAGTATGTGAACAACTATTTTTTTAGATATTTACATTGAATAGACTTGGGATTAATATACGTTTTGCTTGCCCTAATATAAGCTGGAAAAATTTACCTCAAATATTTGTCAATAAATATACCACGGATTTATTTGCCAAAATTGATCACGTAAATAGGCTAATAGAAAAAAATATGTATCTATCTAAGGACTTAAAGTATTTTTTTAAAATTAGGGTATTTAGGACATTGGTTTATTTTGTCCCTCATATGTTTTATTCTTTATGTTAATAGGTAGCGTCTTTCATTACCGCTTTTTTTCATGGTAAACAAAGTTACTATAAATAATTACAAGGGGGGAAATTGTACAGTTACAGTACAACAACAAAAAAATTTCTGTCTGTCATCTGGTGATTTTCTCCAATTTTTTTTTTTAAACTGGCACTAACAAGTTCCAATTTCAAGGTTCTAATTACAACTTTTTCATCCGGATATGGACGATCAATATATTTTTTAACTCCTTTTTTATTTTGAAATTTCTATCACATTTTATTCACAAGAAAAATTTTATCTTAGATAATCCATAATTAGTTGTTCACCTGGACTAACATATATAATAAATCGTTTGCACTAAATTAGTCGACATATAATTAAATAGATCAATAGGTGTGATCCAAGTTGAAAATATTTGTCCTGATTTTAAAAAAGTTTAGAGTGCGCAAAATGAAGAGGGGGATGTATGTAAGTAGTTTTTCGACCGTTTCCATGAAGGAATTTGTGCATTATTAGATATTTTTAAACCTATTTTTTTTAATGCAAGATAGGTACAGTTAATTTCAAGATATATTACCAAACTAAGTCGACATGTTTCTAGGAATCCCCTTTTTTATCTTTATCGTCAATTAATTTCCTTACAGAAACTTTAGTAAGCACCCTGTATAATATGAAACTAAAATACTCTTAAAGGTTATTGGTTAGATGACTTTAGATGATATTGAAATTATAGGATTAGAAATGTCTGCCTGTTACACCACTCCTAGCATTCCTATATTACTTTATTGGACATTTTTGAACCAAGAGGCCCAAGAGCTATAATAGATAGCTATCTGTATATCTTACAAAATGTCACCTTTCTAACGTTTTTTTTAACACAACCTAGTATGTTTAATTGTTTAACACAAAATACCGAATTTATTACTAATATTTTTGTAATAAATAGGTTATTACCTTCCTTTAAACTTATGTTTCTTCTTGGTCGCTGATTGCTGATCGCCATAATAAAATTGAAAATAAACTTGTGAATGTTTACGAAATCGGTCGCAGTTTAAATGTAAACTTACAGTGTTCTGGTTATTACGCTAAGAAATATTTCTAAGCTTTGACTAAAATAATCTGATTACTTATTGCAGTAGAGTGCTCAGTGAATAGACTAATGTGATTTTTTTTTTTAATTAAAGACCTAATTATTTATAACAAGTATCACTTCAATCTGAACTTCAAATTTTTTTTGTTGCATGGCGTGCAAATCCAAAGATACTTTTGTAAGATTTTAAACTATTTAATGTTCTTTTAAATTGAAATTGATCATGTTACAATTCAAATTATAACAATTATTTGTCCACATTTATCGTGTTAATTTGTTCATTAGAAGTCTGTTGGTCCAACTGTGTGCAGTGGCGGATCCAGGATTACACTAAGGGGGCGCGTAGTTCGTTAGGTTGTGTCTAGACAGGTATCATTTAAATATCTTATCTACTCTTATTAGTTTATATATTAATTAATCAATTGGTTTTGAAATAAACAAATAGCGTTGAGTTATAGTCGTAAAAAGTCACCGGTGAATCTTTGTTTACACCAATCTCCTCTAACTTCATGCCTAGCCTGTCCAATAGAAATTCTTTTCCGATATGGTGAAATAGAATGGTCCATTATTATTGAGGGGAGGAAAGTGATTTGATATTTGAATAGTTTTGACGTTTAATTAAGTTAAGTAATAATTGTGCCAAAAATGATGAATTCGGCCTTGCGAAGGTTGGTATTAATTGTTATAATCATAGATAAAAGTATAGTGTTCAACTCGTGGTAATACTAAATAACTCAATTGATGAATTACAGCACTCGCCTTCGGCTCGTGTAGCAAAATTCATCGACGTTATTTAGTATGTTACCACTTGTCGAATAATATACTATTATCTACGACCGCGAGATAAATGTCACTACTCATTTTGAGTCTAACAGCTAATAATAGCAACAAATATACAACGGGTTAAAAGCCATCAAATATAGAGCTTTTCAAGGCTTACTATTATGTGCAAAAATATTTCAGTAAAATCGACTCGTTTTTGTAGCAAAAAAACTTTTTTTTTAAGTAAAAAAACTGATTTTTGTCATTTTCATTTTTACTTTATAGCTTTATTTATGAAAATATTTTAATGCGGTTTTTTCTTTCTTAGAGCACTTTTTGATGCAGATTTTGAAAATTTTATAATATTTTTACTAACCCTTGGATTTTGAGATATTAACAACAAGTTTCATTTTTTAAATACAAGTTATAATATGTGTTTTTAATCTTTAAAATGATATATTACTACAATGGTATTTTCAAAAATTATTTGATTGTTTTTATTTACCTCCCTAATTTTTGTGAAATAAAACAAAAAATACTCAAAACATATTTTGATTTATTAATTAAAAACTTATTAGGTGCCTACTTACTTCTCATTCAAATAATATTAGCTCTTTTTTTTTTTGAAAAACTAAGAAATTAAGAATTCTTTTAATTTTCAAGTAAGCCATGTAAAAAATTCTTGCAAATGGATATCTGTCAGAGTTTTGTTTTTGTTGTAATAAATTATCTTGTGTGGCTGTGGACGCTTTGGAAAGCGATTTAGATATTTGTTTGCTGCATTTTTTTAATTTTGTATATTCCGTATTGTAGCAGGCCATCATATCATATCAGTCTTCATTATTAAAGCTTTTCAATTTTTACCCAAATGTAAAGAACTAACCGTAACCACAAAGATAAATTACTACGACAAAAACCGAGACAAAAACAAAACTTTGATAGATATCTATTTGAAACAAAAAATGCAAAATGTTCCGTTACATTACAGCATTAAGTAAAAAATAATAAAGAGGTGCAACTGTCAAGGTTTCGAGATTTTAATATTGTATTTTTCTGCCAATAGCTTCATAATTGTCTTCAATTTTTAGTGCCTCGGGAAGGTATTTGTAATGTGGCTATATAGCCCTTAAAATTGAAGACAATCATGAAGCTATTGATAAAAAACTACAACACTAAAATCTCGAAACCTTGACAGTTGCGCCTCTTTGTTATTTTTTACTCAATGATTACAGGGAGCCCACAAATTTGACATGATTTTATATGAACTCACCCATATCATTGTACCAACCATACGCAGACCAATCGAGTGCTGTATTGTTTAAATTGCCTTTAAAAGGATAATCCATATGTCCAGTGCGTTCATTTTAAGTGTGAACGGTTTTAAATGGTTATTATTAAAGATAGAATGATGGGACAAACATCATGTGAGAGGATTAGAAAACAAGTTTCTTATGCATAAAGAGAAAAAAAAACAAATGAAGCCCGTTTTGGAAAATATATTATTTTGAAGTCATGGCTTTCTTTCAGTAATATCACTGTTGTAAGTAATTTCTACAATTTCAATAGTTTTTTAGCTACATTAAAGAAATTATTCATCCAAACTACCATCATTTGTTTTTCCTCTTTATGCATAAAAAACTTTATTTCTAATCCTCTCACACGACATTTATCCCATCATTCTATCTTTAATAATAACCTCGTAATAACCATTTAAAATCGTTCACACTTAAAATGAACGCACTGTAGAATAATATACCAAGTGTTTCATTTAAAAACAAGTTTACAATGTCACGTCTAAATTGGACACTCTTTATATTAAAATATTTATCTTTGTCCGTCTACTACACCATTTTTAAACATTTATATATAGTTTTTGGTGTCTTTAAAAGAGATACCTATTGGACGACATGTAGTTAAAAGACACCTTTTATATCCAAATTGATTTTTAACCAATTCAATTGACACTTAAATAAAATTGTTAAAATTTAATCTAGTTCAGGCGTAGGGCTACCTAAACTTAAAAATATATTTATTTGATAAATAATATAATCAGTGTTTACTTATAAATAAAAATTTTTTTTTTTTTATTAAGTACCATACAAATACAAAACCCTTTTATCTCTTAATGGATGTTTGAATTAAAATATTACCTAAATAAAATATCACCACACGGACATGATTACAAATCGATATACATGCAGAGCATACTCTTGGTGTGATTTTTTATTTATCAGTTTTTAATTGTCCAATGTAATAAACCCCTAAATTAGACTATCGCTAATGACATTTCCGAATAAGCAAAACTTGTTATGAAGAATATTTTGCAAAAAATCAATAATAAAGACGTTTGTATTTATTATTGGTAACTTTTCCAGGGACGCACTGTATATTATAAGTTCAAATTGCTACGTCGTCAGATAGAAACAAAATACGTACTGATTTCTTCAGTTATAAATAACTTCGAACGAAATACAAAATAGCAACTTTTATATAATTTTTTATTTATTTTATCTTTTAAAAAATTCCCTGATACATATAAAAAGTACCCACAAATTGACAAGAATCGTACTTTTATTTATACTTAAGTAGGTTTCAAAGATAAATTCAAACATATTGTACGTAAAGAAATTATTTGCACAAAAATCCAACCGATGTATTTACTACCAGGTCATATAAAAATCTTAATGTATCCGTGTAACTTTTATTTTTTATTAAAATTAAAATAGATACGGCATTGGTGTTAATAAATTAAATCTGCTCTTGCAAAAATGGATCAATAATTTATTGATGGATTTATAACGGCATGAACCAAGATTTCTGGTTTGTTTCGCAATGCCTTTATCAATATGTTGTGTTCTACCACGACACATGCTATATTTATTTTGAATAAGCTTTACAGGGTATAACGTCACTGTGTGATACTTTAATGCTAGTACATTTAAATCATTGTAAATAAACCAGCGCAGTATATTATAAATTTAAATTAAAATTCAGATAAGGAATGAGAAACCATGGATCTCAGAAATACTCCATCTCCAAAGGCTCGCCACAGCATAGCAGAGATGTCCGACTCATCAAGCAATCGTCGCCGGCCGTCGTTTTTGAATCTTCATATCCCAGAAACCAACTGGAGGGGTTCTTTGACCCATCTCCACCTACCCACCTTTAGTTTGACTAGCCCAGAAGGTGAATCAACTTTGGCTAGCAAGTTTACCTTCGGACTGGGAATTAGACGTCATTCCCATAATGTTAGTTTTGTTGGACTAACACTCTCTTTTTTTTATTAACAACTTGTGGAATTGATTTGTTTCTTTCGATTTGCGCTAGATCACAACCAGGCTTACCTAACTATTTGTAGTTGGCTAAGTATTTCCTTGTGTCCGAAGTTGCCCCAGTCTGAGTTTGTTTTAGCTTTAATAAAACAATTATTATTTTATGCAAGCTGACATATGAAATTAGTATACCATTTTATATTTAGCAACAAACAGATGCGTACATCTAATTTTATATATAACTTTAGAACGTACCAAGGAAGGGCAGCATCTGTTCATTACAATATTTTTAAATAATGGATTTTTGTTAGCGCTTCTTATACTGTCTTCAAGAAATTCTTCATGTGTAAATCAGATTATATCAGATATAAAATCGTTTTTAACACATATTTCTAAAATATTTTTCCAGTTATCAAAACAGCAATTGTCCTAATCATGATGATTAAACACTTTTGCCATACATATATTCAATTGATGTTACATTTTTTTATATATCCTAGTTTATAATGAGGATGGTATAATTTTATCAACTAAATGACTAATAAACATTTTTATTATATCATACTAAATATGCATAGTTATTTGTTTACCTAGTAATAATGATTAGATATAGGTAGTTGTCTTTCATTTCTTGCGTACCTACCTCAAATTGACTCATTTTAAAATTAAATTATTTTTAGTACAACATTAAAGCTAAAATTTTTAATATATGTATTAGAAACTCTCTTTCTATTGTTTTCTATTGCCAGACCATTTAAAATCATCTTTATTTATATAATCATTTTCTACGAGTTTATCATAAGGAAACGTTCATCAGTTTGCCATAAATTAAAATGTTTTATGATGATTCAAACATATTTTGCATACCTTTGTTTTATGTAATCCATGGATGTAAATTCTACGTTACGCTACAAAAATTTTGTCTTCTAGTACCAGATCCTTAGCTTTTAGATACTGTAAAATGATAGGTTTGTAAGGTAATAAAACTAATATATTTTGTGTTTGATTGAAGATTTATATATTGATAAAAATATTATTTGCAGTGTTAAAATGGTATATTATTATCGTAAAAAAATTATAGTAAGTAAGCTTAATAACCATTCACTTTTATAGTGCATTTATTTTGGTTTGAATAACAGAATGATGTTTATTGATTTCGCTTAATAATAAGTGTGTGATTTTGCCCACGTTAATCAAATCCATCTGCCATATAAATAATGGCAAATAACATGCGTATGTGTCCTCCAACCCACTAATTTTTCACGTTCTAAAAATAAATTTGAAAAATAAATTTTTTGTAAGAGCCACAGGTTTATGAATGAAATATTATCTGAAACTAAAACCTGTTGTATATACAAAGTTGTTTTTGCTATGCTTGCATGTAACACGTTTTTTGTTGTTCACTTCATATTTAACTCTTTTCTTCGTTTTAGACGCTGCATCGGACAGATTCCATGGTCTCACTGTGCTTCCGATCTCTAACAGGTTTTGTAAACGATGACAACTTACAAGGATTGCAATCATTTCTTGAAAATAAACAAATACAGATTGATGATAAGGATGAGGTAAGTGAGATTTTTGATATAGTAGTATATCTTGTAGAGGGGCTATAAATATACCTTACCATGATTTTCTTTCAATTTTCTTAAAGATATGCCTAGATATAATGGTACGTTAATGTTTGACACAGAGAAATTTGTAGCTGAAATGTGTTCATTATATTTGAGGTTTAATGTATAAAGTTTTGTTGGGAAAATATGTGTTTTTCGTGTAAATATAGTCACTTTATTTTAGGCATAAAATTATTAATGTATAATAGAAAGATATTAAGTTCTTCGTTTTTTTTCAGAATGGGACCACTGCACTTATGGTGGCAGCAACTAAAGGGAGATCGTCGATGGTTAGAGAATTGCTAAGCCACGGTGCAGATCCAAATGTAGAGGATAATGATGGGTGGACTGCACTTTTGTGTGCAGCCAAAGAAGGTCACTTGGATATTGTTTGTCAGTTACTGGAGCATCATGCTGAAATCGACCATAGAGATATGGTATAAATCAATCTTTTTTACTGTATAATGCTGTATTGTAGCCTTTGTACCATAGACATATCCTATGTCTATGCTTTGTACAAATAAGGTGCCTGTTTCATTAACCTTATTTTGGTCTAATAAAAATGCTAAGTTTCTCTCTTGATAATAAATGTATTTGTTACTATTCAGTATTATTGGTGCAATTTTTCAAATCCGGCGAAGATTAGTTAGCTCGTTAATGGGTGACGCGCACGTGACGTCACAACTAACCTAAAAATATGCATTTATCTAAAATTTTCGAATATTACAATTCAATTTTATCAAAATTTCTACTTGGATCCTGTACTATCAACCAAAATCTTGTTCGGTGTATTATTAATAAAGTTTTAATTGCCTTGATATAATAAAATAAGACGTTATTTGTTGGTTGGAATTATAACCTATAATTAGCAGTCTATTTTTAATAATCTTCAATATTGAAATTTTATAAATCTACTGTCTAAGAGAGTTTTTAAATGTTATAACGGATCCAAGCTTAAACTACAAAAAATAAAATTAAAATTGAAAATAAATTTGCAAAAACTGAAAATTTAAGGTTATGTTAGTCCTTAGACGGCCAAAATAGGCAAACAAAATATTTTCCAGCTTTCTCGTCATTTTGCTAGACGACAATTACGAGAAACCTTCTTTTGTAGGGCGGATGGACTCCATTAATGTGGGCCACATACAAGGGTCGTGTAGAAATTGCCCTACATTTAATTGATCGTAATGCTGATGTCAATGCTCATGGGAATTTCCACATTTCATCTTTGCTTTGGGCCTCGGGCAGAGGGTATATTCAAATCGTAGAGGCCTTAATTCATCACGGTGCAAAAGTAAACGTAGGAGATAAGTATGGAACGACAGCTCTGGTGTGGGCGTGTCGGAAAGGTTTTACTGAAATTGTAGATGTGTTGCTGAGAGCAGGTGAGCAAATTTTGCCCATAAAAAATTACACAATATACTTTGTATTAGTGTTGTTCCTCGTAAATATTGAGAATCCGGTTTGGTAGATGATGGTATTTTAATTTTTATCTTATATTCTATTAAAAATCCGTTATATTTTAAGTGATTATTATTAAGATTTGTTTATCGCTAGCAGAGCTGGAGAGTAATTATTGATTCCATCGTAATCAGATTGCTACTTACAATCTATTTATCCAAAAGTAATGCAATTAGATTAATCGGATTACTTAAAGAAACTAAGTAATTGTTTATATTTATTTTTAAGTATGAGGCATGAATTTGTTTATTTAAAAAAAGTTTATGTTATGTTAATGATAAAAAGCAAATAAAATAAATACCAATAATTGTCAAGCTATCTGATTATTTTTTCATTATGGTTATCGATTGCCTGGGAATTTTAATTACATTTTACAATCGTTTATTTTTTAGCGGTTATATCCTCAGTTCTATTCTAGACTACATACAAATTTCTTACATTTACAACAAAAATAATAATAATTTTTATAATAAATCAAAAATCACTTGTCAATCTCTTTTTCAAATTTTTATTGTAATATACTTGGTCTAAAAATCAGAATGGTTTTACATATGCATATGCCTGTCAGGTAAATTTGGGTGTCATTTTGTTTAACTAACCAACATGCCATTTACTCAAATAAACGCTGGAACATCTAAATCTATCTTTAAATAAACCCTCAGTCGTTAATGCGGAAAGTTTTCTATCGACGAATCAAATATCCTTAAAATAATGTAGTAAATTTCATTTTAATTGCAGGTGCGAATGTCGATACGGCTGGGATGTACTCTTGGACTGCCCTACTCGTTGCAACTTATGGAAATCATGTAGATGTAGTAAATTTATTGTTAGAACATAAACCCAATGTTAACGCATTAGACAAAGATGGATGTAGTCCTCTGACTATTGCTTGTAAGGAAGGGTATTACGAAATTGCTACCGCATTAATGGCAGCTGGTGCTTACATAAATATTCAAGTAAATATTAATGATATTAGATTAAATTTCTTGTTGATTATTGTAGGGTGTTAAGGATGTTATAGTTTCTTTTATGCTTAAGCTTTACATTAATCACGTTAACCATTTGTTTTATAGACTTTTAAACAGTTGTAACCGTCAAAATTTTTTGGCGACATACCATATATTTTTATTATTAATTATGTTGTTTGCTTTCAAACATGCATTTTGTGTTCTTCTAATCTTGCAATATTTTAGGGTACATTGTGTTGTCAAATTTAAGACTTTCTCTTCAACACTGGATAGTACTTACCACATTAAACTGTTTACCTGTTACTAACTGTTGCAAAACGGCGATTTTTTTTATTTTTATGTAACACATGTAGTTATATGTAAACAGTCCTGTCCTTACAGCGCAAGCCTCATACTGTCTATTAAAAAATAGCTCTTTAGCATAACTTACTAAAAAACCATTTTATACACTTCCAATTTATTATTTAAATTTTTCTAAAAGCCATTAATTAATATTGAAAGCTAGCTTTCTATGGTAAACAAGTCTCTGGTAACGTTTGAATTCTTAAGGTAATATCGCCTTGTTTATGATTATTTCTCCTAGGATCGATCTGGAGATACAAATTTAATTCACGCAATAAAAGGTGGCCACAGAGCAGTAGTGGAAGCCCTTCTAAAGAAATATGCGGATGTAGACATCCCAGGGAAAGATCGTAAAACAGCAATATACGTGGCCGTCGAAAAAGGCAACGTAAACATAGTTAAATACCTTCTGACCTGCAATCCAGATCTGGAAGTGGCCACCAGAGATGGTGATACTGCTCTCTTAAAATCAGTGCGGTCAAGGAACGCAGAAATAGTACAATTATTGTTAGACAAAAAAGCTAAAGTATCAGCTGCCGATAAAAAAGGAGATACAGCTCTGCATATAGCGATGAGAGCGAGATCTAAAGCAATAGTAGAAGTTTTGTTACGGAATCCCAAAAATAGTCAATTGTTATATAGGCCGAATAAGGACGGGGAAACACCATATAACATTGATATTAATCATCAGAAAACTATTCTAGGACAAATATTTGGAGCAAGTAAGTTTTGTTTATTTAAATTCAAAAGCATGAACTACCTACCATTTCTAATTTGAATAATGCTCTTAGAAGGGGCAAAAAATCACAATCCCCCCCCCTTCCTATACGATATTTATTTTGAAGTAGTTTTCATTGAAAACCAAAACACTGAATAATTAAAACTCGAATGTGCATTTCCCCAACCATTGAAAGATGATTAAGCTCTTTGTTTGATGGTTATCAATTTTGATGATGTCACCTTGGGGGGTGGTGAAATGCACTTCGAAAGTTAAGTATTCAGTGATTCGGACTTCAGTAGAAAGTACGGTGCCACGTCATAGGTCAACCCTCTGTCAGGTATATAATATTTGTTTACCAGCATAACTATTTTTTAAATATCCTTCTAGACATAATTATTTTTCAGGGAGATTAAATACGAATGAAGATAATGAAAATATGTTAGGTTACGATTTATACAGTAGTGCTCTTGCCGATATTTTAAGTGAACCTTCCTTGTCTATGCCCATAACTGTGGGCTTATATGCAAAATGGGGCAGTGGAAAATCGTTTTTATTGAATAAACTTAGAGGTAAATCCTAATGCCTACTTAGGTACCTACCTATTAATTTTTAATATTTTTGATTGTAGAGGAAATGAAAAATTTCGCTCGTGAATGGGTGGATCCAGTCTTCCAGTTTACCATTTTATTATTTTTGGTGCTTGTACATTTCTCTGTAGTCGTTGGTACTATCATAGGACTGGCGGTACAGTCTTGGATAATAGGACTTTGTGTAGGTGTAGCCGTCTTAATGTTGATGTATATATTTTTGGCTCTAATGTGGTTTGCGAGTAAGAGGTATGACTGGGATTGGCCATATAATTTTAACGTTAAACTCACTAGAAAAATGACCAATTTGAAACTTATTTTGCAAATTCTATTCTGTCATCCGCCGGGGGCTTCAACTGATGGTCTCACCGTGCAACCAATAAGGTAGTAATGTTTTTCTATTTTTAGTTTGATGAGATGGTGTGTTGACTTTGTTTTTAGATTTTTTTTCACTGATCAAACAAGGGTTAGTAGTACAACGGGGGGCGAAAATTCCATAGTACAAATGATCGGTTCGTTATATGATGCCATAGAAATTCAATATGGAGCCCTCGCAACAAGATTATATAGAGCTTTTAAACCTAAACCAGGTGAGGATATAGTATATATTAATATGATTTGAAGAGTTCATATCAGTTTTGAACCTCCTCCGCCTCCCTTGGTATGTAGAGAAAAATAACATGCATTTATTTTTGTAGTGAAAACTTCCACATCTTGGACTTGGAGAAAAATATGTTGCTTACCTTATGTTGTTTTGTTTGAAATCACTTTCATGATGATAATAATTGGAACGTGTGCCTTGACTATTTACCTTATACACGTCAATCCCAGTAAAGAAGAGTAAGTTTTTTTTTTTGAAAAGCGAAGCACAATACAATAATTACTACTAGATTAACAAATGAAATTGGTTTATTTAAATAACTTTATTTCAGGTCTACTCAAGTAACACAATTCACTTTACAAATTATACTAATAGTGGCAGCTTTGATGTTGGGTATCGCTGCTGTAGCAAACATGTATACATGGAGTAAGTTGTTGAAGACTGTGTTTTTTTCACAGCGAAGACATTTGCAAAAATCCATTTCTAAATTGGAGACGTTGAAGTCTGAGGGATTTTTACAAACTCTAAGGCAAGAGGTAGTATTTCATTTAAGAAAAAGCTGTCACAGCCACTGGTGAAATGACAATGAAAAAACAGGTTACTTCTTACTTGTAGGTTAACTTAATGAAGGAGATGGTGAAATGTTTAGATAGATTAAATTCTCAACAAACAAGGCTCGTTATCGTTGTAGACGGTTTGGACAGTTGCGAGCAGGATAAGGTTCTTCTGGTGTTAGATACTGTACATATATTATTTTCCGATGCAAATACCCCCTTTATTGTGATATTAGCAATAGATCCTCATGTTATAGCCAAGGTGAGTTGATCTTTCAACTTGTTTGGGGTTTTATGCTTTTTTATACGCTTTCTTTTAATTTTATTAATGCCTACATTTATATTCTAACAGGTTGCTTGGGAGAAGGTTAGTTTAAATGTTGTTTAAACTGTGTAATTGTTGTATCGTACTTTAATTGGCAAATATCGTTAATGTTTATTTTTTCATATTTAAATATTAATGTGGGATGATTGCAAATGTCTAATTGGATAAAAATCATATAACATAAGCGTTAAGAAGGGCAGCTCTAATGTTAATTGCAAGATGCACAGTTTGACAGTTAATTATGTGGCGCCATCTGGCGGCTGCTGCCAGTACTATAAATAAACGGAAACAGAAGTACGATTATTTAATAATGTATTTCTGATTACTCTAAGTGGAACACTTCAATAAAATGTGTACTGTGTACTTTGATAACTTTTAATATTTAAGAGTATTGATATAAAAATTGTAAGACAATTTTAATGGAAGAAAATTTATTATTATTTGGATAAAAAAGAAGCAGTTTGAGATAATAACTAATAACTAATAACTAAAATATATTAGAATTTTGCATAGGTTAAAATCATCATTTAAAAAAAATTTCCATCCAATGTAATAAAATCCTCACTGAGAATAAACCCACATAAGGTTTAGCCCCTTGGCACGTCTACTCATATTTTTCGTATTTCTCATTTTAGAAGATACAAACAACACAAAAATGTAATGCAAAAATTATACCAGTATTAAGTATTTAAATATTACAAGGAATTCATAATAATTAAATTTATTAACTTACTGAAGTATAATAAAAGAGAAATATTTATAAATTACTAATTAGTATATGTTGGTCATATTATGTTTTATTTATGTGCCAATTAAAGCTATGTATAGATTGGGAAAATTCGTAAATTGGTATTTACAGGAAGTTTATATTATTATATGGTTGTTTTGCACGTAACGTCATAACTAACCTCAAAAATATTTTTTAATAATACGTCGCTTTATCAAAATTTCTGCTTGGTTCCTATACTATCAACTAAAATCTTGTTCAGTGCATTTTTAATAAAGTCTTAATTGCCTTGATCTAATAAAGTACCATACTGTTTGTAGGTTAGAAATCCAACCTAAAATTAGCAGTCTATTTTTAATAATCTTAATATTGGAACTTTAAAATCTCTACTAGAGAGTTTTTAAATGTTATATGTAGAAATGAAACAAGTGAATTAAGCAATTTTGGTTATAGCCGCTGGATGTCAGCCTGAGGCAATCTAGCACTGTTCAAATCTATACCAAGATCCGCATTTTCCCAACATGTGTGTTCGTTATATTCATTTGTGAAACTCCGTAGTGTTTTATTTGAAATTAACAAGCTATGTTCTTTTTTTTTCTAAGAATTCTTGCACTGTGTTAATTCGATAACTGTTTAGGCTGTAGAAATGAATACAAGAAGATTATTTAGTGAAAATAACATTGGAGGCCACAACTACTTAAGCAATATGGTACATCTACCATTCTATTTGCAAAACTCTGGATTAAGGAAGGTTAAAGTAGCTCAACAAACTGCCGCAGCACATCGAAAGCAGACCGGCTCTTGGACGGAAAATGACGAAAATCTTAACAGTTTCTTAGCTCGATCGGTAAGAAAATTTTAACTAAACCTATGAGTTATTCTAATACATAAAAACGTTATTAGTCATCAAGCAGAAGGTTGTCGAATGAAAAGGCCTTAATGTCCAGTCAAGAAAACTTAGGAAAATTTGCAGGAAGAAAAGGATCTCGCAAGCTAAAATTGTCTGAATCTGTGGCCAGTTCGATAGGTTCGAATTTAAACAGAATTGGCGGTGCTCAAGATCTCACGAAAATGTTACTTACCGACGATTACTTTAGTGATGTTAATCCCCGATCTATGAGAAGACTGATGAACGTAGTGTATGTAACAGGTAGCCTTTTAGGACACAATTCTCTTAGTCGTAATATTTATACTGATGATATTTGGTTTTAGGACGTTTACTTAAATCATTCCAAATCGATTTTAATTGGTACCGGTTAGCGTCTTGGATAAATATTACTGAACAGTGGCCTTTCAGAACGTCCTGGATTATTTACCATTTCGACTTATATGAAGATACCCTTGATGAAAATACCTCACTGAAATCAATCTATGATAAGTGAGTAAAAAATTGCATCTTTAATAATAACGAAAATATCAATTTACAAAAATTCTTCAATGACATTTCTTTTTAGAATCCGACCACATATACCAACAGTGAAAGATGCGGAACCTCTTCTAGAGTTAGATAGGGATGAGAAAAAATTTGATATCTTCTTAACTTTTCACCGGTCAAGTCTTTTGGTCAGCGATTTGAAAATATTTTTGCCATTTACAATAAACTTGGATCCCTATCTTAAAAAGGTCATAAAAGGTAAGTTTAGTAAAGTACATTTTTTTATATAATACCTGTCAATGTGTTGCATTACAAAGTTGGTAAAAATGCACATATTGTATACAATTCAAATAAAAAATAAATTGTTTATAAACTGGTATTTTCTGCCGATAATCATAACTGGAGAAGCCTACGAGATATTTTGATGATATTTGGTAGATGTACGAATTTGCCAAGTTCAGAAAGATGGAATATTTTCCTTTTTTCAATCATTTTACCATATTTTGTCATATTTTAGAGGAAACTCAAAGTCTGGAGGATGATGGTCTAGTAATGGGCACATCAAGAAACTTAGGTATGATGCCTCAGCCAGTTACGAACTTGTCCCAGTGGGCCAATAGTAGCGAATGGAGTACTCCTAGATCAGCAGTATCAAGACGAATTCGTAACTGCCAGAAACCAGCATCTGCTAGTAATTCGGTATTATATCCTTCGATACCACCTGGAATGATGGGTTGGCAACAATGGCCCGAACAAATGGCTTTTCCACCTCAAATTGCTTTAGCCCCGGTCACTATTTTTGAGGTAAAAAAAAATGTTTTGGTAATAATAGAGATTCATTTCATCCTAGTTGCTTGCAATCTTTTTAACTGTTGACGTAATGAATTTGCAGTTTTATTATTTTAATTTATTATGTACATTTTAAATAATTTGAATTTGAATCACTAAAATTATGATTAATCCGAATTTGAGTTATGACGGAGAATTAGGACTATCGAAACATTGTTTTCAGCCTGAAGTATTGGAGACTAGGCTGTCCTTACTGAACGTAGAAGGTGTATGCAAACTTCTGTTAAAGTTGGACGACTTAAACCAGGATGGCGTCAAGAATTATATAAAGAAAATTAAAGAACAAAATATAAATGGGCGAGTCTTATTGCACTGTGATCTGGATGAACTTAAGAAGGTAAGTGGGCTCTTTTTTCAAGATTGTCTTTATCTTGCTGTAAATCTTTTATTGTACCTGCAGCTGTTGAACATGTCATTCGGGGACTGGGAGATGTTTAAGGTTCTGTTGATATCTCTCCGAGAACATGAAATTACCAGTGTGCTGCGGCAAGACGAAATTAAATCGGTTCGTCCTACCAAACTTGTGGAAAGGAGGGGTGAGAAATTCAAAAACTAATTCCTGTTAATCTCAGTTTAATATATTTTTTAAAGTAAGCTGTAATAAACAGTATTAATTTTTTTTTAAATAATCAACTCGGAGCAAATAATGAGGCAAGTTAAAATTATTAATTTTCTTTCTGTATACTTTTCCCTCAAAAATACGAATGATATTGTACTTAGGAAACTGTAATTTTTTTAAATAGGTTTAAAGAAATAAATAATTATCCAAATGCCTCCTCATTCGTTTAAATACATAAACATATTTTTTCAACAGGTAGTATAAGTAAAGGCAGTAGCACTAATGACAAAGAATCTGGAAAAATGCAGGTGGATGGGCCACAAAGAAAACAAAGTGTCATCGAAAAACAAGTAAGTTTCTTCTATAAATAATAAAGTTGGTAACAGTCTTTTTAGTAAATTATTGTATGTATAATAATAATTTTAACTCAAAAGTTTTTATATTACTGTTTTGTGATTAACTGCAAGCCATTGCATATCTAATGTTGTATTCAGTTGTATGTATGCGTTCGATATAAACCTTGAAAATAAAAACTAGTAATATAAAACCTGGTTAAATTTCACCGTACTTCAGTACCTAAATAAAACTGCTAATATAATTTTTTGTAAACAGATAAATTAATTATTCTTCGATAAATAAACAATTGATAAATATTTGCATGCTTGCCTAGTATCAAGTAAGTATAACTATAGAAAGAACATTGGTGTTAGATGTTAGAATAGTTTCATTATCTGTTGGGCGAGTATTTTTATTTTTTAGTGCATGTTTTAATCTGACATACTACAATTCAGAGTTGTCTGTATTACATAATCTTCAGGGCTTGTGGAGGATTTTTGATAGGCGTAAATTAAAATTGTTTTGTATTTGGTAGGAGTTGTAATCTTGACTCTTACATTTAAAAGTGATAAATTATTTTTTTTTAATTCTGGGTGCATGGTTTCAAATTAAAATTGCCATGAAAAAAAACGGAGACAGAAAAAGAGGTACTACCTAACAGCAATTTTGAACGTAATTTGATCAAACATAATAAATTTTCACCACCCATTTTCCTCGGTAATCGAAGTGTAGATATATTTTATTATTTTATTCAAGATACATTTGTACATAACCTTAAAGTCAGAACTTGCTTTACAGTATTTACATAACAAAAATATATATATAGAAATATATTAACAATTATAATTGTATATTATGTTATGGTTCATGCAGCATTAAAAATCCATATAAAATTGTAACTTTACATTTCTCCACAGGTAACATTAGAGGAACAAATGATCTGCGGAGCCTTACAGACGCTGAACGAGGAGGCGTGCGAAGATGTACTTGAGGAAACGGAAGAAACAAAAATTACTATAGATCCTGACGTACCTCAGACTTCCGTTATTCCACCAAGTCCTGACTCAAATCAAGGTGAATCTAAAAATCATGCAGTTATATCACAAAACGCATACAAATCATGTATCTCTGCCATACCCAATGAAAAAAGTAATAAAAAAGTTAAATACGATGATAATGTAATTCAAGTTGATTATAACGAATCCAGTCTTAGAATGAAACCTGGCACCAGCCAGATGAGTTCCTTTCAAACGGAAAAGGAAATTTTGGGTACCAGTTTTAAACATAACCCTTAGATTTTTCTAGAATTCATTCCAATTGCATTAAGTTGCAGTATTATGAACACAATTCATGTATGGAGTGGTGTTAAAAATAAATTGCGTTGTAAATAGGCAATATTGAATGAGTGACTGTATTTTACATTGACCTTGTCAATTATTACTTTTATTGATATTACTTTATTTATGAATATGCATTTTATTTTCAATGCAGGTTGTCAGTGGCAGTTAAACTGCTTTTTCGTTTGATTCTTTGTGCCATCTACATTTATTTTATGATAATTATGAATTTCGGATAAAAATGTGGCATAGGATGGTGGTCACAATAGTATGCATGGTGGTGAACTTTTTTACTATCTATTTCTCAAAAAAATTAATTTACGATGAAAGTTGATAAAAGTCGATAAAGGTTTTTACAAAAACTAAAAATGCATCAAGGGAATTTTGAAAACCTCCTCTTATACAAAATTATGAATTTAGATTAGGCGTAAAGTAATTCGTAAAATTTATATTTAAAGTATAGTTTTTATGTTTTTAATTCTAAACAACCTTTTTAAGCAACTTTTACCAGTGTTTTCTACTTTACACACCTCCCTCGTGTACAATATATGATGTTTTTTTCTTATGCCCTATAATGATGTATAACTAGAGATGGGAAAATTCCCATTTGTTGAAAATTCCCGGAAAGTTTCCATTGAAAATTTCCGAAACTTTCCGGAAACTTTCCTTTTTTATTTTTCTTATTCTCATTGTGTGCAGTTTTCTTTGAGCTTTCCAAAAATACCAAATATGTGATGGTTTATTGGGTTAAAATTACCACTACCTGTAATACGCTGTATTAGTGGTGACATGTAGCCGTCATTTTTGTTAACCCATATTAAGGTGGTATATCCAAAGTATTTTACTTATCATTGTTTTGTATATCAAATGATGAAGCGTAGCGGTGGCTACAGATGAAGTATTAACAAGCAATATAACAACTATCAACTGCTAGATATCTTCTTTTATAAAATATTTTTGTTTTAAACCTCAAAGTTTGTTTGGATATAGCACTTTGACCTACCTACCTACAATAAATGGCGACTCTGACATCACACTAATAGCCCGTAATTTATGCCAATTTCTCTATTATCGTTCATTATTACTATTAGAAAAGAAAATGTACAAAATCAAAAATAGGGACAATGACTGCTTAAAAAGCGCGGGTTTCGATGAAGCACAGTACAGATTCTGGAAGCGATTCTATATGACAAAACACAAAAAAAATGTTTATGTTTATAAATATGTTCCAATATACACCCTTAACGAAACACGGGCATTAAATTTTCCTGGAGAAGTGTCCATTAATACACATTCAAAATTGACAAACTGGTTATTTTGAGAGAAATAAATGGCGCGAAATTCAAAATGTCAAAGGGAATATTTCTGGGAAAGTTTCCGGAAACTTTCCTGGTAACATTCAAAGGAAAGTTTCCTTTGCTCTATTTATTTCTTCCCGGAAACTTTCCAATTTTGGAAAGTTTCCATTTTGGAAAGTTTCCAATTGCCCATCTCTATGTATAACTATTGTGTTCACATTGTATTTTCTGTGGGTCAGGAATACCGCATTGTGTAATATAGTTTTTTTAATCCAAATTTTATTTTTTTTTAAATATATATTTATATCTAAATAGATGTTTTTATTTTTTTCTGATTTTTTTAATTTTTTTTTACTACGGAATATGATTCCTGGATTTATTTTTTACAATTTTTCTAGTTTATTTATATTTTGAGGTAGAATCGTGTACGTTACTAGTGTTTTTAAATTTACAAGAAAAACAAATCACTAACTGTAAAATTAAGGTGACCTAAGATCGTTCAATGATTTTGAGTCGATAAATAAAAACGTAATCTGTATAGGTACTTATATAAGAAAGTGTCTGTTGCTTTCGATTTTATAACGAAAAGCAAAATATAATTCTCGCCCTTAATGCATAGGCTTTTCAACTAAGATTGTTGACATGAAAATATTGGAAAATTAGAGCAATAACAAATAAGATTTTATTATTAGGTGAAGAAAATTCTTAATTTCTTTTAAACTGGATATAATAATAATTTATTTATTAGCTCTTTCTAAAAATAATAGATTTAAAATTATTTTATTTATGAACATGGTATTTTTGCACTAAAAGACCTTGCTGCCCGACTGACAAATAATTTTGTTTAGATTGGTAAAATGCATAATAGGAAATAGTAAATAACTTCATAAGAATCATGAGGTAAATGTAGGTTGTGCGAGGAATAAAAACTGACGAACTTGTAGCTAAATCTGTATATTCTACCAAAGAGGAACCAGAGCTATAATAGTTTTGTAGAAACATATTGCTCAAATATTTTTATTCTTTTTTTTGTCATTTACAAATATATGCATTACTGTATACAGTTATTGAATTCACTTTTTGGCATGATACAAAACATATCTTTAAAAGATTGGTGCTCTTTTATTTGTTATCATTAGCGAGTATTTATTTTACTTAAGTATAGTTTTATTGTAATTTATTTTATAAAATAAAGAAAAATAATAAACTGCATGTGTTTTTTATTTTTTATTGTGTATTTGTCGATATTTGTTTGTTGTAGTGAATTCAATAGCTGTGTATGATTATTGCATGTTGTCTCTACTCTTTTTAATCTCTCTGTTATGCATGTTATTATTACTTAGTGATATTTGTACATAGTATTATTTTTTTTATTTATTAAATAAGCTTACCAGAACATTTGTTCATTTTACTGCTTTAAATAGATGCTTTTTTATTTTGGTGGACGGCCTAAATATTATTTCATTAATATATAACTCTCTTAATATTTCATTGGTAATATACACTTTTATTCTTTTATCGTACATACTTCTTTCGTTCTCTTCTTTCTTTGTTTCATCACAAAACTAAAGATTATTTTATACGATAGATGGTTAGCGCTGTTGTTTACTTTCAACGTGTATAAATGAATTCCACTTCAAGCTTCATATTGCTTAATCTCATCTCCAGATTCTAAGTTTGCTTGTGTTAGAGTCTTATAGAGGGATAAGTTTTAACAATGGAATTGACCATCTAGTGTGAATAATCTAGTTAAATTATTTTATTCCAGTCAATAATATTGTCTCTGGAAAATTCAGGTAAAACAAAAATATCAGTAAATAAAAAAAAAACAGGAGATATTTCTCTAAATTCCTGGAATTTGAATAAGCTTACTCTCCATTTCCACAATTGCACACAAACTCGATACAATAATCCTATAATTAATAATTAATATGATAATATGTAACAAACATCTTCGGTACCGCTTATCTAATAATAAACGATTGTTATGATTTACTTTAATCGTGATATTGTTACCAGTAACATTCCCTAAGTAGTATGCATAACCAATTGCTACTTTTAAAAGACTATGAAAGTGTTGTAATAAGAATACACTCAAAAAATAGTTATCAAAAAATTGCTACTGTAATCAAAGACAGTATATGTTATATTCTTTTAATATTAAACTAAAACAAAAACCAAAGTGTTAAACACTTTTTATTGTCACACTGAAAATTTTTTTTGGTTTATTTTATAAATAACATGCTAACCGATTCTAACAAGAGGTTTAGTGACACAAATATGCGCTATGCACGGGAAGTAAATAAATAAAAGACATCCACCGTAGAATATTTCAATAATCTATGTAATGTCTCCAACAATTCAATAAAATTCTCTGCTTTTCATACTTTTATTGTTTCGAACAAAGAGAGGTTTGGACGCTTATTGGTTTGTGAGGATATAAATAATGAATAATACCCTCTCAAAGTATGTAGCCTTTATGAAAGATAGAGGTAAGTAATTACAATAAATCAATGCGTTAATTTGTTATCAAAATTGAAAAACCAACTAGTAATTTTCAGGGCCGGATTAAGACCATTTGGCGCCCTGGCACTACATATTTTTTCGCCTCCTATTAGACAAATATTCACCAAATAAAAATATCAGAAATCATGAAGTCATATTGACGTATATTTTATTTAAAGAAAACTGAATATAAATACTAAATCAAGAGATTAGACGGACCCTTTTAAATGAAGTAACTTCCTCACTCATAAAATGCGCCGCAAGCGAAATTTTTTATATTTTTCAAGGTCAAACGCTCTAGACCGAAGGTCGCGAATTCAAACTCTTTCTCTTTGGAAAGTAGGTTTCGTGTTCCGTCAAACAATTTTTTTTTTAATATGCTTATATCAAACTCAATTTTTGTTAAAGCAGAACAAAAACAAAATAAATAAACACTGAAACTGAAAATTGTTTACGACAAAATTATTGTTTTGAGTTGAGATTTTAAATTAAATAATTTTTTGTTTTATTACATTGTTATCCCTAGGTAAGTAAGTAGTTAATTTTTTTTCTCGGTAATTTCGACATGCAACATGCCATAAAATTTAAATTACTGTAGGTAGAAAAATGTGCTTTTTCAAATAACATTTTTCAAAATGGAGGTTGCCATTTAAATAAATTGCCAATGACGTGTTTCTTGATCTGGTGTTTCGCCCCCTATTCGAGTTTCGCCCCTGGGCGGTTGCCCATTTTGCTCTGTGGTTAATCCGGCCCTGGTAATTTTAATAAGGAATTGGCAAGCAACACGCTCCTATACATGTTTTTTACGATTCCTGCTCGTTAAGTAAGTTGTAAAAGTAACGTCATCATTTACGATTATCAAGTGTGACTCAACCCAGAAGCCTGAAATTTATTGTGTAAGATCTGGGAACCTATGATGCCTTAAGAATGCCCAAAAAGATAATGATTTAGAACGAGAAACTGTCAAAAATATTTCCTATCAGGATTATTATTATCAAGAGAAACTACTAAATTCAAGTATCCAATAAAATAATGTTACATAAATTCACCTAGTGATGACGTTTTACTCCACAATAAATTTTTTTATTTTTCTTATAATTGTTGCACGTTTTATAGGTACATCTAGCTGTTTTTCGCACATAATGTTAACGTTACGTTATTTTCGTAAGAAAGTTGTTGTTTCACATCAGATAGTTTAAAAATTGAGATATATTATCACCCGTCTGCTATTATTTTGTAAATCTATTTCTAGAAACTTACCTCATTGTTATACTCATTTGGAAGATTGTCACTCCTACCAGGACCATTTTTCTGTTAAAAATGCATAATTTAATACTGGCAAAACTTCCCATTGTTATGTTATCACAATTATTTAGATTGTGATGGATGGATAGATAGATAGACGTTTAAAAATTATTCAATAAACAACTAACAGAACAGTGTAAAAAACGCCGTTTATGAATTTTGAAATGCCGTTACACATAGTGTATATAATAAACTATTTTTCAGTGATAGATGCCAATGTGCAATAACAATAATGCAATTGTATTTACTATTTTTCTACCTTTCCACTGTACGACTAATATTAGGAACACTAAAATTGATTACAATAATAAAAATTCATACCGATTTTGGTTTCCAAATGATATGGGAATATAGACAATATCTATTAGGCAAGTATAAAGCCATCTTTACTATTTGTGTGTCAATCATTTATTTTACACATCGAGCGTACTACCACTTAATTAAAAAAAAAATACCTATGTAATCTTGCTTATATTATACTTACCAACTTACCCGAAACAAATCTGAAAAATATTTAGGTGACTGCAGAATTACGAATTATATAACACAAAACATATACGTTTTTAACAGAATAATATGCTTCATGATCACAGTTGACTGAAGCGCTTCCTTTGAACTTAATTACCTATTATTATAAATAATGTATTTGTAGAGTTTTATATAAAGGTCGTGTTTACTTACTGAAACACAATATTTACCTTCTCAATTGAAACCATAGCAAAACTTGTTTCTTTACCGTAAATATTGTATTAGATTTTATGTTTTATTATACGTGCGAAATTATGGGTTTTATTGTATCGGTCTAATATTTGTCCCAATGGTGTCAAGGTAAACATATATTTTTTATTATTAAATATGCTTATCATTTGTCAATTATATTATAATTTAAAAACATAATTAATATACTAAATTTGATGATGACAATAGTATAGTAATATTCTAATTTTATTGATTATCACTCCTAAACAGCCTTGAGAACAAGTAAAAAATATGAAACAGTGAATAACGTCAACTTTTCTTTATCATTTAATAATCATATAAAATGTTACTAGGCAGATAACAGAAACTGCCAAATGTCACTTAAAACACTTTTTAGCAGCAAAATTATATAAATTAAGTGATTGCCTCGACTAATATATCGATTAGCCCAGAAAACAATTAATTATACGTAGGAAGGTATGTAAATAGGGAATAAAGGCTGAAGGCTGCCCAATTACCTAAAACCGTTACGTTGGCTGATGACAGGGTCTCAGCTGAGTTGTGTTTTTTAATATGGAGCTTCCTAACCATTCACTCGCATCACATTGTGATTGAAAGGATACCTTCAAAGATACACTTTGTACCAATTCTGTTGTATCATTCACTCTGTTTCCTTCACATTAATGACTTGCTATCAATAATTACGAAATGTACATGCTGTTACGCTGATGACAAAACGCTCCAACGTGGTAACTCATCTCTTTGCTCTGAAGCTCCATAGCTGTTGAATATCACTTACTAGATATATTTTTTAATGCAAATATTAGAGCTACAACAAATCATTACACTAATATTATAGAGTATTAAATTATTACCTGAATGAATTCATAACATATTACATAATAAGTTAAAATAAAGTTATTTATGGTTTAAATTCAATATAAAATTGAAAATCCATTCACTGACACCACAATTATTGTTATAGCCGATAACAAAATTTTATATATTTTACCTGTAATTATTCTGTTATTGCGTGCAAATTTTTAATATAAATATTTGTTAGTAATAAAATTTGTTTGTGGTGTGAAAAGTAAATCTATCTGTATTTACTTATCTAGTTATAAACTTAAATTTTTACCAAATATTCTCGGCAATGTTTCTTACTAAAATTCAAGAGCCAACACAAGGTGCCAGATAGCTAAATTTTTAAGTAGTAAATAATACAAAAAGTAATGTTTTAAAAAATATAAAATTGTAACAGGTATGATAAATAGTTTAGAGAGCATGATAAAAAAATATTTTTCACTAGTGGTCAATAGGGTGATTCAGTTTGATTATTAGTAACATCGAGTATCAGTAAAACACATCAAAATAATAAGTTTCCTAGGATGCATTTTTAAACATTTTTGCATAAATGATATTGAATAAAAATGGCAAAAATGGACACTTTTTAATACTTTTTTTATTATTAATAAAAATAAAATTATTTTTTAGATTAACATATTAATAATTTAAAAATTTGCTAATGTACCTAACGTTTTATTTCTGTTTTTGGATTAAGGGAAATATAATTAATATGTTCTCGAATAAATAAAACTTGCGAACATTGATATTAATTCTGAGTTATATGAATATCTGGTGTTATGGGACACAATTATGTCATTTAAAGAGGTTATTGTTTGGTTATATAAATACTTTTAAACATGTTACTTTACTTACCTTGCTTTTATCATTATTTTGCCAAAGGTTTGCATAGTGAGAACTTAGTAGAAGCAAACACATAGAGGCGGAAACGCTTGAGCTATGTGCATCATGGACACATATTAAATTCTATCTGTTCGTTTCTATTGCACTCTCTCTAAATAAGCCTCCTCTAAGTGAAATGCTTGCACTATAAACATACTCTTGGACTAGTACCAATATGAAACGCTTGAGCTGTGTGCATCATGGAGACATATTAAATTCTATCTGTTCGTTTCTATTGCACTCTCTCTAAATAAGCCTCCTCTAAGTGAAATGCTTGCACTATAAACATACTCTTGGACTAGTACCAATATTTCAATGCTATATATTTCGAATAGTTTTCAATGTATAACTTGTATCATGTCTGAAAATATACGTCAAATAAATTCAAGATTATTTTTCATTTCCTGTAAAGTACTCGTATTATAAATCTTTTCATTTTTAAAATTAAATAATATTTCTGTAGTATTTATTTCTAATTGTTGCATGCCCTTTTTGAAAAAAATCTTCCTCATCAAATTATTCTGCACTAACTGTCAAATCATCTCATAACATTGCTTAGTTGCTTGTTTTGTTTAGATTTTCCACGAGGCTATCGTTCTCGAACCAACAGCTCTAGCGGGATAGGTGAGACAGATTTTGTTTTATTGCAATCCTCACCTATAGGTCATATGCACTGGCAGCCTGTCAGTATATCTATTGCTGGTTATTCTGAAAGTCTTAGTGACCATAGCTCTCGGTGCAGTTCTCAACCTCCTTCGCCAAGTAAGTGCTTAGTATCAGTGTGTCTTTACAGGCATAACCAATCGGCTTCGTTGAAGTTAGTGACAGCGTTTTTAAGAATTCATTGTTTGAAAACATTTCCAAAAGTAGCAAAAGAAAAATTAAAATTGAAAGAAAATATGTACCAATGTATTTGATGTAGCTTTTGTCTCGGAACAGTATATAAAAAGTGTTTGCTAAATTAGGACTAAATATTTTAAGATTTTTAAAAAAATTGTCATTTCTACATATTCTAATAACAAATCACAATGTAATTTTAGCACTCTCTCTCAATGATTATTATCCAATCAAATATTAAACCATAAATAAATTAAAAAACAAATTCATACTTTAGTGTAAAAAAATATAGCTCACTTTATTTTTCCAGAAGGGTTTAAAATGTTGATTGTTTTTATTTATTTTGCGACTTACAACTGGTTATGTCTGTAAATACCTAATATAGTAATTACTATACGTAATCTATATCTTTGCTATTAGTGTAAAATATTTGGCAATTATTTTCCTACCAACTAACTTTTCTTAATTATTTAATTCTATTTGTATAAATCTCCAACTAGGTTAAAAGTGTTGTACATAATTTTTACAGAAGGTTTAAATCAATCTTAGAAGTACCTAGTTTTAGTTTTGTAGCATACATAAGTAAAACATGAAAAATGTGTTAAAGTTTATATTTTTACGTTAGTTTTAGAGAGAAAAAGCTCAAATGGGAGTAAAGTATCTAACCTAAAATCTGGAGATAACCCCAATAAAGGGCGACACGTTGTTATAAAAACTGACTATTCAGACTCCAATCCCCGAGTGAGCATAAGTATGAGCAATTCGTCCGTGATATATGAAAATCAAGAGTCAAATAGAACCCCGCTTTTACATGAATATAGGCATACAGCGTCTCAAACAAAACCCAGACCTAACTCGCTAAACTTAATAAGAAGTGATGGGAAACCTTTGAGACCGTCAATGAGAAATCGTTCCAAGTCCATCGACACATCCCAAAAGGATGAGAAAAAAGAAAAGAAAAGTTTCGAAAAATTACACAGACTCAAAGAAAAACTCCTGCACTCTAGCCCAGAATTGAATGAAACTAGCGACAATGAAAGTACTCCGTTAGTATCAGAAGTATCTACGCCCTCTAAATCGGGACAAAGTTCAGATATGAAATCCTCAAGCTCTAAAAGTTTTCCTTTGTCTCCAAATTCTCAAAAAAGCTTATCTCCAGAGAAACCGTTGAATAAGTGCACGAGAAGTGAACAAAATCTAACTGATACAACCGAGATCAGTCCAACTGGAGCATTCTCAGATAGCAGTATTTTTGTCGACTCTTCTTTTATGGGCGGCGAAACTAGTTACATAGTATCACCTGAAAATTACCGAGAAAGACGAAGGACTATGTCTGACGATACAAGTACATCTATTTCGATGTATTTAGGCTCCGTTGAACAAAGTAACAGTAATTTTAGTATACACAGTTGTTCGCAGAGCTCATGTCACCTTTCCAGACAAAATGCTTTAGATTCGGAGGAAAACCTTACAGATATGTACTGTGACCCTGGTAGTAAAAATGATTGATTTCTTTTTATGGTAGGTAACTGTACTTACATTTTTCAGTATTTTTAGATTAAGTTGGACAATACATTTACATTTGTTTACTATATTATTTGTGATTGTAAGTATACGTATGTTTAAAGTAATAAATAGATGATTTGTTAAGAAGTAATTTCATTTGTAGTTATATTTATTTTGTATCAATGTTTCATTATATTTGGTTTAAATTGGTATTGGTCATCATTTTTATAAAAATGCAGTGACCGCAAAAGTGGCCTGGTCAAAATGGATTAATTTGTGAATATTATAACTGTTTTAATTTTCCCACATTGAATGAAATAATTAGTAAACGTAATAATAGGCATAAAAGAAATAGGACTGTCGTTTCAAAAATTATATATAACAAGCCGTTAAATAGTTTTCTAAAACAAGAAATAAAAAGTAGTAGGTGAGTAATTTATTTTTTTATTATTTGATTATTGGTGATAATCTATAAACTAACACTGAATATTTCTGAGGCAGCAAAAAAAATTACAAAAATTATTGTCAATGAAATGAATACATTTCTCTTATTATTCAAGTAGAAGCCTTGTGAGTCTTAGGTAAATAACACTGACGGTCACACATCGATTACATGCATTTGTTTATCTGCTCTGCCAGGTTTCGGTGAACATTGTATACGTTAAACCAAATTAATAGTTTTACAACTTCAACAAATTATTTCTTTCCTTTTCTTTTTTGGGATTTATTACCACATTCCTCGAGATTCCTATCCAAAAAATTCGATTTATCTAAAAAATATTCAAATTAACCAGTTTAAAACTGGGAAATAACCTCTACGCCTTTGACGTAATGTCAGAGGATCAGTTAGAGGGTGTTTTTTGACAACTAATAGGAATTTAATTAATACAAAAATACTGCGCTGACGTTTCGGAAACATATCCGTTTCCTTTTTCAAAGTTTAAGCTTTAGATTTTTATGTAACGTGTAGAATAACACGGCATAAAATAAAAATTGTTTATATCATTTGTATTAATTTAATTCCTATTAGTTGTCAAAAAACACCCTCTAACTGATCCTCTGACATTACATCAAAGGCATAGAGGTTATTTCCCAGTTTTAAACTGGTTAATTTGAATATTTTTTAGATAAATCGAATTTTTTGGATAGGAATCTCGAGGAATGTGGTAATAAATCCCAAAAAAGAAAAGGAAAGAAATAATTTATGAAATGCCACAAATAACATTTAAACAATATTTAACTTCAACAAAATCTTACACACATATTTTATACCTTCAAACTTACCAAATTCAAAAAGTGTCCCTTAAAAATGTCTGTTGGTCTGTCTGCACACTGAATATCTATCAATGAAATTTTATACGAGTCTTTATGCAAATAAAGTATTGTTCAAATAAATAACATTTTCCAAAAATCTGAATGCACCACAGGGAATTCTGGCACCCCTTTCATGTGTGTGTCGTTAAATTCTTGTACTGTGTACGTCAAATTCTTATGTTTGATTTCAAATTTATGGCTCACAATCATACTGTTCAGATATTGCTCTGTAAAACCTTTAGAAGCTAATTATTGCCAATTTCGTCCGAACAGTTCTTGTTCAATGAATGTTAAATGTTACATAGGTAAATTATTTATATGACAATGTTAGTGAAATTATATATCAAACAAAAATGTAGTCAGGAACTCTTCATATTTAATTTTGATTTTTCCGAACTTGTTTCTTACCTTTGTAAAAAAATTAAAGCACTTTGTAAACATAACAATAAATATGCTACTTTTAGAAACGTGCGCCTAAAGGACATTTGACCTACTACGTAAGAATGAACATTTTGACCTATATAAGACGGTAAGTCAAAAATGGGTTAAAAGCACCATATCTAACAATACCAGGTTTTGTCATCGCTTTCTTTTTGTCACAATTCTGGCTTAAACTTTGGCCTAACATATGGAGGGGGGCTGGGTCTGCAATGTACTCCTCGGCTAATGGTTGAAGTAGGACTGTTTGTGTGACTGCGAGAAAGTAGCATAGGATCAGGAGACAAACTCATTTCTCGTGTTTTTGAAAAACTTCTAATGGATTCCGTTGCTCTTTGAAGAGTTCCGAATTGCTTTGTTTCTTCTGAGGGAATAGGATCCTTACGCCTAAAAAACCAAGTCATAAGAATTTTTGTTTAGATAGAAATTTGATCTGTCATACATTGTCGTACAATATAATTATTTGCAAGCATTATACGTGTATTAATATATTTACTGGAAACTTTTCGCTTAGAAATAATAATTAAATATTAATTGGGTTAGTAGGTAAAATACTAACATTAGCATGTTCAATTAGTCACAGTTAATATTGCATTATTCTTTATAATTGCAAACAATTTAAATCATGTTTTACCTGTAAATGTAATGGTCATAATAATAATCGGTACAAATATGAAATAAGTTATTAAAAAATTCTTCAGTCTCCTCATTGTCTCTATAAGATTGATCAGTTTGTATTATTTCATTTATTTAACAAAGAAAAACCATTAAGTCCTTTAATAAAATAGTGCACTGATAAGTGTTTCTCATATAATTTAATTTTAACAAGATAAACACTAGTCGTAAAAGAATTATATGTTTTGAAACAAGCATGTAATAGATGTAAAGTGGTAATATTAGCTCCACAATTACATTTTTACTGCTATGACTTTTAAAAAATATGGACTTAATGATTTCAACAAAAAACGTGGAATAAACACACTTACATGTCATCATGATGGAAGCATAATATAATAGATAGTACTGAAGCCAGGATAATCATAATAAACATTGGCACTAATATTGAAGCAAGCAGCTCATGAAAGTAGCCCCTCTGAGGCAAGTCTGACCTAGAAATTGGCTGCCAATTATCATAATTCAAACTTTCTGCGTTTACGCTCAATAGCTTTTCATTTGCTCCTGGTTGATGCATACCAGAATTATTATCAATCTATAAAAGAAAATGTGTTTTTAGTCTACAATTTACCTATAGAACTACGAACTAGTTACCAATATTTGACCATGCAGCTATGTTTGAATGAAAAATTGTTTAAAAAAATATTACCAATCTGAAAGAGCACCAGTCAAGCATAAATTTGGCATCACGAAAAATCCTCTCCACTGAAGTTCGTTTAGAATATTGCTGACATGACGGCACCTTCCATAATGGTCTGATTTCTTCTTGGAGATCTTGCAGTTCCATAGAAAATGGTTCATAGCTACCCAAACGAACCACTATCCTATAATCAAAATACCATTGGTAATAATTCAAAACAACCATATAGGATTAAAAGAATTTAAGTAGGTAATGATAACTATGTTTAGTCATTTTTAAAATTAATATTAGAAAATGTAAAAATAAGTTACATGTAAAATTAAATATACATACCCCTCCTTCTCACTTGGCACTAGTGGCTTTCTGGCACCCAATTCAGTTGCCGAACTGAGGAAAGTGAGATATAAGTCGTTTTCACTATTCCTCCACAGTTGTTCACGAAATATTGTCTTCAACGCTTTCATCCGCTCGATATCAAACATGTCCTCAACGTTTAAATTATCAATTTTCATATGGACCTCGTATTTAGCAGGTCTTAATTTTTGAGACACAACAATATTTATTTTCTGGATTCTTGTGTCATAATTCTTTTTATTTAGAGCTACAATTTCTAGAGAGGTTCTTGCTCTTATCTTTTTAGGGGGAACCCCATACAGAAATCCCGAGTGGTTTTTTTTACTGTAGACAAAATTTATCCACGAGGGTAAGTCTGGTGCATTTAATAGAGATGCTTGGTATACATACTGGTCTTCTATTACCTCTTCGTATGTCCAGTTAAACATCGGTGGGTTTACTTCAATCTCAAAAACTTCCGTCATCAAAACATGTATATCCCTTGCATAATTTAAAGTAAAAAGAGAAAGTATTAACAGTTTTATTAACATTTTTTACTATATTTCTAATATTTTAAAGGTTATTTACAAATAATGGATAGACTGAAGACTGAGTGCAGACTAAATTTAGATCAATACATTTATTTTTAAAACTTGATTGGTGCCGCCATCTATCATTGCAGATAGAAACTAAATTGAACATCTGACACCCTTTACTGGATTTTTTACATTTGAACTATTTGAAACGCAGAATAAATGTTGCATTTTTATAAATAGGGACAGAAAAAACAAATTTAGCGCAGCTATTAGATTAACCAAGAGCTCTTTTAAGCAGACGTAAGATACAAATATTTAATAGTCTAATAAAAAAATGTAAATAGAATGGTAGCTCCTTGCTAAAGTAGTTCCAATCTCGCTATACGTTGACAGTTGACAATTGTTTGTGATGTTCTACTTAACCTCCAAATAATGTATTTTATAATTTGATTTTACTTTTAATTGTTGTTGAATATGTTGCAAAGTAGTCGAAAGATTAGAAATATCTGTGCTGGTATACAGAGTATATATTTTTGCCAAACTAAGTTGGTTAGTGAAAGTGGTGCCAAATATGCAACAAGTTTTTTTCAAGTCAGGGGTAAGAAGGATGACTCCACGTTATCTTCCTTATTTGTTCCCGTACAGATTAAAGCAAACCCAGACGATATAAATGTTGGAGCTGAACTGACTGGTTCACTTAATAAAGCCGATCTATTAAAAGTTTTGAATAAATTCTATCAAAAAAAGGAAATCAAACAGTTACTTTTAGAAAATGGATTGGACAGTAAGTATATTTATATCTAATAAAATGACTCATTAACGTTGTATACTTTTAGATTATCTTCAACATCAGGCATATATAAGCTTCAGAAGGTATTGTTTAGAAGCGCAAACACTACCAGTGGACTTACACGTTGTAATAAGTGATATATTGCAAGGTGCAGGAAATATCACGGATATATACGTATATTTTTTACGACATGCCAAGCAGATGTTTCCTCATTTAGATTGTATGGATGATTTGAAGAAAATCTCCGATTTGAGGACTCCTGCCAATTGGTATCCTCAAGCGCGAGCAATTAATAGAAAAATAATCTTTCATGCAGGGCCTACAAATTCTGGGAAAACTTATCATGCTCTAGAAAGGTTCATAACCGCCAAATCTGGAGTATACTGTGGTCCATTGAAGTTGCTGGCTAATGAAGTGTTTAATAAAACCAATAACAGGGTTAGTTAATTTGTTTTCTTAAATCTTATTAAAGGTTGCGTAAATGAGTCCGTACATCCATACAGAATATCTTTCCACTAAAATGGCTGGATTTTTTTATATTTTGTAGATTGATCAAATTATAATAAATATATAAATAAAATAAATTCATATTGGAAATAAATATTGGAATTATATATTTTCAGGGAACCCCATGTGATTTAGTAACGGGTGAAGAGAGAAACTTTGCTGACCCCTCAGGCAGTGCCTCAAGTCATATTTCCTGTACAGTAGAGATGACTTCAATAAATAATCCTTGTAAGCATTTTTCTTGTCTTTTTTCTCTGATATGACTGTCAGTTTAATGCTAGCTTTCTACAGATGAAGTAGCTGTAGTTGACGAAATTCAGATGGTTAAAGATCCACAAAGGGGTTGGGCATGGACTAGGGCACTTTTAGGACTGATAGCCGACGAAATACATCTGTGTGGTGAAGCTGGCGCCATCGATTTAGTGCAGCAACTTTGTTTGACAACTGGCGAAGACTTAGAAGTCCGTAACTATAAAAGACTGACTCCGCTAAAAATTGAGGAAACTGCAATAGGTTTGTAAATAAGTTGCTCTTTTGTAAATGAATATTTTTACCTCTTTAATTTCTTAGGAACTCTAGATAACATAATGCCAGGAGACTGCATAGTTTGCTTTAGCAAAAACGATATATATTCTGTTTCGAGAGGTATCGAAGCAACTGGGAAAGAAGTTGCAGTCATTTACGGAGGTTTACCTCCAGGTACTAAGTTAGCCCAAGCCGCCAAATTTAATGATCCCGATAATAGTTGTAAAATATTAGTTGCGACAGACGCCATTGGAATGGGATTGAATTTGTGAGTATTTAGTATGTTATATGATTGAAATCGAGTGTGAAACTATGTATTAATTACTTGTAGGAGTATCCGCAGGATAATATTTTATTCATTAATCAAACCAATAATGAATGAAAAGGGAGAAAAAGAAATGGATACAATATCTGTTTCCTCAGCATTGCAGATAGCTGGAAGAGCAGGGCGGTTAGTGGAAATTCCGAAATATATTTATGTGTTTATGAAAATAGGAAATACATCTCGTACAGTATTAATAAAAAAAATCTGTTTTTTTTAAAAGTCAATGTATTAATACTGTTCTTATTATTATTATTATTTAAAACAGATATGGAACTCAGTGGGAAGAAGGATTTGTTACAACTTATAAAGCAGAGGATTTAAAAACGTTGAAAAACCTATTATCTTCCGAACCCGAACCAATAACCCAGGCTGGCCTTCACCCAACTGCTGATCAAATAGAACTTTATGCCTATCATTTGCCTAATTCGACACTTAGTAATTTGATGGTAAGTAGGTAGGAATATTACACAAAAATTTATTGTAGTAATATCTTCTTTATTCTGCTAGGATATATTTATAAACCTGTCAACTGTGGATGACTCCTTATATTTTATGTGCAACATCGAAGATTTTAAATTCTTGGCTGATATGATACAACACGTTCCTCTACCTCTAAGGGCACGATATGTTTTCTGTTGTGCTCCAATTAACAAGAAGATGCCATTTGTTTGTACAATGTTTTTAAAGGTAAATAATTATTTGTTAAATTTACTTGAAACTGCTAGGCAACATGTTGAATCTATTAATCCCCTAACTTAATATTCTATGGGATGGAATGTACTATTGGTGTGCAAATTTAAACAATATATTTTTCATTTCAGTTTGCAAGGCAATATAGCAAGAATGAGTTGATAACTTTCGATTGGCTTTGTAGAAATATAGGATGGCCCTTACAACCTCCGAAGACTATAATTGATTTAGTACATTTAGAGGCTGTATTTGATGTTTTAGATATATATTTGTGGTTAAGGTAAGAAAAATATCTTATTAAAATTAAGAGCTCATAGATCTGGATAATCTTTTTGGTTTCCAGCTGTCTAAAGAAACTGATAAAACAGTTTCTGTAGTTTTATTTTTTAATTTTCTTATTCGTCTATTCTTATTCTGTGCTTAGAATGTGATGCTATGAGCATGCTCTTTTGTAAAACATGTTATGTATTTGAGCTTAAGATGTTAATTTTTATGTTCAACAGCTATCGATTTATGGACTTGTTTACTGAGCCTAACCTGGTCCGAGACATGCAGCGTGAATTAGATCAAATAATCCAACAGGGTGTCGTCCAACTTACCAGATTATTAAGAAACTCCGAAACAGGTATAAGTTCTGGCACGCTAGCCGCAGACGATGATGAATTTTCAATAAATAGACAGAAGCAATCATATTTAAGAGGTATTTATTTGTACAAATTTTATTTTATACATTATTTATAACAAATATAATTATTTTTAGAGTCAAGAACATCTCCAATTGGAAGAGGTAGGTTAACAGAAAGGTTGCTTGCTCAGGGCATTTTAACGCCAAATATGTTACAAGAACTAAAAAAAGAATGGAATAAGAAGAGTGAGAATGTTGTTGATGAGGGTGGTGATGATGAACCGAAGAAGCCACGTCGAAAACGGAAAACTAAATAGGAATGTATGATTGTATTTACACGTTATAATATAATTTTTTATTATATATCTACTAACTACCGGTGTGATACTAGAGAAGTATGATTAAAAGTTATGAGAAGTTACGTTTTCATTCGTATTTTTCTAAGAAAATATTGAAACATAATTGACGGTTCTGCATATCGATATTGCAACTAGAAAATTGTTTCTCATAATTCCAACATATTCTTTTTTGTCACACCGTTTGCGTCTATTAATATTGTAAGCAGAAATTGTACATTTGTTGTGCATCTCTTCCTTAAAAATTACAAAACAATACAAAAACAAATGTGTGTATGATTTTTAGGAGTTATGCAATACCCAATAGTACAAAGACTTTATCCATAAAAACTGAATTTTTTGCTGCAGTTAAATATATTCAATACAATATTACATCAAGTTTTATTAATAATTTTTAAAAATACTTGATATAATATGATCACAATAGGAGAGGCAGTTTTATTATATGTTTCGTAGAAAAATGTGTTCTCCACAAAATATGTGCTTACCCTAAAATTAATAAAACAAAGAAATTTGGTTTAAGAATAAGGATTCTTATTTGTACGTTAAAAGTTATAGTTTAATGTTTAATATGAAATCATAATATTAGTATTTAGCATTTTTAGTTTCAGATGAGACTTTTAATTAATAATATATTTTTCATTTTTCTGGGAAATAAATAAAAAATTTCCAATATGAACCTTAATATTGTGATCACATTGTATTGCTTGTTGTTAAAGATGGTTTATGTTTTAAATGAAAAAAACGAAATGTCTTGGTGGTCAGCCACTATGTACAAGTTCAATGTTTGTTAGTGGGGATTCCAACTCTACCAAATAGGAAATTAATTGGACAGAAGGTCTGTTATCATCGGTATTTCCTTAGTCATATGGAAAAGGAATTCCATCTTTTGTTGATAAATTTTTACGTGGTGGCTGTCCATTTACCTATAAATAATCTTTGCATGTTGTCAAATTAGGTGTTCTCACGATATAAAAAAGTGGTTTTAGCACCTAAGTAGATATTGCAAAATTTAGAGTACTAAATAATCATGTCATTTCATTTCTTTATATCTCGTTAATTAATAATGATACAAAAGGTACTTTGTATTGTTTAAAAATAAATGTATAAAACTCTCTGGTATATTGCATAACTTTTATTAAAAATATAAATATCGGTATAAAAGTTTTAATGGTATGATAACAAATTCTTATTAAAAGAAATTACATTTATTTACCAAAGCCGTTTCTAATTTTCTTCAATATAAAATCTCAAAACTATGCCCCAGTAATTTCAACTGTACAAGTTAATATACTTACAAATACAGCATCATACATAAGTACAATAAAAAAACATTTTTGGTACATTGCATTGTGTAATATAAAATCTACATTTTTATCAAAATTATATATTTCTCACTTTTATAAATGTGGTACCTATTGTTAATAATTGTGAGAAAAAAAAGTTTGGTGAAAACTTTTATAGGTTGTTAAATTATTACTGTAAATAAGTGATTTTAAAATTCTGTTTTATTGACACTATATGAGGCTATTCCTCAAAGATAGTTGTCGATTTCAATGCTTGTTAATCTGTAAAATATAATAATAATTTATTGTTTCGGGAATTCATTTGGGTATTGGGGATTTTCTTTTTGGAATTAGGATTAGGTTGATACTGCCATGTATAGGGATATTACTGTAGTACCATTATTGGCAACAAGAAAAGTTCTTTTATGTTAATAATAATACATATTCTTATTAAAGTTTTTCCAAACTCGTTTTTTATAATTCTTATAAAAAGGAGATCAAGAATAAATGATTAACAATAAACTGGCTAAAAAATTAAGTTTATAATGCAGTCTCTTTCTTTACCAGTTTACGCAATGACTAGATAACAATAAATATTACATACACAAAAATAAAACAATAAATAAATTACTAAATAAGTTAAAAATAATTCCTTGTGGGCTTATTTGTGCTGTGAGGCAAAATCAGCCCTACGACTTTTTGAGAAATGTTTTACTGTCAATCTCCAAAAAGCTATTCGAAAATCTGGACTATAAAAAGCATATATAAAAGGATTAATAGCTGAATTTATCCACCCTAGCCATGTGAAATACTGCATAATTAACAAGTTAACGTCGTTACTTTTGATGAATGGTGTAAGTAAATAGAATATAAAAAATGGCAGCCAGCAGGCAATAAACCCACCCATGACTATACTAAGGGTTTGCGCAGTTTTTGTTTCTCTTCTAAAGGAGGATACTCTCGATGCAGGTTCGAAATTCAACATGGAAGCATCTAAATTCAGAGACTCTGGCCTGGTTCGCATTGGAAGCGATGCTCTGTACAAACTAGCTGCTCTTGATGGAGTGAGAGGTTCGTGTACATGGTTAAACGAGTAGTTTAGATTGGAACGCAGAGAACGGGACTGGCTTACTGTTGGCTTTTTTGGTGGTTCGTGGTTGTTGTGGTTCAATGCATCTGGAGAGTGATTGCTGGAACAAAAGTGGATGGCTTTTAAATCATTGAAATACAAATACACAGATAATATCGAATAGAATCTAGTCTTCTACAATTTACACTCTAATGGGGAATAAACGTTTAGACTGATTTTTGTTTTTATAATAATAATTCTGTATGGCTTAGTAAATCTGTCTACCTAGAAGAAATTACTAAATTTGGGGGTCACAAATTATTAGCTAAGCCTCCCAAAATACATTTAATATACAAATTTTATTTTTCATTAAGTTATTGTATATATTGATCGAGCTAACCAAACCGTTCAATGTATCTTAGCATGTACACACAAGGCTTTAGAAAATTATTTACCATGCATTTATATGTCGAAAGTACCTGGAACATCTCAGGTTTTGCTCATCACATTCTGAAGACGCCCTGTCTATGTCAGATTCTTCTTTGGGATTTAACATTAGTTTTGTACTTTTCTGGAAACAAAAAAAAAAGAATATATTTAGTGGATTTGTTTTTATTGCGGTAACTATAAAAATTGGTATAAGATTCTATTTTTTATTATCCAATTACTTCCTTTTTTAAAGCAATAATTGTCTTTTTTTCTAAATCGATATGATACAGGTATTTAAATGAGTTAAATGAGGTTTATCTCTTAAAACGAAATACAAAAAAAATTAGAAAAGTGATGTAGGTATATGTAAAATTGATCGGATAAATTCCAACTACAGCAAAAATAATCACTTACTGAACGTATTTTTAATATGCGTGAGGGTGTAACGACAAACTAATTAGTAGATTAACACTTACTCGAGGGTGCGCCGTATCAATGTGTGCTAATTGGTCGTGTCTTTGTGCTACCACACATGATATCTTAACATAAACGTAAAGCATCACTACCATTGGTATAAAAAAGGAACCCATCGCTGAGAAGATGACGTAGCCTGTATTTTTGTTGTATCTACACGTTGCACCTGCATGTCGTCCTGGTTCGTACCTGGAATTAATAGGAAAAAATATTTCAAAATGAAATTTCAGTACCGCAGTAACAACTTATTATTTTACAAGAATTGGTGAATAATAATATCAAAATGGTCAAAATTAATATAATTTTAAGAAATAATTATAATTTGAGATAACGGCATTCAATTCAATTCAATTAATGAATTCCTGTGAACAATAAACATAAAAATCGAGATAAAAACCATCCTACATACCTACTACTAATTTGATAAATGATCAGTATAACTTAATACTTCTATTACATGATTACAACAATCGAACAATTAAATTGTTTCCTAATACTAATCCTAATATAATATTGCAGAATAAATGCGATTTCAAATATACTTAGAGTCAACATGCCATTCTTGTCTTTTATTTTACTTTATGATCGGAATCGAAACGTATGGAAAATCCCCGGTAGGTGCTACAACAATTAGGAATGACTTAATAATCTGTATTGACATTAAATTCTATTTCAATCAAAATTACAATTTAAGCAAAAGCCATTTTGGCTGTTATTAGTAACATAATTAAAAAACAGTATTCTTCAATTTCAAAGATTGATATTAAAATTTACAATTAAATACTAAATCTGTTGATTTTATTAGTAGACGATGTATCTAATTATAAAATTGGGCTTAATTATGTCATCTGATTTTAATGACATTCAACTCAAAATGGGCTGAAAATGTAGTTATACTGTTCGATCAGTTTTATCAGTGACCATCGGTTTAATGTGGCTCATGTAATACAATGTAATCGATAATTGACGTAGCAGGTGTAGCACCTATGTAGAGCTTTAATTAATATTTCATAATAGATGTTGTCTAATAAACTTTAATTAATTTACGCCTCATTAGCTTTTACTATTAATTCCTACTATTTTATTTTTCAGAATTGTACCAGTTCGATTATGTTTTTAGGAAATTATCATTATTATTAATATTAACTATGGCCATTGATTAAAGAATGGAGAAGATACGCAATGCAAATGGTAAAATGCGAGACCAATTCTGGCCGCGAGATTATCAGTCGGATGCTGGCATTCCCGTGATTCGTGATTCATGCGTTTGATAAAACAGTGTCGTGTCTGGTTTTATATAATTTGATGTTCAGATTGATTTTAGTTTAAAATTATGTTACGGTTAAAAATCAAACAAATGTTGAGAAACAACTACAGAGGGAATATTAATAATTTTGAAGTAAAATTAATCTGAATATTGAATTTTAGCAAATTTTTTTAGAAATGTTTTAGCGGTTTTATTGGAAAAAAGATACCAAATTGTTACTTAAATAAAGAATTTTATTGTAGGTACCTTTTATACATGGATGATTGAAAAATTGCAATAAAATTTATTTGTGAATATTAATTTAGCCAATTTTAACACTATCTGCCAGAAACCAGGGGGGGACTGCCCCCCTTGGCGACGCCCATGCAACTCACTAAATGTAGTAAAAATATATGTAGTAATACATTGAAAAGCTACGAGCCACATTTTTCTTTTTGAGCTTATGTTTTCACCCTCTCTAAAAATATTCATAGGTACTTTAAAAGAAACCTCCGTTTATAGATAGCGTCGAAACATACTTTAGCAGTCCCAAAGAAAGAAAAGAAAAATTTTAAAACGCCTCAAATATATTCAGAAAATAATCACATCACTTTCCAGAAAAGTAGGGGGAAAGCAATTGTCCTATGCGCCCTTCTCATATCCGGCACTGCACCAGACATATATATCACCTGAACAATTACAGGGTAGACGACGTAGGCGTGCCCGTAGCATGTTGCCGTCTATGATATTCATTCACACTTTTAGAAAATTACTGGGAAATATTTATAATGAAAACATGAAATATTCGTTATAAAAATTATGTCGCATTAACTTGATATGAGTCTTCATTTACCGGGCGAGTCAGAAGGAGTACAAGTACTACGCTCTCTGATATTTTCTAAATTATCTGGTATTGGGTGAAATTTCAAGTTATTGTGGAACTTAAATGCCATATTTTTTTAACTATAATGGTGTAATTACGGTGTACTTGTACACGAAAATAAATTCAAATGGGACACCCTGTATATTTTCACGCTCTTGGAATCTAGAGAAAATTTCTGATGTAACGCACAAATTTTGATTTTGTCTTTCATAAACGTTTCAAATTAAAAAAATATATAGATATGTATTTTCCAGTGACCAAAAAATATTTTAGTTTAGGACCTATGCTATTAAAAAAATAAAAATAGGGAATTTGAAAAGAAAAATCAGTAGTGCCGAATGAGGACTCAACGTTTATGAGGGAGATCGTACCAGGATGCCCTAAAGGACACGTTCTAGAGAAAATTAATAGAAATGGATAAAAACTGGCGGGTCATTAATAAAATTAAAAACATACATAATCATAGTTAATTTCTGCTTGTCAAGCTAATTTTTATCAACACTGGGATTGGCTCAGTTTGCGCTATATGGGAGGGGCACCAGCTGCACGAGACAGATTAATGTGCGATGTACACACATAATTTTAAATATGAAATTTGCTTCTCTGTGTTTTACAATCATTTCATATTTCATAATTTTTTTTTACACCTGGTATTTATTTTGCATCTCTTCTCTAGAGACCATAAAGCCGTCATTTTTTGACCAATTTTGAATTAGGTGATGTTATGTGTGAAGTCTTCATTGATATTCCATTGGGCAGAAGAAAATTTGGTATCTCCCTTGGACGTGGAAAAACTTGGCAGTGGTACCAATATAAGAGGTTTTTGTCATGATGTTCTGAATTTCAAATAAAGCCACAAAAAAACGTGTGATAAAAGTGAATCAGGAAATGACTGGAATGTCTTAACCCTTGACCTCAATGTGTTTGGTTTTAGCCATATTCAGTAAATGATTATTGACTGCTCACATATTTTTCTTTTTGATACTGCCAAATAGTACCTTACACAACAATGTAGATACAGCCAAATCCAATTGAAACACTCCAGTCTGAGGTAATGTAATAATTAATATAGCTTTTTGGAGGCTCTCTGACATGGAAGAAAATAAAATATCACGAGAAAATATTAAATCCGTGGCGAAGGCGCTAACACAAGACCGGAATTTAAGAGAACAGATTTACATGTTCAGCGTCTTATTTTAAATATTTATGAATTCTTAAAGAGAGAAAATACTGAAAAATCAGATAGGACATTATAAAAGAAATTCGTGAATTAACAAACCTTAAGAGGTCTGCGATTAATCTCGTTCTTACAGAAGGGAAAGTTGTAGATCCTTTTACAAAGACGAAAAACATTAAAACACAAAATTGAGGTTGACTGTGCTTCAAAAGATGTTATTCATGAATTGTAAAAAAAGTGCCAGCATTGGAAATTGTTTGAATTAAATTGCGTAATTATCCAAAATCTAATTATCAATCTTTGGAACGCTACAACTGCTACAAGGTTATTTTATTAAATGAATTAAAGCTTTAAGCACAAAAATAATGATAATGGTTCACTTCGAAAGGAACCTTGCACCACTATAATTTTATCAGGACGTAAAAAATGCGTTTTTTCTGTTTATCTAGATCGTAGTAGTTAATTGAATTGAAATAATTTTTACATAACGACTTATTAATATTATTCTATGCTTTTATTTATGGCATTCTTTGATCTATTAATTTGACACCATTAAATTGCATTTCGTTATTATTTATTATATCATAAAACTTGACACATTTATAATTTGGGTCATATGGTATTATTTAATTCGTAATAAACACCCACGCTGTATAAACAGCTTGATCGTAAAATGGGAAGATATGAGACAAATTGAAAATTTGAGAGCTTCGGATCCGAATTTAGATGGTATCGGTTCTCAATTTCTGATGATATAAGTATATGTAAAGAGAGTATCGTGCCCGTGAATTTTTTTAAAAGATTTTAACGGAATTATGTATTTTCGATTTGATTTCTCCTGAACTCCTGTATCAACGCGCGACCTTAAATGTAAGACAGAAACAATGGATTTATATTAAATTGTTCATAGCACCTATCCAACATTATGAACCCTAGCTATGAGTAATAAAGGATGACCGTTGGCTTTCATTATATGTTCCATTAGTATACCTATACAATATTTATCTCCACGCTGTTTAGTTTACTTACCATCCAAACATAGGTGGACATGTGATGAGCGCCGAGCTCATCCATACAATAAGAATCATTGTAAAAGCTAGCCTCTTAGATCTTCGATTTCTCGAGTATCTCAGCGGTTGTGTTACAGCTAAATATCTATCTACACTTATGGCACATAAACTTAGTATGGACGCGGTACACAAGAGAATATCCAGCGACACCCATATATCACATAACACCCATCCCAGTCTCCAAGCACCTGAAACAATATCGAATAATAATGCAACAAATACGATGCTCATCAATGATACATTTTATTTATTTTCTTTTACTTCACTGTTTTTGAAAAGTCCTATTATAATAATTCACGAAGTGGACAATTAAAGGTTTATAGCAGATAAAGGTGTAACAATAGTATATTATTCAACGACCGTATAATGATGGGTATTAATCACGAGGTGAACAGGCGAGTGGCCTAAATCACCGAGTGGATAATAGCCATTATACGGGAGTAGAATACTATACTTTATCCACGACTAGTAAATATTTTTGTTGTTTGTAGCAGAACAATATAATATTATAGCTAAATCAAGGAAGCATCTGACAGTAGTGATTAATGACTCATTAATCACTGCCATGATTAATGGGTAGACGTATAATGGGTACATTATACAATAGTCGTGGATAAAATCACTGACAGTAGTGATTAATGACTCATTAATCACTGCCGTGATTAATGGGTATTATTAAGGTCGAGCAAACAGACGTATAATGGGTATACATTATACAATAGTCGTGGATAAAGTAATTTTTCGTTCCTGTTTTTAAGTTCATTCTTGCATTCTTTGGTACACCCTGTATGTCCTCGTTGAGTTATTTAAATTATGGAACGCATCATGCGTAACTATTAGTTTAATAATTAGGTAAGATACCATTTTGCATAACACAAAACAAAAATAAATTCAACAATTACAATTGCTTACCCATCAATGTGTAGGCGACGGCAGGAGGCATGACGCAAATCCCCACAAGCCAGTCAGCTACGGCTAGCGACATAACAAAGCAGTTGGTGACAGTCCTCAGCCTTCTTGTGGTGAGCACAGCCAGAATCACCAAGGTGTTGCCTATGATGACGATGACGATGACGACGCTTAACAATACAGCTAATGCGATGTGCTGGATGTGTTTGCTGCCGTCTATGGTGGAGTGATTGACCGAGACCGAGGTGCTTGTGATTGTATCGTTTGACATTCCGTGTCATTTCTGAAAATTAAAAAAAAAATAGATATAAATCGGTTTTAAACCAATTTTCACCTTTTTTGGAGTATTTGAGAGTAATTTTTTAATCTTTGTCTTCTGGTAGGTTTCCAGTTATTGGGATGTTAGCTATTTCCGGCTAAACCGGAAGTTAGATGTATGAATGACATATGCTTTTATAACCACAATAATACACCATATCGATTTCTGTAATAACATATATGGTGAAAAATAATTGGAAAACCAGTTTTTTGACAACACCTCGTATATTAGAGGTTCTATCGCTTATTCGACCTTACAAGCGAATTCCTCATAAAAAAATACATGAGAATAGATTTTGGTTTCTCATTTTAGCACAAAGGCCCCAGGGGATCCAATGAACCTCTTATGTGGGACCCTGTACATTTTAAGTGCCTCACTCGACTTTCCTGCTTTATTCTTCACCTAGGAAAAAAATTCAAAAACCATACTTGTGTACTTTTTTCCGAGGAATACGATTCCGAAAAGATAAAAACAATTGAATGTAAAAAAAAAAGTTATGGCCGAAAAACTGAAAAAGAAAAAATATACACCCTGTATATTAATGAGGAAATTAATATGTGACATTTCACTGATTGTAAATGCGTGTCATATGCTTATTTTTCACTTCCGGTTTGACCGGAAATTGCTTTAATTTTTTTATTTTAGGTGATACACCCTGTATATTGAGCTTAGTTTAAAGAACATTTCTTTCTGAATTCAGCAATATATAACATATTATCATTATCTTTCATATTTAATAACATATTGGGGTTTAAATTTAAAATAACACAAATATAGGTGTTATGAAATATGAAATAAAATCATCCATGAAAACAAACAAAAGCATTTAAATTATTTTTTATTTATTTCAAAAACTAAAGAATACAAGTTATTATGCTATCTTCTTTTGTTTTTGAAATAAATAAATAATTTAAATGCTTTTGTTTGTTTTCATGGGTGACTTTATTTCATAACATTTTGTGTTAATTTAAATTAAAATCCCAATATCTTATTAAATATGAAAGACAATGACGATATGTTATATATTGCTGAATTCAGAAAGAAAAGTTCTTTAAACTGAGCTCAATATACAGGGTGTATCACCTAAAATAAAAAAATTAAAGCAATTTCCGGTCAAACCGGAAGTGTAAAATATGTATCGGATACACATATACAATCAGTGAAATGTCACATATCCATTTCCGCATTAATATACAGGGTGTATATTTTTTTCTTTTTCAGTTTTTCGGCCATAACTTTTTTCTTTGACATTCAATTGTTTTTATCTTTTCGGAATCGGATTCCTCGGAAAAAAGTCCACAAGTATGGTTTTTGAATTTTTTTTCTAGGTGAAGAATAAAGCGGGAAAATCGAGTGAGGCACTTAAAATGATCACCCTGTACTTAAAAATATGAATAAAATTTGAATTCTGAATTTTTTTGACATCCTAATTTTTGACTTGAAAAAAGAAATGTATTTGAGGTTATGACAAGCACCACAAATACCGTATTTCGAAGTAATTGCAGCCGCAATACAAATTTTACTCCCTGAAACCTCTTCCCCTAATTATTACCTTATTTATACAGGGTGTCTCAGGTTTTACTCGGGAAAATTTAATAGACGATAGATCTCGCAAGCTTCGTTTTCGAGATACAGGGTGTTAAAGTTAATTTAAAAAAAACCTTATTTTTCAAAATATTTGACCGATTTTGAGTAAGTAATTCAAAATCCAATTTTCTTGAATTTTTAATTAATTTTTCCAGGCGCGGGCGGATAAACAAATTTTATTTTAAATTTTCCTAAAACCTGAGACACCCTGTATATAAATTTTAGTCGTTTGCTACATTTTCGATTCCAGCAATATTGGGGTTATAATAATCATCGCCACGTTTTACAAGACGAAAAGAAATTAAGTTGCACTTTGACGAGGGCATTTCCTATTATATTCTGTTTGTGCTCCACTTTTAACGTTGCCAATATAGTTTCTGGATTCTTTTATAAAAAGTGAATACTTGAACAAACTATTTCGCGCTTCATGTAAACATCGTTCCCCAAGGAGGGACGTGGCAAAAAACCGTGCCTGAGGCTTAAAGCAATGCAATATCACATATTACAGTTTCAGTCGCCCTCGACACTATTGTGCGAGCTGTAAAGCTACATTGGATCTTAAAACAATGGGCAAACGAAACCTGTTTTCTCCTCCAGCTAACCCACGCGAAATTGTTTTTTGTACCGGTTGTTCGCAACATATTTATGATGACAAAATTATGAACAGGCGAAAATGGAAATTTTGATTCATACTTGAGTGAATGTGAATGTGTCCAATTGGATATGATTAAACTATAATTGTTTTCAATTTTGTGTGTCAGTTTAAGTAATGAATCCTTAATTTCTCCAATTTAATTGAAATTTCGTTATAAAAATTGGCGCCCAACGTGGGGCTTTTATAAGACGATAGAAAGATGTTTCATAATAATTAAAAATAAATATACAAAATATTAAATGTCCTCGTTGTTTCCTGTCTTCCAGTTGCTGTAATCCAAAATCTAAATAAGTAAAGAAACGCATGTAAACTCACCTAAGGCGCCACTTTTGGGTTTCTAACTATTTTTATAAACTAGACAAAAATAATTAAACATTTAAATATTCGACGAAAACCAATACATTTACCGTCTGTCGCTGCTAAAAATTTATAACCAACCTTGGTCCATACATTATTCCCGCGTATGGTGCATAAATTTTAACAATGAGGGTTGGCATTTTGAACTCTATTAATAAATTCTCAGTGGTCGCTTCCGAACATTGTTACCTCCCTTTAATTTATGAACTTATACCCTGTACCCTTGTAGGTAATTAGTCATGAGTAATTTTCACACTATTTTTTATGTCAGGCATGTGCTCCGGAGGACGGAATTCTATTTATTCCAGAATACCTATATCGGTTGGAGGAAGTGGATTCTAATTTATTTTTTGATGAGCGTTCTTACCACTTTCTTAGGTTATTTATTATGAAGCCTTCCGATGTTTTGTTCGCTACTATATTATGTATCTTCTGACTGAGCTGGCTGAGGTAACGGAAGATGTATTGCGATAGTTTTTGCAATTTTTCCAATTTTTACTTGAAGTTTCGTTATCCAAGTTGACGCCCAACGTCGGCTCCTATAAGACTTTCTCGAAAGAACGATTTTAGGAATTACTTAAAACTTTGCAAAATATTAAGTGTCTCGTAAAATATTCAGATATTATTAACCTCGCTACTAATCATATATACAATAATTTGAGCAAAATTTAACAGGTTGACCTAAATAAATTCAGATAAACAAGAACGAATTAATTTGCATTCCCGCCAGTGGATGGTAGCAACCCACGCCAACGCGAACATCCAGCTCAGGTTCAGAAATCACGTGTAAGTATATAGCATATAATATACGAAGTAAAAAGATACGATATTTTGAATATATACAGGGTGTCCCACGACGAACTGCGGCGATCGATATCTCGAAAAGTAGACATTGGAAAATTTTGAAAATTTGGTAGTAAACTAATGTCGACTCGGCTAAAATATTTTCAAGATGGTGGCACTTCCGGTTATATCTGAAGTCGATACCAACTTGCTTATTTTGAATGGGACACCCTATATATTATTAAATTTTTGGATTGTACGCAAAATTCTAGGCCTATTTTGTGTATCATGTCCCTAGGTATCTCCGTTTTTGACATATTTCAATTTTTATGTCAAAAATGACGTTTGCAGGCAATTAACAATATTTCCTATAAGGAAGCCCTTATTATCTAATTTGGGTTGGATTTTTTTTGTTGAAAAAGACCTACTTTAATAGGGTTTTTTATAATATTTTGATAAGTATTAATACAGAGTGTTCAAAGAATAAGAATAAAAATGAAATTGAAAAAACTGTCAAAAATTAATTTTTTCAAATGGAAACCCCTTAATTTTTATAATCTTTCCATTTGAAAAAATTAATTTTTGACAGTTTTCTCAATTTCATTTTTATCCTTATTCTTTGAACACTCTGTATTAATACTTATCAAAATATTATAAAAAACTGTATTAAAGTAGGTATTTTTCAACAAAAAAAATCCGACTCAAATTAGATAATAAACGCTTCCTTATAGGAAAAATTGATAATTCTATTAGGGCCTGCAAACATCATTTTTGACATAAAAATTGAAATATGTCAAAAACGGAGAGACCTAGGTATAGGACATTATACACAAAACAGGCCTAGAATTTTGCATACAATCCAAAAATGTAATAATATGTAGGGTGTCCCATTTAAAATAAGCAAGTTGGTATCGACTTCCAGTATAACCACCATCTTGAAAATATTTTAGCCGAGTTGCCCCCATCGGCATTAGTTTACTAGGTACCAAATTTTCAAAATTTTCCAATGTCTACTTTTCGAGATATATATCGCCGCAGTTCGTCGTGGGAGACCCTTGTTTATAACCATGTCACGAATTTGGTATAAATTTTGATATTGACTACCATTTTTCTTGTCGTAACCAATTATTTCGTGTGCTATTTTACAAGTAATTTGGTAGGATGGCACACACAACGAATGTTAATCGCTTTTAAAAAATTATAATCTTTTATTCATTTTCAATACTACTTATGAGAGATTTTAAGTTAGGTAACAAATTATATTTAATTACTTAATGCCGGAAGTTGCGATATGACCACGACCAGTAGTTGCTAGATTTGGAGGAAATTGCATGACAAACCATTTCATGCTATAATGAAACTTAAATTGTGTAATTGGTAGCATTGATAGATCCTACAATAAATGAAAATTTTAAATTTTATATTTGGAGTCCGGTCTTGATTGACTGTAAATTAATTTTTAGCACGCTTTCGATTTTATAAATCAAGTGAGCCATGGTAAAGAGGCAAAAACAATTTTGTCTCTTGGTAAAAGTACATTTGTAAAACAATTGACCTACCAGATGCCCACTTTTTCTATTTCTATTTTTTCTATTTAAAGTTCTTAAAGTTACGTTATTATCACTTTTATTTTTGCATTTTTATATGGACGTCTGCCTTATTTTTTAAGGAAATCGAATTGGTGGAAAACCAAAGTAGAGCGTTGCAACACCTGAGAGTTATGTAATAAAAAAGTATGCGACCTTTAAGTATAATACAGTGGACTTGGTGTCAAAAAGTACTAAATTTTGGACTAATTCTACAGTGTGATCCATTTGAAATGGAAGCACCTCTGTAAAATCCATGTTTTTCAATCGATTCGAAAATTTTTCTTTTTTAGTAGACATAGAGCGTTAAAGTGTACTTCAGCACAAATTTTCATAAATTAATTTTCATTTTCAAAGCATTCTCTGATCATTTTTCGATGTCGAAAATGGCAAAAGTTTATTAGCGATTTTTTTATTAAAAATCTGACTAGACTGCTGAATTAAGAAGGTTTTGAAATGGTTTTGTCCAAAATTTCATTGAAATATGTTTGATAATAAAAAAGTTATAAGAAAATTAATTTTCAAAATTGCACCGTGAATTAGTCCGAAAATGGATTAGAAAATAACATATGGTTACCATGACAACCAAAAATGTTCAAATAACTGTTAATTCTAAAAGCCCCACTAAATAAGAGAAAAAAATAATTTCAAAATTCGCGATTTGCACCCCTAATATGGCCGATATAATAGGGATACAATGGAAAAATTAGCTAGTTTGTTTGTTTTGAACAAATAGAACATATTTTTGCAAGTTCCTATATTTTAGGACATAAGACCTATATCCTAATAGGAAAAATGATTGTTTTTACCCCTATGTCAAAAAAATCAATAGATATTAACGGAGTTTGAAACTAAAAATAAATTAATGAAACTTATTTATGTTTTTGGGATCGCTCAATATGATCGATATAAAAGGGGTAAAATGGATGATTTAATTATTTTTTGTTTATTTTGAGAAATTAGGACTTTCTTAGCAGATTGTTACATTTTGAGACCTAAAACCAGTGGCGGTTTTAACATGCTTGCCGCCCCGGCACTATTTTAAAATGCCGCCCCTACTCTTAAAAAATATAACAAAATATATACTATACAAAAAATGTGTCCCATCCCATCAAAAAGAATACTACTTAACGTTTTTTCATTAAAAAAAAAGCCGACAGGCGGCCGCCTTTGATTAAAAACGTGGAACACAGGAGCAAGAGTAGACACATAATAAATATTACCTATTTTTTTAATGGCTTATTTATTACAATTTTCTTTAGTTCAGTTAAATCGTTTAGAGAAATTGAGCGAGTTGTAAAAACTTTACTACATCTTTATAGTGCACGCAAAAAAAACCGGCCCGTTTCAAGTTTTTATCGGCATCAAACGAGAGGCGGTTTTTTATACATCTTATTATCAAGATGTAGTCAACTATAATTATTTATCAAACCCCAGATAATTTATTTTTTATTTCGTTAACGGACAAACGGTTTACGGTTTACTTGCTGAAATGAGATTTTGCTGCCCTTGAAATTTTGCCGCCCTGGGCACTCGCCGAGTTGTAAAACCGCTCCTGCCTAAAACTCATCCTCTAATAAGAAAAATAATTACTATTACCCATAAGAGGGTGAAAACTACCCCTAATGTCAAAAATCAATAATAATTAACGAGGTTCTGAGACTGAATTACCGCCAAACGAGCAATATCGTAATTTGCTAAAACGAGGCGCCCTTCTTATTTCAGTCATATCTCCTTTGCAATTAAGGTTAAAAATCATCCAAAAAAGCATTCAGAAGGTCTTATCCTCTTTAAGGTCAGGTAGGTCAAAACAGTACAGACGTTGTCAGTTTTTTATATTCATCATAAGTGCGTCAATTTAAAAAAGAAAACGTTAAGAGTTAACAGTTAAAAAATAAAAAAGCAATATTTTCCTTCGTTTATTGTCATAATTTTTTGTCTCTAGTTACATTAAGCTCAGATTCTTCCCTGCTAAGTTATTTAACCTTAAAGCCAAAAAATTCAATTTTTAAAAAATTTTCAAAATACAATAAGTAATAAATTAGATAATGCATACATGACGGCCAAAAAAATTTGAACGTATTCATAATAATTAGGACTGAACACGATTTGGAATTTTCTTTTTCCAATTCGGAATTTACTGAAACCAGAAAACTTGCACTTTTTGTGTAAAAAATCTAAATTTTGATTTTATTCCTTGTCCTTGGTATCATTTTTGATTTGGCAGATATCAAAATTTGTCAAAAGACAATTTTAAGCTGCAGTATTAAGCTTTAATTTGGATCAAGGTACGTGTCAAAAAGTTTTTTTAAATCAAAGATATGACAGTTTGAAACGCGTGACCTTTTCAGGGCTACGTTCAAATGTCTGTATCTCAGCAACGATGAGCCTAAACAAATTTTTATTTCATGGATTATTTTTGTTATTTCATAAGCTAACTTTTTGAATAATTTGATTAAAACTTTTGAAAAATGATACTTGAAAATCAAAATTTTAAAACCCCCTGTAACTTGGCAGGTATTGAATCAATATAGAGTTAGTATAGAGTCTTGTGGGGTAGAATTCGACGATCCACATGTTTCAATAGCCACTTTTTTCGAAACCCCTGAGTTGGGGTGAAACTCATCCCCAACCAAAAAGCATCCTTATTCCTTTTTAATATTTCATATTTGATCCATTTTGAAACAAACCGTCCAAAACTATACTTGAATTTTATTTAAAACTGCTATAGAATTAGTCCGAAGATCACCAAGTTCCTGTACTAGTAGGCAACAGACCATTCAACTTTTGTTTACACATTTTCTAAATCTTACTATTTCAGCGTTTAAAACAGGAGATCCTTACTAATTTTACGTTATATCTAAAACTACTACAATACAGTTTGCTATCGAATCACCCTGCATATAATCCGGAAGGTCCAAGGTACAACTATATTGAGCTGTTAAGCTTGATTTATCAGAAGGCATGAATGCGATATTTTGCCATATCAAAAAAATGTTTCAACAAAAATAGCTCAGGATGCGGAATCATATAGAGATCTTTTGCAGATGTCTTTCTAAATCGGCCGTTCCGGAGCACGGATCTAAAATAAACGTGTCGCCCGTGGAATTGAAATCGATCGCCTTGATTTAATACACTTTTCATAAATAATAATTACAGTAGGTATACATAGCGTTTGAAGTAGATACTAATGATCAACTTGCTAGCATTACTTTTGTACGTAATTATATACGTTAATTTAAGTAGGGAGTCACTGCAAGATATATCATTACCTATTTAGTAAATTCTCCAGCAGCAACATAAGGTGTTTAATTGATTCTCGCGATAATAATTTTTAACGCAATGTTAAAAAATTCCTTTGCTGTTGGTCGTGTTTTTTTGTTTATTTCTTGGTATAAGGAAGCAAAAATAAAAATAAATGTATTTATAAAGTGTTGGGTAGCTCAACTAAATTTGAAAAAAGTGCTGAAAATAAAAATAATCGTTTTATCAAAATCATGTTTATTTATTTAAGTATTTAATTAGGTATTTAAGTTGTTATAAAACAGATATGAGAGGCATACAAATTGAGGATTTATTGCTTGAATAAATTCGTTTTTTAGAGCAAGATCTAAATTTATTAAAATTGTGTAACTGCCAGCCGCTGTTCGAAAAAAAATTGTGATATTTCTTCTTTCTGACAATGGTGGTAAATCATTTATATTTCGCAAAAAAGCAAACGGTCCTAGTACCGATCCCTGCGGAACGCAAGATCCAAACGTCTCATCGATAATAATTGATTCCATATTGTAGGTTAATTAGTTATACAATTTCATTCACATTGTTGAGTAGTATAATATTAGAAACCATGTTACGCTTTTATGATATATCAAATTATTGTGAAAAGCTTTAACACTAGTTCGTTTCTTAGCACGTTGTCATTTACAACAAACTTGACGTTCAGTAAAGCTGCGTATTTCAAATAAAACTCCAGCTGAAAATAAACATTACCTTTATTAGATTCCATACGACAAAAGAACAGTTTTCCATTGTACCTACCTTTATATAAATTTGTATCAAACGCTATATTTATATCCAATTTATTTAGCGTTAGCTTTGCATGTTTGATCCGACTTTTTTGTTCATAATATCATAAAAGCCTATTAAATTAAGAAAGTCTGATGAGGGTCGTCACACTAAGGGCGACACTTTTCGGAGAAAATTTAATTTATGTGACATTGTATTACACAGAGTCGGGTGTGGATCGACAAAAGGTGTGGGCTCATCAAATCAAATTTTGAAATGCATTAAGTTATTTGTCATATACAGGCAATGTCAATAGTATAATAATGGTAGCTAAAAACGGTCGGATTAGTATTTAGAAAATTTGGCTTGTGGTACTGTAAAAATTTGTAACTTTGAAAAATGTGTACCTACGGAGTATGATGAAGTTTCAAAAAATTATTGGATATAAATACGCTTGAGAAACTATAAAAATAATATTATAGGGGGCCAGTCCGTCGCTGCGCGTTAGCAGTATTGTTGCAATTGATTATTTTGTAAATAATGGAGCGGATAAAAATAGTTCTCGATACCTATCTTCATATGACTGCATGAACACATTTGTGTTTTTGTAGGTAATTTATGCGTATATCAATGTTTACCAAATATTGGATCAAATATGTGTATATTAAAGTACCCTTGTAAAGACATATATACGCCCCGATATTTGTTCTGGGATAACACACATTTCGATAATCGAAGTATTTAATATATTCCGGAATATTCTGTGTGTAGAATATAAATGTGATTGGATTTATACCTCATGAAATTGATATATGGATATCAATGATGTTTTAACTTAACGTGACTAAATGCGTTTTGTTTGACTCAAAATAATATTTTGCGTCGGTTATTTAAACACCGTTTTTAATAAATTTAATACACATGCGAATTTTTTGATTTGGCATTTTTTGGTAACATAATTGTAATGCTAATGCTGTCAAAGATAAAGAGTTTTCTTCTAGATATTCTTTATACTGGGTACATTAGTAGTGAAAGGAAGTTTCTCACAGGATATCATTTTTAGTAAATCGGACACTTTTCATTTTTTAGCAGCTAAGCAAAATCTTTTTGTGGTTGCCCTCGTTGACATCCGCTTGATGAAATTTGCGGAAGTCTAGGTATTTGATAACACAGTCTTCAAGTGAAATTTCTTTATCGATCACGATTATTTAAAGTGTTTCCTCGTTTGAGTTGTTCTGGTTCCACTTGGTTTGAAGTTCAAGAAAGACATTGAGAACTGCTATCAATACTATTTCATAGAAACAATTTTCAATATCTAATTCATTAAATTTACGATATATTTATTTATCTGAAGCGATAATTTTCGGTTTCTTCAGTTGTGTGCATATTTCTAAGTTCTAAATTGAAAATGAATGAAAATTCAAAAAATGTACTGATACCTATACATAGCTATCGGATGAATAGGTTCTAGACGATCCAGCCCCTACGGGGTCGAGGGACGTTTTCTTGGAAAAAAAATATTTTGTGACAGCTGTTAAAGTGACGTTTTGTCGAAAAAAAAAATTGTGACAGCTGTCAAAGTGACGTTTATTCGAAAAAAAAAAAAATTATGTGACAGCTGTCAGTGACGTTGTCTCGAAACAAAAATTTTTTCTGACAGCTGTCAAAGTGACGTTTTCGCGAAAAAATTTTTTTTGTGACAGTTGTCAACATGACGTTTTCTCAAAATATTTTTTTTCTGACAGCTGTCAAAGTGACGCTTTCTCGAAAAATTTTTTTTGTGACAGTTGTCAAAGTGACGTTTTCTCGAAAAAAAAAAAAAAAATTGTGACAGCTGTCAAAGTGACGTTTCCTCGAAAAAACTTTTTCCTGACAGCTGTCGAAGTGACGTTGTCTCGAAAAGATTTTTTGTATGACAGCTGTCAAAGTGACGTTTTCTCGAATTTTTTTTTTGTGACAGCTGTCAAAGTGACGTTTTCTCGAAAAAAAAATTTGTGACAGCTGTCACAGTGACGTTTTGTCGAAAAATTGTTTTGTGACAGCTGTCAAAATGACGTTTTCTCAAAAAAATTTTTTCCCGACAGCCGTCAAAGTGACTTTTTCTCGAAAAATATTGTTTTCTGATAGCTGTCAGTGACGTTTTGGCGAAAAAATTTTTTTTGTGATAGCTGTCAAAAAACTGTCAAAGTGACGTTTAAATGTCAAAGTGAAAGAGGGGGCGCCATCTACAAACCGAGAACGGTTTCGGGGCGCCGAAGACGTCCGGATTCCGAAACTGCGATCGGTTTTCTAGAAAATTCCAGCGATAGACATACGTCGACGGCGACGTAGGGCGTTAGTATAGGTTCGGCCAAACTATACGGAGGTGGCGAGTGTCGCGTCTCGGCCGTTAAAAAAATTCACAGCTCGGCCGCGGATGCATATTAAGCGACGAAATTTTCCCGAGAGGAAGGACGGTTCCCGCTGCCCTGAGAGTCCTGTCGAAAAAATCCTCCGGGCAAGGGAGTGGGGGCGCCCGGAAAAGTACCGTTTTTCGCGAAAATCGACATTTAAAAAAAATTCATATCTTGGCTAATAATGGATGAAAAAACAGCGGCATTTATCCTTCCTCTCGCCATCGGTCCGAGAGCGGATCGTCCGGAACCAAACGGAAGGGCTATGTCGCGTTTCAAAGGAGTGCGTGTCTGAACAATCGCCGAAATCCGAGAAAATCGTCACTTTTCAAAAAACCATAACTCTTTTAGGAAGCAAAAATCGAGAGAACTAATTTGCGTCAAATAATTTTCTAAATTTCATCTAGTTTTCGAAAAAAAATACGCCGCCGCTCCAGCTCGAAGGAGCCGCCGGCAATAAGACTGGGAAGGGGGACGTGTTTGGAGATTTTGACGAATTTGAAAAAATCGCGAAAACACGAAAACATCAAACGCTATTTCCCAATGAAAAAACGCCGCCGGGCCGCCGTTCTGGCACGAAATCCAAATTAAAGGGTCCGACTTACAACTACATCGCGAACGGCGCGGTCCGGCTGCGATTTTCGAGCGAACGAAAAACCCGAATTTTGACGTTGACGAAAAATTTAAAGTTGGGTTAAAATTTGAAAATTTCTGACGGCGGCCATTGTTATTGTATCTCTTTTTAATTTCTCAAATTTTACAAACCTCTCCGACACGGCGGTACGAAACAGCTAATAACTTTCTTACGACTCGACGCATCGCTACCAAATATAGTGTATTCATCCTTCTAATATTGTCTTGGCTCGCCCTGTACATTCGAAAATAATTTACGGTTATAGACTTCTTTATCTAGTTTACTTGTATTTTTTTAAATTTCTAGCTATCATAGAACTCGAGCTGTCGAAGCCCGACGCACTACCCCACCCTGTATATCAGAAATAATGTTAGTCGATCGCTGAATCGCCGATTGTTACAATTTTTCTACGCTGGAAAATCTTATTTCCATACCTGACATTGAATCCTTTCCCAGGTGAAATAAATATTCGTGTGCTCAAGTTTTAAAACCTATTGAAAACAAGGAATCGTATCTGCCCGCTGTGCTGTACGTTTACGAGGTCTATAAAGCATAAAGGCAAGCATTTTGGTAGGAGTTTAAGTACCCTGGTCTACTAAATCTAGATTTTTGACAAAACAAACATCACTATAGTGTACTTAAATATAACGACGCAGATATTTCATAACCAACTGGTCTGCCTATTTTTAAACGTGTGTGTTTGGGAAACTATAAACAGTGCCCGATGAATTATTGCTCGCCATAATTTTTCAATAGCAAGCTTTGTATTTACAACGCTAGTTAAATTAGGTACAGAGTTATGAGGGAAAGTTGAAAAATGATGCTTGTGTGACGTTTGAGAACATTTTTAAGGAAAACCTCACGTTTGAAGCGCCAGGTAAAAATTTACAAATATCATAAAAAAAAATTCATTTTAAACACAGATAGTAAAACTCTGGTGCGGGAAATTTTCGCGGAATATCCTATTTGTATTCAAATTCTTCCTTCAGATGTTTATGTGATCCAAAATCTGTTCGTATTCAATTAAACCAATAAACTGGAGATTCCATGGTATCACTCAAGCCTCTTGGTACCTCTGGATTTACATAATCATTGAGATCACTGCACTGAACTTAAGTTATTTAATTGAATTGGTGTCTGCATTTCAATCTTATTAAACCAAAATGGAAGTTTTAGATACACCTGAGGAATAATCTAAATAAGCGCACTCTGTTTACGTTTCCTCGCAATTAGTTCAGGTTGAAAGTTTATGTAGCTTTAATACACAAAGCATTCTATCCCTGTATTTACCCAATTACGTGTAATGAGTAACGTAATTGGAAGCCGCTACACGCGATAATGTATGTGATCATTGTTTGCCATTTGTTGCGTAATAGGTGTAAATAGGGGGATTTGTAAACGTTTTTGTCGGAATGAATTTCGTATAGAATGGCCGAAAAAGTTATCTTAGTGAGTATGAGGAGAAAGGAGAAGAGGAAAAAAATGCCTAATAATATTTATATCGAATATATTGCTGAGCTGAGACTTATCAATAATTAAAATATGTGGACAATTTCTTACAAGTGTAGAGTTCTTTTACAGATTTACATAGTTATTGTGTTTTATCCCAATAAATTGTACCTTAGATGCACTAATTTGATCGTTAGTTTTATAAAAATTGTAAAAGATATAAGCTGGAAACATAAGAACATGAAACCTATTTAATGTCATTTTTACTATATTTTTATAACAAACAATAAAATTAGAAGTGCGACCTTGTCTAAAATTGCTGACGAGCTCGTAAAAAGACATTTTATGGTTTTCAAAGCATATATCAATCCGTAACATACTGCGTTAGATTGTTAAATGGTTGACCATTTCCCACTCCACTGTATAATGTATTTCGCAGGAATTTGCAGAGTATAAATGTAGAGAATGCACTTGTTATTTATTTATACAAGGTGTTTCTAAAAGTTTCGTCGTTTTCTTAACTACAAATTTTAGTGCAAATATGTAAAGGTTTCAACGTTTTTAGTTGTGAAAATATAGTATTTCGAGAAGGGTTTTCCGACAGGGTTTTGGGGTAAAAGGAGAGAAAGAAAATTTAGGATTTTTTTCTTTAAATTTGAAAAAAATATATTTTAAAGTGACGTTTCTAAATACCGTCGAACTCTGCCCGCTAACGACTATCCTTTCACAGCCCCCGCTTTTCCCAACTAACTTTTTGTTTATCTTAAAAAAGATATGGCCTGTCGATGGCCACCAATAATTTTAACTTTCCAACAATAAATTGTTCTATCCCCGCCTTTTACTGGAGTATCCCTGTTAATTAAGTTCCCTTACTTACACTGCTACATTATTGTTTATCAAATTTTGGTGTTCGCTCCGCCCTCCAGACCTTAGCTTGCAAAGTTTTCTATCGAAGCGATTCCCACCGATTCAGCATTTCCTAATCTAATCTCTCGACTGTGCAATTCTGGTGACGGATTGTTTTGTTTTCTTAGCCCCGAGTCCGGAAATTACATAGTCATAACAAACTGTACCGATTCTAAAATACCAAGCTCGTTATCGTCACAGCATATTAGCAGCGAAATAATATTCTTTTAAATATATCGGGTGGCCCACATGTACTAAAAATCAAATCCTAATAACTAATATTAACAGTCGCAATTCTTATTGTTTATTTAAATTAGAATGGCGGCCGTTTGGTTACAGAGGGGCTGCGGATTAGTTTTAGTTTAACATGAATTAAATAATTCGGGTTCGATAGAAATGTCACTCGAAAAGAAGGAAGGACAGGGATGAAAGCTTTCGTGTATTTTCGTTGGCTGCCCTGGATACGGTTTAAAGACCTCCGGAAAAATGTAGAGTCCGACAGAAATGTCACTTGAAAAGGAGGTCGGGGATGACGGCTCTCGGGTGTTTTTATATCAAAATCAAAAAAACAATATCCCCAAGAAGATTTACATGCTCCTTCATTCTTATTGGAAATCATTAGGAGGATAGTACGATATGATTCACTTATGTACAAATATAATTTAAGTAGGTTAAGAATGAGAGCACCACCACCACTGTTTGCACCCCCCCCTACCACATTGGACCCCTATTACTTTTAGCCCCGCCCCTTTCCCACTCTTCCACTTTTAGCCCCGCCCACACTCCAACTAAGCCCGCACATTTTTAGCTGCTAAAAGTAGGCGGGGCTTAGTTGCAGTGGCCAGGGGCGGGGCTAAAAGTGGAAGAGTGGGGAATGAGGCGGGGCTAAAAGTGGTGGAGGTGCTCTCATTCTTAACCTATTAAATTAACGTAACCTAGTTTTAATGTCAAATTGACGTCGACTTAAAAAGATTAACATAACCTAGTCTTCAATTTGACTTTGACATGGACGTCAAAAATCAATAAACGACTTAAAGAAAACTCGTATTGACGGCTCTATATGATTGAAAGATTCTTTCTATACACAATATTTTTTATTAGTGCTGGGCCTGGGCTGCGATATTTCTCTGACAGGTCTGGTTGAAAGTCGTGTAATGTATATCAATCTTACATTAGCTGAAAACGGGCTATGTTGACGGTTGAATCGTGCGCTATTTTAGTAATTTATAATGCAGCACAAGTGTGTATTTATGAAGGTCGCTTTTAGATTAGAACGCTCGAAATCGGGGAATTATTTTTTCTTTGGTAAGGTTTTAAAAAAGCTCCAATAAAGGTTTGTTTAAAATGAATGTAATTTTACCAGTATCAGTATACTTTATAATTACAAAAGTAATATATCATTGTTGGAAATAAATCCTAATTTAATTTCCGAAATATATTTATTAATGCCGGCGCATTCGCCATTATTTAGACTGAATTGCGCTTCATAAATAGCTTACGAGGCTCTGCCCCAAATCGTTTTATATGCAGCAACTTCCACTTTAGGGCTCTTTAAATATAATATTTACTCTGTTGTGAAGTGTATGAAAAACATTAAATTTTTTGTTGACTTTTAGGTAAATCAATAGTAATAAAACAATTATTAGTTGTTTCTGAATTTTCAGTTTTCACTTTTAATTTGTGGTTCCCTTAAATCCCTAAAGCTCCTAGTGATCAATTCATTTGAGGCGAGCGTTTAAAATGAAATACCCTGTATAGAAAAAGCGAAACAAACTAATTGCTAGTAAGGTAGTGGCGGCATATATGGCCCACTTAAAAAAAATATTTTTTTTCTCGAAAACTTTATAAAAAAAAATAACAATGCTTACAGGAACTTAAGCGTAAACACCTTCGCTTTCAGGAAAAAAATTAAACTTTGTAAAAATCAAACGTAAAACAAACAAAAAAAATTTTTTTTTAAATGCAGTCAATGAGCCATATTCCCAACCAGGGTTGGAGTTATGGCCCTAGAAAAATTTATTTTAATTGAACGGTTCATTAAGAAAATTGAGCTTAGACATAATAGACAAATAGACTGACAACAAAAAAAAATAAAAAAGATTGCAAATTTAAAAATAAAAAATAAAATTGTAGAAAAGTCAATGGGCCATATCATCAAACCCATCTGAAAATATGGCACTTACAGAATTAACATAAATCTGAGCCCTTTAAAAAAATGCAAAATAATTTTTTCCACTAATGTAAAGTAAGTATTTTCTATCAAGATAAAATACTTAAACAATGTGACGAAATAAATACATGGGCCATATGACCAGTTGAGTAGTGCACATTATGAGCAACAAGAAAAAACTCTTTCACAAAATTTTTAAGTAAAATAAATATGTCACTATGTAACACGTAACTTAGAGTGTCGATCCTCCAAAATTTAGGTTTGTTTTTCAATGTTTCTCGATGATTTCACCAAAACACTTTCATTAAACTTTATTATTCGAACACCTGTTGTGACGCCATAATGTAAACTAGCCGGTATTGCCGATATTGTCGGAAGTTCGGCTTGTTATTTACAGAGGACGCTTAAACGTATTGAAAGAAACTGTGAACGTCTAGAAGTTGGGTTTGAGGCGGTTAGTTTAAAATTTAAGGGCATTGGGCCATATGACCGTCCGGGCCATATCTACCGCCACTACCTTAGGTATATAATTATTTTGCTTTTATAAAATGTGTATATTTTCAGGTGTGTCCAAGTCCATGTTATGATAACCTCAAAATTTTTATGATTCTGTTCTATATTTATTTTATTTTTACTTGTAATAACACAATATTTACGACATAATAATAAATATTGCTCGTATTTCTTCTTCATAATTTATAAAATGTACAAATATCAACTTATTTTTATGAGGTAAATACGTTACGAATACATTCATCTTTTTTTTTTGCTTGCGTGGGTAAATGGTTTATTTTCATAATGCTACAATTTTCTCATTGTAATATATCATGTTTTTTTAACGCAAAATAGAAGTACTTAACCAAATGATAAATTAAATGATGGAAATAAATATTATAGCTACTACAGTACCCCGGTTCTTATAAACTAACTGTTTTAATTGAAGAAATATGCAAATCGCGGTAAGATTTTTATGTGTTCATAATTAAAAATAGACTTTAAATGGGAAATTTAGTATGCGAGAAATTTTAATTAATTGCTATTTCTTGAACTTAAAATTGCGACCTAAACCCACACAATCTAGGGACTATTGTAATGAAGGTATATGAAAAACCTTTTTTAAATATATCAAGTTGGTTATAAAACTGTTTTAATTTTTACTAGATCGATAACATTACAAAGATACGCGCAAAACTGACTAGTTATTGATTTGGTAAAAAACGATGAAGAAAATTTTACTCACATTTTTTTGCTTTTATATTTATGATATTTGAATTATAAAATATATTTGAAACGCACCTTTCATAATATATGTTTCCTTTGTGTCTAAATCAAATCTAAATGATTAGAACCTCTACTTTTTTTTAACTTTTTTTATTATTTTTATATCACGTTTTTTTTATTATTTTCTTTTATACAGTTTTACATTTTTACTTTTTTATATGTAGGTATATACTGTAATGTTATGCGGGATTTTGAGGATTTAACAATTTTTTATTTTGATTCTGACTTTGAATTCTACTTTTTATTTTGGATTTATTTATTACAAGGTAAGTTATTTTATTAAAATTTAAGATTTTCTTTATTATATTTAATATTTTATATTTGCACGTTTATAGATATTTAAGTTTTATATTCACATAGATATATTATTGTGCATGCCCTATTATTTAAGTTGTTTAGTTTTGAATTTTAAATTTAATTTTCGCAATTATTTGTATATAGTTTTCTGAATTATTGAACAAACGATCAGTCCGCCACTGGGTTGGATTCTTCACTAGTTTTGAACAATAAGCGACAGTGCGTATGATTTTAAGACAATAAAACGTGAAACTTACTATAGGTTTGCTATAACTACTCTTTTACCTTTCAGGGCCTATGGGGGTTCCCTTGGATTCCGGCCAATCAGGTGGCTGCTTATTATTTAGGATGAATTTGACCTTAATTGCTGGTAAGTTGATGTCGGATTTCTATCACCTTATTGTGTTTGGCCTTGAATTTACAGGTACCATAAATTTTCAGTTTAAACCTTATATTTCTCAATACCTTTCAGGAGCGATCTGGACGTGGGGTTGCTTCTTTTATGACCCATCAACAACTCTCTCTATTGTTTCGTCTCTAAGGACAGGCAGAAAATGTGCCAAATCATGGATTTGTAGATTTTTGACTGTCAACTAGGTTCGTATTTTCGCCTTTTTCCACTTTATTGTGTATTATGAAATTATGGTATTTTTAGCTTCCTTATTCGAAGATGAATCCTTGGATACCCAAATGTCGATATTACAAGAGATAAATTTTACATCTGCCGTTGGCTGGTACGAGAAATCACTGACACGTGTTGAACTTCACTGCACTCACTGACTTAGGAACTAATCAATTGACTTGACTGGAGGTTTTACAGGTTTGTTTTAATTTAATTGCTTACAAATTTTATAAAATTTATATAAATAAAGTCCATCTTTGCTTAACCGTAGTTGACAATCTTTCAACCTCTGTTCAAAACATGCCACAGACAACTGTTAGGTCATTGATTATTTTAAAGAAATGTGGCGCAATGTATTTATATCATTCATGCGTTTAATTTGCTTATTTTCGGTCTGTTTCAGCGAAGCTGTGCCTTCGTTTACCTAGTTGACCTCTCTCGATTCAACAGGTGTTCTACAGCTGATTTAACGAATGTTTTCAAGATATTATATCCTTTTTGTACTTGAATTTATTCACTGAGTATGCTATATGTAAGTTTCCCGTTTTAATCGTATCAGAAGGAACTTTCACATTATCCTGGTTCAAATTGAATTTAATTTTTATTTATTTTATTTTGTTAATTTATTTAATTGATTAGTGGGGTATTAGCTTAAAATACATGACAATACATTCATTCACATGGGCATCCTTCAAAGTAAAAATATATTTTTCTATTCCCCCCCCCCCCCCATTCAACAGCTACCGATGTAACCGGCGCATAGCACGTAATTTTTCCAAGAATCTTATTCTTCCACATCAATAAACAACTCGGAATTGTTTTTTAAAATGGTTTTCAGTTTGTACTTTATCGTCTCGACAATGTTCATTGAAAATGGTTGTGCCACCGTTCCGAACACTAAATATAAAAATGGACGCTTTTGCGTAAGGGTGCGCTAGCCATAAAATTAGTAGTGCTAGGGTGTGCTAGGTGTAAATCGACTTGCTAGCGAAATTGGAGACAAAAAATAACTGGGACTGAGCCCGCAGTGCGGCTTGATCGCTATAAAACGTTTCGAGGTGGTACTTGGCCATTATTGCATCAAAAAGTGTGATTACTAAATGTGTGATTACTAAATGTAATATGTTTTGTCATGAAATTTTAATAGAGTAAATTTTCCAAGCCTCATTTTTCATACCGAAAAGTAAAAGTAATTACTGGTGATTAACAATTTGCCGTGCAGGCAAATTTAATTAAATTGGCTAAAACACGGGTGCGAAAATAGAACAACGGAGGATTTGTAAAGGAAATTGAAAAGATAATTAGACATACAAAAATTAATTATGGCGGTAAATGCGTTCTGTTGATCTCAATTAAAGTTTCCTCTACGAGAACTCCGTATTAATAGTGTCCTTCCCTCACACATGCAATTAACTAGCGAAATTAATGAAATTATTGATTACTTTACTAATGCTATTTTTAGACTGTGTTCGTGTCTTGTTCTTTGTTAGTATACTCTTTATACGAGTAATGATATATTTTACACCATTGCGAGAACCTAGTTCACCGTGGGTGTATAGATAATATATTGTAATATTTCTTAGTGTGACAAATAAAAAAAACAATTTACATAAAGTTTAGTTAATTAATAAGTAAATTTTTATTTAAATAATTAGTGTCATTTAATAAATATACAATTAAGTTTATGCAATTGTTTTTAATATAACTTTTCTTAACGTAAACCTGTAACGCGCCATTTCTTACAAAATAAAACATTTATTTATTTATCAAATGTAAGTTTTCGAAAATAAAATTGAAGATAATTAATTTTAAATGATTAGTCTACGCCCATGGCTCCGGAATCGTTTAATTATTATAAATGATGTATTTCGCAGAATTCTAATTTAGTATTTAGGTACAAGGACTCACTCAGTAATATGGAATATTTTTCTCATTTTGCAATTAGGTTGATTAAGTTATTTGGAATACGAGTGAGTGATTTTTGCATATATACTCAATTTAATTAAGCAAACCGTATTACCCATCAGCTCTTAATGCAGAATAAAACAGCTTCTAATATATTGGTTAGGAAATATTTTTCCTTAATTAAATATTTTTCCTGCATCCCACAGAAGCAATTTTCAAATTAATATGATAATTAATTATAAGGTATAGAGGGTGGAGTTTACAACCCTATACCCAAGTCCTAAAATTTTTGTACCAACGGTATTTTGGTTCTATAAGGTGTGTAATAGATAATAAATTATTTCAGTAGTTCATAACCGAGTATAAGTAATACTTTGAAAAAGTTTTAGTTATCCCTTTATGCATTTTAAACTATAGCATTCAGTGACATTCAGTGTGTGCAATTTACATAAGAAAATTACTTTACTTTTGGCAATATTCCAAATTTCCAGCAACCGGGAACGAGTATTCATTTTATTAAAAGCATTATTTAAAAGATACGACTTTATAGTGTTTTATATCCAGTTTAACAATATTATTTTAATATTTACGACCTAATTTTGTAACGCCTGAATGTGTTTTCCTAATTGCACTTGCTACGGGCGACCTAATTTTATTTTATATAGGAAATGAACGCTTAACACATATACAAAGTGAACAACGTAAAACGTGGAAGGCATATAGCGAAACCAACGTTTCCAATTTTTGCTACTTCCAGATTAATTTTCGCGCAATCTCCTAGACAGGTATTGCACTAGATTTTATTTTGCCATTTAAAATTCTCAGTTCCATTACTGTGTATAATTAGGCCTGTAGAATTAGACGATGTGAACGGGAATCTGTAACTAATTCGTTTCAGATAGCCGTAGGTAAAAACAGGTGTATTTAGTTATAAGGAATATACCTCTGCGATTCCTCCCGAATCAAATAAACAGAACATTGTTTAAAGGTCACTTTTATGTGAAAAAATCTTGAAATTTGGATTTTTTTAAAAATTACAGTAAGACTGCAGTAGATTAATTTTTTTGAATGTTTCTGTTTACTAGGTAATTCCAAACCGGTTAATTTAAGCCCCGGTTGATTTCATTTCATTGATTATTTATTGAAATAATTGCCGAAAACCATCGAAATTTTCGAATATTTCAAGCATTTTTTACTCTGAAAGGAAAAACGCTAGGCTCTTGAAACTTTGGTGGAATATGTGTCTCATTACCCTCAACTTACAAAAAAAATTTCGTTTCAAAATATTTATTAGTTTTCGAGAAATTCTATTTGTTTATTAAAAACGTCCCAAATGTTTAATGAAAAATTGACCTATTAACGTTATCAAAAATAATTCAACCACAGCTAATTTTTTTCGTCAAGACGTCAATTTTACGAATCTGTTATGGGCGTATCGATTTTCAATAATTTTGACCGTCAAAATGGCGTTAACAACATTGCTACTTTTCGGAGCAGCGTTTTTTGCAAATAACTTTACAACAAATGAACGTATCTGCACAAATCTTTCATATTTGAGTTGCTGGTATTTTTCTACAAATTTATTAAAAAAAATTGTTGCTCTGGGACATGTAGGAGCCGAGATAATTTTTTAAATTGTTTAATGCGCCAAACGTTTATTTATTAATATTTATGGCCAAAATTGAAACTGGTTGTTAATAAGATCTTGAATTTTGTGAATTCATCAAGTCCTATTGAAAACGGGCCCTTTTTGAGGTCAAAATGTAATTTTTAATAATTAGTGATTTTAGAGCGTCTTCAATTTGTTTGGCTCAAGGGACAGGTGAATTTTTGATCAAACGAGTTTCAAATTGGGGTAGCGAGAAAAATTCGTCATATCTCCGTTATTTTCCGGTCAATTTCGACGTTTTTTTTTTAATTTGGGGTAGCTCACGAAAATAATAACAATGGGCACATTTGCAATATCCAAATAATAAACATATAATTGTTATAAACAATTATTATTATTTTTTTTTAATTTTTTCTTTTTTGGGCTTATGCAACTTATAATGTGCTAATGTATTAAATATAAATTTATAAAGATTATATACCTAATGGTAACAATGCTGTAACATCGTATATTGTTTGATGGAGAAATAGTTTGTGCATACATTGTTAATATTATATAATCTTTATAAATTTATATTTAATACATAAGCACATTATAAGTTGCATAAGCCCAAAAAAAGGAAAAATTAAAAAAAAAAAAAAAATTGTTTATGACAATTATTTGTTTATTATTTGGATATTGCAAATGTGCCCATTGTTATTATTTTCGTGAGCTACCCCAAATTAAAAAAAAAAACGTCGAAATTGGCCGGAAAATAACGGAGATATGACGAATTTTTCTCGCTACCCCAATTTGAAACTCGTTTGATCAAAAATTCACCTGTCCCTTGAGCCAAACAAATTGAAGACGCTCTAAAATCACTAATTATTAAAAATTATATTTTGACCTCAAAAAGGGCCCGTTTTCAATAGGACTTGATGAATTCACAAAATTCAAGATCTTATTAACAACCAGTTTCAATTTTGGCCATAAATATTAATAAATAAACGTTTGGCGCATTAAACAATTTAAAAAATTATCTCGGCTCCTACATGTCCCAGAGCAACCATTTTTTTTTATAAATTTGTAGAAAAATACCAGCAACTCAAATATGAAAGATTTGTGCAGATACGTTCATTTGTTGTAAAGTTATTTGCAAAAGACGCTGCTCCGAAAAGTAGCAATGTCGTTAACGCCATTTTGACGGTCAAAATTATTGAAAATCGATACGCCCATAACAGATTCGTAAAATTGACGTCTTGACGAAAAAAATTAGCTGTGGTTGAATTATTTTTGATAACGTTAATAGGTCAATTTTTCATTAAACATTTGGGACGTTTTTAATAAACAAATAGAATTTCTCGAAAACTAATAAACATTTTGAAACGAAATTTTTTTTGTAAGTTGAGGGTAATGAGACACATATTCCACCAAAGTTTCATAAGTCTAGCATTTTTCCTTTCAGAGTAAAAAATGCTTGAAATTTTCGAAAATTTCGATGGTTTTCGGCAATTATTTAAATAAATAATCAATGAAATTAAATCAACCTGAGCTTAAATTAACCGGTTTGGAATTACCTAGTAAACAGAAATATTCAAAAAAATTAATCTACTGCAGTCTTACTGTAATTTTTAAAAAAATCCAAATTTCATGATTTTTTCACATAAAAGTGACTTTTAAACAATGTTCTGTTTATTTGATTTGGGAGGAATCGCAGAGGTATATTCCTTATAACTAAATACACCTGTTTTTACCTACGGCTATCTGAAACGAATTAGTTACACCGTTTTTTCTATTTCTGCAGGCCTAAATATGACAAAAACGCGTACAGAGATTTGTCGAGTATAATTGCGGAAAATCCTTTTACCAATTATTTTTTTAAACTTTTTCATCCTTGGGCCTATTCGTTCCATCTCGACACTACACATAACGTTTAAACGTTTTATCTTTACGAGGATATAAATGTGCACATTTATTTAGTTGATGTAAAAATGATGTTTTGCACGGTTTTATATGAAGAAAAAAAGTCAGTCCTTGCCTTTACACAGACAATCTAACAAAGGAAATGGCGCCTAATATAATTCACCCCATTTAAATTTTGGCATATTTATGTGATAATAACTTTATTTATACAATATTAAGTATATGTAAAGTACAAATAAGCCTAAACTAGGCTTTTATATTTTGACACTTAATATAAGAATTTACAAGCTATGTATGAAGTAAGTGTCTTTTCTCACGAAATTCCTTTTTATTGGCCACTAAAAAGGAATTTTCTGGGAAAAAGACTTTTATTTCTTACTTAATGGGAACTGGATTGGATTTACTCCTTAAAGAAATATATGTGCGATTCTTCTACACGTTCATTCACACTGCTTTCATATTGTAGTTTATAAATTCCGGAGGTAATTTTGTTTGGCACACATTTTAAACAGAATTTGTGAGTTTATTGTAGAAAAAAGAAAATAATATTTTATACAAAAGTTGCAGGTTATTTATCAAATTTTGATTTGGCAGTAATAAAAAAACAATTGAATGTCGATTTTTTCAGTTATGGACTTAACCTGTTTTTTAAATGGAACACCCTGCGAGTATATGTTTTCATCCAGTTGTAACAAGTAGGCGGCAAGTTTTGTAGGAAATGAAAAATAATTATTGTTGGTACATTGTTGTGTATTTTAACCATCAAATTGAATAAGCATAGGAATCACAGATTTTAATAAAACAGTGTCTCTGGATTATTATGACTACGGCAGAGGTACTTACTGAATTCCAAAGACAGAATGTCATGTCGAAAAGGAAAGATACTTTATCTGGAATTAGCTGGGTTGGCGAGAAACGATTTGGAAACTGTCTATCGCGTTTTCGCTAAGTACGTAAATTTAAACGCGCGTCTGATAATAGTAGTACCTAAGTTAATACAAGTTTCGGGGTAGATAGCGACCTCTATGGAGAAACCGATAAGCGGGTGGCTTAGCGGATTTACAAGCCGTGAGCAACCAGGCTTAGCCAACAAGGAAGGCGGGTAAGGTCTCGTGGTAGAAAATCATCTCATAAATGAGGGAGCTTGCACGTCACATGGTAGGAAGCCGCTATGGGTATAGAACGGAGGAATTAAGACACCAAGGGGATTTTTGCTTCTTTAGCAAAAATAAGAAAATGAAATTAAATTGGGGGGGGGGGGAGTTTTTTGCGAAGAGTTCGGTGGGGGATCCCAGCTAAAGCAGTCAGTGAAAAAACGATGGTGACGGTGCGGCGGTTTAGCTGATCAAAGTGTTTCATATAGGGGTTGGTTGCAACGGTAAGTCCTAGATCATTTTTTTTTACTAACCCAGTTTTCTTTAACTTATGCACGGGGTTCATGAAATATACTTAGTATGAGGTGAAAAATACGCTTCCTTACCGGCAGTTGCTGTAGATGATTTCGTTCTGCTTTTGGTCAAGTAGGATACATTCAGGGTGGTGAAAAAAAAAAAACAAATTATCTTTAAGGGTCCGTCACGCATGCATACGAGCTATTAAGACGCGCGGTCAGAATAATTAAGTAATAAATTGCACTCGCAAATTATAAAGTTTGTGGAAGAACCGAACTGTCCATTGGGCGTTACCCAACAATACGTTTTACTTATAATTGCAAGGTGGCACCAATTATTAACAATAAAATTCTCGTTGGTAAAGGTACAGAAGTGTTGGGATGAAAAAAACCGCTTGAGCAAATTTTAATTTTTTCTTTCATATTTTTATGTAGTAAGGATCATAGAATTGCGCTACAAAAAGATTTTTTTATTTAAATGCATACTAAGCCGTTATATTATTGATTATTTTTCGTTAATTAGAGTGACTTCTGAAGGATTTTCTGGAAAATTTTTTGACAGTTATGTCAGGCTATTACCAAGCAACGTGCTTTCGATTGTCATAAAATTATCTCGTTCATTATAAACGTCTTAGGGATATTATAGCGGATAATTTTCTATATTTTGAATAACAAAATTAAGAAAACAGCTTTGCTGCGGAATGTGAAATTATGTTTTCTTCAATTGTATGTAACATTATTTATCATAAGATAAATATTTAATTTACAACATCGAAACTTCTGATACGGTGTTAATAACACTTATTTCGCAGAGAAACGGACCCTTAAGTGACCGATTATGTTGATTTGAGATTATTAGTTAGTCAGTAAGGTACCAGGAAAAAAGCCTTTTGTTCGACTTTAGTATATCGATAGTTTTCTAGAAAATTCTCGCTTGTAACTGAGTAGAATAGTACTTACGAAATACTGACGGCAGGATAATTGCCTGTCATTTTGATTTATTCACTCAATTTAAAAGTTTAACCTCTAGTAGGAATGTAAGAAATATTTTTGTTTTTGATTAATAATTCAAAACATATCAAGTATGCTATATCAGTGTAATCAGAAAAACAAACGAAATCTAACTGAATAAAAACATATAGGGTTCCATTTAAAAAACATAGGTTATGTCCTTATCTGAAAAAACGACATTCATTTGTTTTTTTATTACTGCCAAATGAAAATTTAGTAAACACCCTGCAACTTTTGTATAAAACATTTTTTTCTTATTTTTACAATAACCAAATTCTGATTAAGTTGTGTGCCAAACAAAATGATAACACTGTACCTTTTAAGGGACGTTATAGTACGGTAAATAATTTGCCAACAATTATTTATTGTTCTACAAATGAATTAACAAAATAAAATTGAAATTAAAACGCAGAAAAAATATAGGGTACACGAATATTGATGCTATCTAATCTTAGTATTAATTAATAATAAATTCAAAACTGTAACGTTCTTTTCTCTTTCTCTTTTTACGGCAACTAAACTAAAATTCTTTGTAAGTACATGATAAGTCTCTTAAAATTGACACCCCCTTTATTTCCCTTATCCTCTGCCGATTTAACTCATTCAAGAAAGGAGTGGACAGGAGTTTTGATGACTTTTATATTCTGGAAACGGATATTAAAAATCCCTTAAAATATACAGTGTGGAAAATAATATAATATTTTATAATATTTTTTTACTAAAATCGTGTCCATTTCTTTTTTGAAGGGGTTAAATCGGCAGAGGATAAGGGAGATAGGGGGGGGGGGGGGGTGTCAATTTTAAGAGACTTACCCTCTACCTTGTATTTTTTTCTGTAAATTCTTCTTTAGCAAGTATAAAATGAACGAGACAAGAAATTTTTGTTTCAGGTTAGCTAAATATATCTTGGTAAAAAGTGCTTCTTAACTGAGCTACCCTCTAAATAGGAGACAAACATTGTTTTAATTATTATCCGGTTTACCCCTAAGTAAATAGAAGTTCTTTTCTAGATATATACAATATAGCATATTATAGTCCGCAATGCAGTGAGTCATGTCAATAAAGGCTAATTAATATTAATACAACATAAAACATATGAATGCAAACTGCAGACAATTTACGCGCGGATATGACTGGAACTTTCATTGTAATTAGAGGCGACGAAAATATATTTTTAGTGTAATCAAATGAAGAATAGTCATCGATATTTGAATACAAAGAAATTGAAAATAGTTTATCGATTGATAACGCTTCTACAATATTAATAGCTACTAGTTACTGCCAAATAATATACAAAAACCACACAACGGAAATTACGTGATAAATTATATTCCGGAGTGGTATGAATGGTGGTTAGACCTAGTTCCCAGTTGATTATATTTATTAATAAAAATATAGCCACGACTAGTACCACGTACTATATATAGCTTGTTTCAAGATAAGAGTGAAGTTTTATATTTAACATGAATAAGATAGAGTCAACTTCTTTAAAGACATGGATAGTAGCATTTTCACGGCGCCCATCCTTGAAGGTATATTTAATTTGAATAATATCGAAATTGTAGTTCTCTCAGGGGTAGTTGTACGAACGTGGTTTAATACACGTTCATCTGAACCAGGTTCAATACTTTAATATTGCGTTGATTACCAGAGCAATGAAGTATTAAAACAAATTTATTTGAAGCATTTGTCTTATTAAAATAATAATTATTATTCCATACTTCTGCCGGACCCTATAATTATTGTTTAGTTTTATCGTGTGTTCCAATTTTTGATATTCGGTTTGCCGTGTTTGCGGGAATATAGCAACTGCGTGACAATATGAATAATAAGTAGTTTTCAACGGTGAATAAAGTTCTTTACCTTGATTCTTCATACATAAATAAATTCAATTAAGTATACGTTGTTTTCGTAAGATACACATGCATAGTAAACATCTATGAATTACGCACATAAATGAAAAGAAAATATATTATAACACGAAAAATTATATTGAAATAAAATAGCAGTTATTGTAAGTCAACAATATCATCAAGGCCGAGATGCGCCAGAGGTGTTCATATTTAAATCAGATTCATGTAGAAATTAGTACATTTAGCTTGTTTATTGTTAATTATCATTGTATATAAAAAAACATGTTATAAATAACTGACACGTTATGATTTTCGAATACATTCCTTTATTTTTTACGTGTAAAAATAGTTTTTGTAAAAGTTATGCATGAGTTATTCCATAATGAAAATTGTGATGCAAAGCAAAACGAAAAAGCCGGCTGCATAATCTGCGTAATTATTATAACAGAAAATGAAAAAGATTTTAAAAACAGAATTCGATTATAGGACCTTCCTCTATCACTTTTGTCACACAGCTGTTAGAGTCGCTGAACTCTACTGCTCCTTTACTAACTACTGACCGCTTACAAGCAGGTGCATTAACAAAAAATAGCGAGAGAGAATATAAACAAACGATGGTGGTCGAGAGCCGGACGTTGCCATACATGAGCCAGTTTTTTTACAAGCTTTTATTTAACTTGCAATGTATGTATATGTCAGTTTGTTTGTTTGTTTGTTTACGTCAAATCTTGCAACTGAATTTTAAAATAGTTATCCCCAACCGATTGAGCTGAAATTTTGCATACACGTTTAGTTTGGATGACAATGCATGTTTAGCTAAGTGACGCCATTCTAAATCCAATATGGTGGACGCCGCAATATGGCGGACTAGTTATTTTTTATGTACCCCCATGATATGGGTATCAATTAAAAGGGTTTGCTGAGAAGAATACGAAAAATAAAATGACATCACACTAAATTCAATATGGAGGACGCCCCAAGATGGCGGACAAAATTTTCTTATCTACCATAATATGGGTATCAAATGAAAGGGTTTGCTGAGAAGAATACGAAAAGAATACGAAAAGAACTAAAAAATAAATTAATAGTAAAAAAACATTTTTAAAAACAAGTTTTTATTTAAATGCTCTAAAAAGAAGAAAATAAACTTTAAATTAAATCAAATCCATCAAATTATTACATTATACAATTTATGTGATATAAAAGCTTGTCGCGAGATTTGTCTGTGTAAATAAACAAGAATACAATATTAAACTCTCGCGACAAGCTTTTATATCACATAAATTGTATAATGTAATAATTTGATGGATTTAATTTAATTTAAAGTTTATTTTCTTCTTTTTAGAGCATTTAAATAAAAGCTTGTTTTTAAAAATGTTTTTTTACTATTAATTTTTTTAATTTAGGTTCTCCTGGAATGTAAAAGCAGCGCATGACTGTATGGCGAGGCGTGGCAGTTCGTATTACATGTTTTAGTGAACGGCTAGACAGAGGCTAGTGTTGATAGATACCTATTATTGTGATTGTGTATAATATTTAATATTAAATATACTACTGGACAATAGGTTGGAATAATTAAAATTTTCAAGGTAATTTTGAAAGCATGCATCTTCTAAACGATTTGGAATATCGAAATACGGTTTTCAGGACTTTTTTGGAAATTTCGTTGACAATAACTGGCTTGAATATCAATTTTCCACTGTATTCAAAATGGCATATATAGGGTGTAGGTATACTAAATCCTTAACAAAAAATTAAAATTTCATTCTTACCGAAAATTTAGTAAAACCAAAATCGAATTAAATTTTTTATATCAGGATAATCTATGGACCAGTTAGAAAAACTAAATTCGGCCGATTTTTGCTATCTCGCACATTTTTGAATATACGGGATTTTTATTGAACAGTTTTTTTTTGAAAATGTACCTCTTACTTTTTAAAATGCATCATATATCGTTTTCGCGGAAAAAAATCAGTTAAAATTTCAATTTGACCTTAGATGTCTCGAAAACGGTTTGCATGTTTCTAGTCTTAATTTTATTACAACAAAAATACAAATTTAAGTCAGCTAAAAGAGACAGACTAATATCGACTAGGTCTTCCTCTGATATTAGAAACTTCCTGACATCTCTTTTGGCATACTTAAGACAAGGTTATTAATGTAATTTTGTGAGACATTTTCCCATTCCTCCTCAATGGCTTGAGCCAGATCCTCTAGAGTTTCAGGTGAATTGGGTCTTGAAACTACCAACAATTTTAAGTATGGCCAAACGTTTTCAATTAGATTTACATCGGGTGAATTTGCAGGCCAACCCATCCTATCCACATGGTTTTCTTCTAAAGCCTGGTTAACAATATGGGCCCGATGAAGTCTGACATTGTCGTCGAAATTTGCTTTATTATTAAATTCCCCGTATTTTATTTGAATCGTGAAGTTTGGCAACAACACACTGTTTTAGGGGGTTTAAACAATATTCATTTTTCATGACACGTTTAAAAAAAAATTGTAACGGTTTTGTGTTTCTGTAGTCGAAATGTGTCACCCCCCTATGAATATGACCCCCACTCAAAGATTCACCCTGTATATTAAAATACAATATTTGTGAATATAATTTAATACTCCCCTGTTCAACACATAAAATGTTAATAGTGATTTGCCGATTTGCCCTGTCAACTGGTTGCGCAGAAGACACATTCGGTATGCCATCAGAGCAAAAAATATTTTCGATATTTACTAAAACGTATTATAAAGTATATTTCTATCAATATTGATAATTTCTAGAAGGTCGTTTTTTAATATCAAACGGCACGTCTAATTGGAATTATATCCTCAAAATATAATTTGTGTTGGATTTTTATAGATTTACGGATGAGCATGGTTGAGGCTGAGGCGATAATTAGCTTTTAGGCATAAACTTGTAGATCGTCATGGAGAAGATCAAGTACCAACAAGGAAGACAATACTGAAATAGGTGAAGGAACAATACGACAGGTAATTCGTAAAATCCTGACAAACGTACTCTACAAAATGACAAAAATGTTGCGCAGCCTCCAGGAGCGTCTAGTGACATCATTTTCAAGAATTAAAAATATATTCATAAATTATTTCCACTTTAGTTTTCTATTTCTTAGTTCCATCAAAATCTGATTATTTTTTCAGAAGTAAGCAAATTAAAATTTTGAGCATTGATAGAAATACCCTGTATATTTGACACAATTATAAAAGCGTCTGATCATTATCATTATGAGTATCAGTATCGCAGGATTAAAAAAATTAAACTGTTTGATTTTCTTTATTTCAAATTTTTACCAGATTTTTCAAAAAATTAATATATGTATCAAAAACAAAATTTTAGGTACAAGGTTAGTACATTCTCGATAATGAAAATATCGGTGTGCCACTTAAACTAATTTGAATTGAATTTGAAAATTGATCATCTTCAGTAAGTGACTGAAATATTTTAGTTGAAAATATACTTACTATGAATACAAATTTCAAAAAAATTCTATCAGCTTCTGGACACCCCGTAAACTCACAAAAATCTGCTCAACAACTAATGGTTCAGATTATTGAGAAGAGCTATCGGGTGAGGTTTCACTTGTATGATCAAATGAATTTCATTAAAAAAATAATATCGACCTATTTTCTTCCACAATTTTTTAGTCTTAGAAATACAAATTTTATCCTTCTGCAAATACACATGTTCTATCACTGACTGTAGCCATATTAAAGTTCCAATTTCAGCGCGCTGTACTAAAACTATTCAGACTCAGACAACTATTTCCCTTGCGCCTTGGTAATTTCAAGTTCGTTTCAGTACACAGCCTAAAAATGTGTCTACCTTGGCAAATTTCATTTGTGCTCGCAAAGTTTTGCACGTTGCTGAATCTTAGAGTATTCAACTTTTAATACCATTCCGAATTGTTTGAAAATATTGTCCATCCAAGAAATTCAAAAGTTTGCACGAGTTAAGTGGAATACGTGCTGGAATTTTGTTTAAAGGAGCCTTGATTGAAATATTTTGACTGGTAAAAACAGTTTCTGGTTAAGAGGGATGCATTATTTAAAAAAAAAATTAGGTGCAAATGAGATAAGGGGTTCGTTGGTAGATAAAAATTTATATTAAAAAAAAGATCGAGTGTGTTTCATTTACTAAATTTATACTAATTGTTATGTATACATAGAAAATTGTTTCTGAAAAGAAGAACTTGGTGGGGTATTATGATCAGTATAACTGTGGGTTAGTCGTACCTACTCTATACTGATGCCTTTATATGATTTGTATCGACAATGTTATATCTTGTAACTAGGTGCACAAATTTACGTCACATTTAAATAATTTGTAAATAAATTTTATACACACTCCACTGTTATTATTATAATTATTATTTATAACGCGCTGTCGCCGACGGCAATAAATACTTCCGACAACCGTTTAGATATCTTTCGAAAATTAAATTTCCACTGCCAATGCCGTTCCAGCTAAACCGTATGGGACATTAACGTAATAAAAAAAGCATCCAATTATTATTGTGCCCTTGTTTCCAATGACGCAATCCTAGTTCTTAGTGTGTGCCTAATTAATACATAATTTCCACGAAAGAGCGATATGAAACAAAATTTCAACTGGTGCAACTTAATATTACCACCATATGTTGCTTAAAAACATATTTTATGTCGGTGACAGCATCATGATATGCTTTTTTATAGGAGTTATTAATATCAGAATTTATTTATCTTATATCTCTAATAATATGTGATGCAATAGTTATTGTGATAAGGCTTATATTGTGTCTGCTTATAGATATGTCTACTTCATATTGTACTATTTTTGTTTTTAGTAGTATTCCCTTCTTAAAATAAACTAAGTAATATTAAATATATACAAGGTTTTTCCGTTTTAATGAGCAGATGAGCTTACCAGAGTGTTGAGGTCATTTTAAGCAAAATATCTTATTTTCAAATTACAGAGTTTTGAAGTATGTTTGGAATGGCAATGATATTTGCACTGATATTTCTCTTTAGGTTCTACACCTGTCAAAATTTTGACAAAGTCTCGAATATTTCAAAAACCGCACAACAAAGTACATGTTATGACAGTTTATTGGAAAACACTTGACGTTCTCTAATCAAATTTGGAATAATATATAGGGTGTTCCATTTATCTTAACAAAGTTGATTACTGCCCAGCCTAAATGGAACACTCTATATAGCTATGGAGTTATGGAAGAAATTCGCACGACACCCTGTGTATTTAGCTGCTGTTAATTTTTAAAAATAAATGGAAATGTAATGTAAATAAGCAGTAAAATTATATAAAAACGTGGCATATGGGGATGTTTCGTTATTTTAAATTCCGTTTTCTCAAAGATTTGTTTTTTCCCACCGTACAAAACTATATTTAGAGTACATAATTATCATAAGCAAGCAATCTAACATTTCTTTATTTATTTAGCATGTAAAGCTAACAAGTTGAATAATTAAAATTTAAAACTGGTATGTAAATTTGACAATGTAAATGGAACTTTAACAAAAATTAGCACATAAAACATGAAAGGAAAAAATATAAATATTTTTAAAAACTGTTCTGGACAAACAATATTTATGTGATTATAATATAGTTTTGTGTGTACAGAGTTGCCCATCAGCCTCGCAAAAATTCAAATTTATTTTCCGCTCCATTTCTGAAAAAAAAACATTATTTTTCTGATATTTGGTTGGTAACCCTTATCTACCCTTAAAAAGCATTTTCCTTTATTTTGCCACAGATTTCTCCTAAATTATAATTTGATTGAAATTTTCGCGATATTATGTCATAAAAATATCCAATGCATTAATAAAATAAACTATAAAAATCCATAAAATATAAATCTTACAAACATTTATGCTTCTACAGTAGGCGGCTTTATTTTTATGGTGATGCTAATTGTTTATTATAAACATTCCGTAATAATAAAATAATATGTTATCCCATTTACTAGGTTATTGCTTTATATACAAAATCGATTTAAAACAAAATTTCCAAGTAATTTTTGGGTAGTCGTAAGTTAGGCGTAAAGCATAGGTTCCAGATTTTATAAATAAACATACTTATAAACATAAACGGATTTTTTAAATTTCTGCTCAAAGATTTTAACTAATTTTTATAAAAAATTACTAACTGAAAATGTGTACAATTTTATTTTTTTATATAATTTACTCTCGAGTGAATAGTGCGAATCGAAAACTAAATTGTATCATTAGAATTTTCATAAAATCTGGAAAATATTGGCTGCTTTGAACTCAAAATTACACTACAAGATGACTGATTAGTTTATTTTATTAAAAGCGAAACAGTGAACATAAAAAATAAAGCGTCTATCCAAGCCCATAAACTTGTAATGAAGATCTCGAAATTACCATAAAAAATCATAATAATAAAAAGCGAATCATAAAAATATGTATACCTACGTATTTTATGGGATATTAAACGCAGACTGATTTATTGCGCATATCTAAAATTTGTTTTTTATCCAATACACATATAGCCCGAGATGAGACCATTTACACAAGTCAACACAATAATTCATAAAAAAAATAATCCAGGAGCACGCTATAATCTGTACAAATTTGGAGCTATGATTTATATTCATAAATAATTAAATTGTCACACAATATCACCGTAAATTATTAATTATAAATTATAAAAATATATTTTGGGATTACCTAGGTGTTTAAAAATACAATGCAGTTAGGAACTTTCAGAATTTAAAAGGATTTTTTCTACTACCGATCGTAAAGTACTAACTTTCCGTAGAGTGCGTAAAGTTAAACTTTACGCACTAGTGCGTAAAGTAACATACTAAACAATTGCATACCTATTAGAGCAACTATAAATAATCATATCTTATTTTAAAAACTTTAAATGTGGTATTATTATTAGAGAATTTAGGACCATTTCGGTAGTAGAAAAAATATTGTATGCAATTCGTGCGAAAAGTGAGCTTTTTTCACTCATGGGATTGAAATTCCCATTCGTGAAAATTTCTCACCTTACGCACTTGTTGCATAAATAAGTATTTCTGGCTGAATGGACTGAAAAATTTTAACGGATTTTTAAAAGCGAAACTTCGAATACTACTTTCTTATACAGGGTGTCCCGTAATAAAGTGCAAAAAATTTAATTGGAGATTTCTCGTCGAAAATTAAGGTGGGTACTTCATATAAAATTTTCCAAAATAAGCTTTTCCTGTTCGGCTACACCCCCTTAAAGGGGTGGGCTAAAAAATGGTTTTTAATTTCTATCTTAAAATAGCGTAATCGGGAAAAGATGAGATTTGGCACATCTTGGTTACTAATCAAAAGGCATCTAACGAAATCATTCATCCACCTAGCATGTACACAAAGGGGTGAAATTAACTACCCTTCTTGAAATTTTGTAAATATCTTTCTGCCTGCTATTTTTTTTTTCAATTAAAAAAAATAACTAAACATTATGATTCATTTAGAAACTTTTTTATCTCTTGAAAAAATTTTGTAAAATCGACCATTTTTGGAAAAAATTAAATTACATCTGCCTAAGTGATCAATCAAAAGCGATGAGCACATTATATTAGTGTAAAATACTAAAAGTAGGCTGGTGTCAAATTTAATTTGACAATATTACGTACTGACATGATCATTTGGTGCATTTGTTTCGACGAGGAATCTCCAGTTAAATTTTTTACACTTTATTACTTTATTTACTGTATGTACAATACAGGGTCAGTAAAAGTATCGAAACGTTTGCGTACGTCCATCAGGTTTTCCTTGATTAAATTCAAAATATTATCAAAAGATTCACCCCCTATAACTTTTTTACATTTCCACTTAGAAAAAAATGGCAAATACAAAAGTTGTGTGAAATTTTCAGCCTATTTATCGAAAAAAACAATTATACAGAGGTTATCCCGACATCTAAAATAAAATTTTAAAATTCCGAGTTATAATTCGAAATTTTATTACAAAATTCCGAGTTATAAGTCGAAATTTCAAAATTCCGAGTTATAACTCGAAATTTTATTTCAAAATTCCCGGTTATAAGTCGAAATTTTGAAATTCCGAGTTATAACTCGAAATTTTTTAAATAAAATTTTGAGTTATAACTCGGAATTTTTTTTTAAATAATATTTTGAGATAGGTAACTCGGAATTTTGAAATAAAATTTTGAGTTATAACTTGGAATTTTAAAATATTGACTTATAACTGGGAATGTTGAAATAAAATTTCGAGTTATAACTCGGAATTTTGAAATTTCGACTTATAACTCGGAATTTCTTAAGTAAAATTTTGAGTTATAACTCGGAATTTTGAAATTTCGACTTATAACTCGGAATTTTGAAATAAAATTTCGAGTTATAAGTCGGAATTTTGAAATTTCAACTTATAACTCGGAATTTTGTAATAAAATTTCGAATTATAACTCGGAATTTTAAAATTAAATTTTAGGTGCCCCTTCCAGAGCTTCGTAATACTCGTTTGTACTATTCGAGTTGATACGCTGGTCTATTGGAGGCATTGCAGTATTGTCACGCAAGAGATATCGGGTTCGGTTCCTACACAAATCTGGATTTAAAAAAAAATAAATATATACATTTTTTTAGAAAGGTGTTCCTTCGTTAAAATAATAAAAACGTATTTAAGAAAAGGGATATCAGTATTTGGTTAGTTTGTTCGGTTTTGTATTTTTTTGAGTTGTTTTTATAAATGACTTTGTTTAGGCTTTATACAAGCATAATAATAACAAACATATCCATATTGATATACTTATATTGATGTTTCATCTCTAAACATGCTATTATTAAATTCCTTGGACTTTCTTTAATACATTATGAATATTGGATTAAAAATTATAAAATTCAAAACGTCTAAAAACAAATTATTAAAAATTTTTTTTTTTAACTCACCACAAAATTCATTCATTATGGTCACCAATTAAAAAACGAAGTCCACAATAAGATGTACATATTCTTTTGAGTTGTTTGTCGCACTACGATACACATATAAAACTTTAATTGGTGCCGGCTATGAAGGTCTAGGGTGTCGTGCACGTGCACAACTAACCTCAAAAATATGCATTTTCTAAAATTTTCGAATATTATGCCACTTTTATCAAAATTTCTTCTTGGTTCCTGTACTATCAACTAAAATCTTGTTCAGTGATTATTAATGAAGTTTTAATTGCCGCAATCTAATAAAATATGATGCTTCTTGTTGGTTAGAAATCCAACCTATAATTATTAGAAGACTATTTTTAATATTGAAACTTTATAATGTACTGTCTGAGAGAATTTAATTAAAATTGAAAATGAATTTACGAACACTAAAAATTTAAGGTTATGTTAGTTATATGATGCATATGATTGATTGAATCATAAAATAAGGTTAGATTAACTGTCAACCACTCCAACGCGCATGCGCAAGCCCGGGAGCAAAACGTACGTTGGCTCTCTGGACTCTTATCTGGAGCTAGGGTAGAGGTTTTTGCTTGGGACCTCCTAAAGTGTTACTCCGTCACTGTGTGCAAGATCCATCCGATACAGTGTTTTAAATATTATTATAAATGCACTAAAATAAATTAAAAAAAACATTTGAGCGGAAAAAACTTCTTAAGAAAGAAAAGAAAAAAATGGTAAATGTGTTTTGGATACAATATTTTAGAAGATATATGCAAGTGCCTTAACGGTACCAACTAATGTATTAAAATATAATTTAGAAATAATTTGTCGTACTGCATGTAGTCGCCTGTAGAAGTGGAATAATTTTCTCTACAGAAGTTCATTTAAGGGATCAACGTCTTACTTTCGAAAACTTAGAAAAGTTCGTAGTCTATAAATTTCACATCCCAGTTCTCACACAGAATAAATTGTTTTGGATGGGGGTGTTTTAACTTGTATTTATTTTTTTTTTTTCTACCCTTACTGAATGTGACATTTAATTTCGTTATTAACATTTATAGTGAAATTAGTTAACATCAGTAACATTCATCGTAATGAAGTGTGTTTGAGACTAGAAATTACCCTTCAAAAAACGATTTGCCTATAGGCGGAGGAACATTTTTGTATTTAGCTGAAAGAAAGTCGCTCGGGTTTAAATAAATCTAATAGCTTCAACGTTAGTCGTTCAAAAAAATGTTACCTTTATCTAAAATCCACATTTACTTTTCCCGACACACACTTGGGATGAAACCATTCACAAAAGTCAACATAATAATTTATACGAGCAATCCTCAAACACGTTTTAAATCCTCGGAGATTTAGAATTACGTCATAAATAAACAACATATTACCGAAGCCGTAAATTAAATAATTTCTGTGTTGTCATATCGGACAATTCACTCAATTAAATTCTGGCGGGGCGCGTACGCGAAAGAGTAGAAACTGATATTGAATCAACTTCAGCATTCGCGCCGCACTAGCTTGAAATGTTTATTGGTAGGAAATGATATTACGCGTGCAAGGTTGTCGTTCTCAGAGTTGGTTAATTTATCGACTATTATCGGATAGCATAAGTGTCGCTTGCTGGTAGGTATGAATTTTTATTATCTGATAAATAAATAAAAGATCCAATGTTGACTTACGTAATATTGATAAGTGCGAGCCGTATGTAAAGAGCCATTAATTGGTATATGGCGAAAATCCATTAAAATAATAAATACACGTGTCGGTGTCCTAAGATTTTGTTTGCTGGCCATTTTCATTAAACTGGTAAATTTTACATAAACATATTAATGTACGTCGTACGAATTAATGGAAGTAAATTTGTGCAAATAAAATTAACACAAAGATAGCAAGAAATAGCGATTGAATGAATTAAAATATAAAATTTAAGTTTTTTGTTTTTACTGAAAAACTCTAAAAGTGTTCGTCACAGAGTTCGGTTGGTTTTTCCTTTTTTTATATTTTTGCTTCATACTACTTAGGCACTAATAATTAAAGGCCGGATCTGAGCGCGTCACCGCCAAACCAGGATCAATTCTGGTTTATAAACAATGTTTGTGAAATGATCAAGAAATTACACTTTTCAACCATCTAAAATTCCACATCTCTTGTGGGTAGGTGTCAAAATCGTGACTCATCTTGGCAGCGGCTGTATTAGCAATAAATAAGTTTACGATTCACATTCAATATTTACTCCTCAGTTATAAAATTCAGAATGGTTTTTATTTGCAGATCAATTAAATTACGTGCATAGGATATTCCAGGTGGTCCAGCAAAATACAGCGTGTGCAATATAAAATTTAATCAAAACTGTGCTTACGAACACTTAAATTATATTGGGGAATCTTCGTTTCGCTTACAATAGAATATTATTCCGTAATTCTGGTTATTGCTTCAAATTTAACTAAACCAGTTTAATGAAATGAAATGGAATACACTCGTTAATTCAGTCCAGATAGTGGCACAGCAATAACGAAAAAAAAAAAAAAGAAAAAGAAATACTACAAGATGCTTAGAAATTTCGTTTAATACCGAGCATAATGTAGCTATTGTAGATTCCGTGTACCTAAAACCATTTTGTCTATCTGACAAAATCATAGAAATTTGATAATTTTTTTACTAAGTATACTCTATTTGCTGAACACAAATAGTTAAGCTTTTCCCCTTTTGCTTAGATCAATGTATGCAACAACCAGTTTTACACGCTACATATTAATAAATTATTAATTGACATGATTCGATGGAATTTCTAACCTCAAAAATAAAATGTGGTCCTGGACATTTCATCAATATTATATATTTTCATAATATACACAAATGTACGCCAAAGTATTAAAAAATACTATTTTATTAGATGAATGGGAATAACAGCAAATGAAAACAACGAATAACTAAACAGTAATCTTTACAAAACAGTCAAAGCCACAGAACCAGAGATTAGCGTAGAACGCCAAAACACCAAAACTCAATGGCCGACACAGATCGAATCTGCTCTTGGTTGGTTATATTATGGGTTTTAAAAATTCAACCAATAGAAACATTCTATTTAAATTTAGCTCGTATTTGTTGGGAGGGGCCTAACTATTTCTGTTCAGTAAATAGAAATTAATATATTTTTTTAAATTTATTTTATAACACTGAAAGTAATGATATTGGAAGGAGTTATCCATTAATTTGGGATCAACTTTTTTAAATATACAAATAATTTTCGTTTTTAATAAATCCACTTGCATTGGCATTTCCAAATTTTTTATTACACTGCTGACTTCTTGTTCTGATACTTTACTATTAGACCGATTTCTAAACGCTAAAAATTCGCCAAAGTTCTAACTTCGTTGACTCAAAACCGGTTTTGATGATTTTTTTGAAATTTCGAAAAAGTTTATAGAAAAGTTCCCCATAGGGAGAAGGCGTGCTTTTTATTTTTTCAATTGTTATTTTAATAAATAGATGTTATTTTAATACACTCTTAATTAAAAAATGTGTAACTCTTTTATTTATTTAAACAATTACCTGAAATTTGATAATGTTCTTGGGGTCACAGATTACGAATCTGGTCTCAAAGTCGGTCTAAAAATAAAATGGCGTCTACAAAATGGAGTCGAATGTCAAATTTTTTATTTTCTTTTTTTTATTATATTTATCAGATATCTGGGGGTTTTTGGGGTCGCTGATTACGAATTTGGCATTAAAACTGAAAAAAATAAAAATGACAGATTCAAAATGGCGGAAAAGGCTCAATCAAATTTATTGGGATTTAATTTCTTATACCTTGTGACAGCTAAAATTACAAAACAAAACCCATTTATGTGAATCACAGCCACTAAATTCCATTTTTAAAAATTAAATAAAAAGTAGTTATTTTAAAAAAAATCCAAAAAAATGCACTATTATACGTAAAATGAGCGGATGGTTTAAAAAATGCCAAAAAAGCAGGATGTTCCATTTGAAAATCATAAGGTCTGGTCAATTCCGGTCAACCCGGAAGTACCTTGAAATTTAAAATTATCCTAAAAAATGTATAATATTGTCTAGTTCACGTTCATTAAAATTAAATTTTTTTATCTGAAGTAGAAAAGAACCCCCTTTTCCCACTTTTAATAATAATTGTGACCCAGTATCAGGTTTTTGTACACCTGTAATTTCTTTTCTACATCAGATAAAAATTTGAAATTCGGAGGACGTGAATTAGATAATATTGCACATTTTTTAGAACAATTTTGAATTTCAAGGTACTTCCGGTTTGACCGGAATTGACCAGAACTTTTGATTTTTAAATGAAACAATATTTTTTTACATTTTTGAAACCAGTGGATCGTTTTACGTATAATAGTGCCTTTTTGAATTTTTTTATTTAATTTTTAAAAACAGAATTAGATCGCTGTGAATCACATAAACGGCTTTTGTTTTGGCTTGTAATTATTATAGGTGTCACCCGGTATAAGAAATAAAATATCAATAAAAAAAATTTACCCTTTTTCGCCATTTTGGATCCGTCATTCGTTTATTTTAGTTTTAATGCCAAATTCGTAATTAGCGACCCCAAGAAAAAAAAGAGAATAAAAAATTTGACATTCGACGCCACTTTGTTTTTTGACCATTTTTGAGGCCAGATTCTTAAATCTGTGACCCCAAAAACATTATGTAATCAAATTTCAGGCAATTGTGTAAATAAATAAAAGAGTTATAATTTTTTTAGTTAAAAGTTTATTTAAAAATCACTTATTTGTTAATAACAATAGAAAAAATAAAAAGCACCTTCTCCCTTATGGGAAACTTTTCTATAAACTTTTTCTGAAATTTGAAAAAAAGCTATCAAAATCGGTTTTGAGTTAACGAAATTAGAACTTTTTTTCTTTAGTAAATGGACTATAAGATATAATATGATGTGTATTTTGATTGTATGAAATTTGTCTAACGTGTTTATTATCAACAATTATTCTTGCTGGAATATTTTCATTACTGAGAGAGTGCGCCCTGGAATTCACGGTCATTGATAAAATGTCCAAATTAAAGACCCTTTGGAGATTTTTTAGCTTACGTGATATATCGCTTTTAAGAAATGGTTTTATTGATAATCAAAACAAATAATGTAACACAACTAAAATTAATCCTAAAACAACAAAACAAAAATTAATATCGAGTGTTTCTTTCTCTATACTTAGCCATTCCTGAACAGTCAATAAAATTGTTCGAAGCCCGCTTGAAATTAAATTTAGATTTACCTTTTGTGGAAATGCCATCTCGTTAGTTCTTTGTTCTAGATTTAAAATTGAACCGATGAAAATAAGACGTCCTTTATAATAAAACGAATAATACATCAGCACATCGTAGTGTTTCGCCGTGGGTGTGGGTAGCCAATAGGAAAGAACGTCAAATTCCCAAGCTGATCGTAAATTAAGATTAAATTCGAACTCGAACGAGGTAGCTTTAAATAAATGAATGGTACCGACAAATTTGGTATAATTCAGGGAAAATACACAGATTAATTTGTTATTCCTATGAGCTCTTAATGTTGAGATAGGCAATTAAATGAATGTTCGTTTAGCAGTCAGCTATATATTCTTTCTCTTTAGATGTACATGAATTTGAGGCCAGTTAGTAAAGAAAAGTGTCAAATTAGAAAATTCTAAAAATGCTACAGGAAAAAAACGTTTTCAGGGAAAAGTACGTGTCGAGTCTTCTAATATTCAACTAATTTCTAAATTGCCTTCAAAATTAAATATTTCTTCTCCCCATTCAGTGGTGTACTAAATATCAAAAGTGTATGGAACCATTTTTGGCTATAAACAAAAATTTAGTTATGCCAAAAATTTCTTATTCTTATACATAATTCGTTAAAATTGAAAAAACATTTATAAGTTATTAAATACGTGCGAAAAAAATTGTTTTTGACGCCCTGTATCGAAATAATTTACGGGTGTATATAGGTTTATAACGTTTTCTCCTTAAATTCAATGTCGGTCCTGCTTTCTTGTAAATTAAATACAAGAAAATGCGTTTGATTTCTTAGTATATTATCATTGATGATATCCTATGAAATATCCTACCACTAGTGATAATTTAAACTCCGGACGACATTTAAATCCTGTCTTCATAACCGCAAAGATAAATGGTTCCTGTCGTTATCGAATAAAAGGCAGCATCTTAAATTTCTCTACTTCCATAAATTAAGTAAACCACACTTGATAATTTAATTATGACTATTATTATATATATTATATATATGTTAATAATTTTTAGATATAATTATATAGTGCCAGAGTGTAAAGTGGACGTAAATTCAATAAAACCCTTAATATATTTTTGGTTTATTTCTCCTAAAGTTATTTCGTCGTTGTGATTTTTGTCAAATGGCAATCTACATTTTTTATTTATTCATTTCAGTTTTCAATTTTTCCAATGAGTTATATAAGGTAGTGGCGGTAGATATGGCCCGGACGGTCATATGGCCCAATGCCCTTAAATTTTAAACTAACCGCCTCAAACCCAACTTCTTGACGTTCACAGTTTCTTTCAATACGTTTAAGCGTCCTCTGTAAATAACAAGCCGAACTTCCGGCAATATCGGCAATACCGGCTAGTTTACATTATGGCGTCACAACAGGTGTTCGAATAATAAAGTTTAATGAAAGTGTTTTGGTGAAATCATCGGGAAACATTGAAAAACAAACCTAAATTTTGGAGGATCGACACTCTAAGTTACGTGTTACATAGTGACATATTTATTTTACTTAAAAATTTTGTGAAAGAGTTTTTTCTTGTTGCTCATAATGTGCACTACTCAACTGGTCATATGGCCCATGTATTTATTTCGTCACATTGTTTAAGTATTTTATCTTGATAGAAAATACTTACTTTACATTAGTGGAAAAAATTATTTTGCATTTTTTTAAAGCGCTCAGATTTATGTTAATTCTGTAAGTGCCATATTTTCAGATGGGTTTGATGATATGGCCCATTGACTTTTTCTACAATTTTATTTTTTATTTTTAAATTTGCAATCTTTTTAATTTTTTTTTGTTGTCAGTCTATTTGTCTATTATGTCTAAGCTCAATTTTCTTAATGGTTCCGTTCAATTAAAATAAATTTTTCTAGGGCCATAACTCCAACCCTGGTTGGGAATATGGCCCATTGACTGCATTTAAAAAAAAATTTTTTTTGTCTGTTTTACGTTTGATTTTTACAAAGTTTAATTTTTTTCCTGAAAGCGAAGGTGTTTACGCTTAAGTTCCTGTAAGCATTGTTATTTTTTTAAATAAAGTTTTCGAGAAAAAAAATATTTTTTTTAAGTGGGCCATATATGCCGCCACTACCTTATATTATGTTCCTTAAATCTTAAATTCACCTAGAATTAGACATCTTGTTCGTCCAACATAACTAACACTGGAGTTCATATAAAGTCGAAATGAATTTTTTAAATTATTTTTTAGTTTGAAAATTCGATGTTCGAATTAAATTCTCTTAATTTAAAACGCATTCACATTTGAAATTACCTGTATGAAATTTATTAAAATTTTTCCGGTTTTATTTTCTACGTTCAAAAAATTATTAATATCCCTTTATATTTCATGCAAGTCCACCAGCAATAAATATAATAAAAAAAACTATTCGACCATGTGAGTGAGTGATCTGGCAATTTAGTCCTAAATTTTTAATCTAGAAAATGGCAATAAATTTGATTCAGTTATTCATTAATACTGAAATACTGTGGAGATTGATATTTATTACGATGTTATATAAAATAGATATAAATTTATTAATTATACTTCAGTTTAAGTATGAAGTATGACAGTTCTGTTTGTTGTTGCTATAAATAATTTATGTTCATATAAATGGCAAATGTGGACAATAAATCTTCTTGAGTACCTACAATAAAGATCATTTCATAAAAATCTGTAAAACTCCTTAATTCGTTTGATGTTCGCAACAGAACAAAATTTAGTAGTAAAAGATTTGAACTAAAATTAAACGGTTTTTCAAAAGTTGTTAAATATTTCAAGAATTACGCTTGTTCTTGGTACATCCTGGGATTTCAAAGGTATCTACTTTTTCGAACAATTCAACTGATTCGTCTGAATAAAAAATCTGAATACGCATTTATATAAAGTGTTTGTACAGTCTCATGATACGATTCTCTCCCCTTTGTTGCCTGAAGCCAATTTCAATTCAATTAGCTGGATATGTCAAATGGTATTATATCGTATGCCTGTATTTTTATAATAAACAGAAACACGTTTAAAACAAACAAGCTGTGCCAAGCCTACGTAAACTAATTCCGAAATTAGAAGTGTTATATAACTTAGCAAGAATCATATCGCTAATAAATAAATTTAGACAATATAAGGCACTTTTATTTTACTTTAACGTATATAGAATAAAGACATCCATTAACTCTATTAACGCCTACAATATAAGATTTTGTTTAGCTGCATACTGTTTCATTTTCGGGGTCTGTGACACTAGTTAAATTCTTTATTTAAATGACTTTCTTACGTAAGAAATTATATTTATGCTCAAAACGTTGTATGCAAATAATTACATCAATTTACCCAAGTATCTGTTATTCACTAGAATAGTCGCCACGCCTTTCTGTGACGGTGCATGACTGACCACGCGACATTGGTGGAACCAAGTCCCGCCCACGCGTATCAGCGAGCTGGATCTCAATAGCACGCGCGACCTATCACGCAGCATCATCAAAACGAATCCACGTGTCCTGCGAAACGCAAAATTAGAAGTCAACCAAGCTCGGGCCAATAGATTTTCTTTTGTTTGTAAATAATATACAGAATGCGAAAGTCCTCATCTTGACATAGAACCTAAATTTGCCGCTTAGTTTTGTTTAGTATCACAGCTCTAATGTGTAAACAGTTCGAGACGCTAGCATACGGCGACCAAGGACGGACATGTACGACCTAGTCGGGAATCAGGAGTCGCAAATTCGTTCATAGGGGGTGAACCCAAAGATATAGTTTTGAAAAAAATGGTACCTTATCTAGAATAATCTTGCGGATCTAAATGTGAAGGGCGCCATTCTGTCCGCGATTGCAAAAAAGCGTAAAAAAAAAATTTGGAAATTTTTTGTATTACTGAAAATTGATTAATTTTATTTTTACACCTCGTTTCTGGGCTTATTTTTTAATATTTCTTAATGGTTTTCAAACCAATCAAAAGATTGTTATTTCTAGATTCATATGCTACCAAACTATACTCGAAAATGTTGTTAACAAATGCTGCAGAATTTGTTTAAACAAAGCGTCCCCGAAAAGTGTAGTGCAAATTTCAGTATCGGGACATTTTTAAAACTATTGCAGATAGATGCATACATCTATGATATGAAATATGCAAAAAAGAATGGAGCAATTTTTAGTCAAAGAATTATCTACATTGCTTTAATGTTATAAAAGATACGAATTTTTTTGCACGGCGGCATTGCGTTGTTGCGCTGAATAATTCGCTCTATCCGAATGAGTACCTGCCTAGACACTAAGGCCACAGTATCTCTAAGGCCGCACTAAGGCGTTGATATATGAAATTTACCACCAACCGAGGATTCTTTTTATCAACAAATTTTAAGAGCCGCGTATCAAATAATTGTTTGGAAAAATGCGACTGAGGTAAATCCAGAAATTCCCAATCCAAATGATTTTGGTTGGGAGTTGAAGAATAATGTATATATCCCTAAATTAATAACTATAAATGGTCGTCCATAATAGGTTGCTATTGTGAGGGTAAATGTGTTTTTCGTATTTTGACCCATAATATGGTATTCTACTAAATTCAAAATCGTTTAATAAAGTGGCACTTTACCACATGAAAATGTCACTTTACTGTTATAGTAATGTCAGTGTTAATAAAAAACAGTTTGACAGAAAGTACTTCATATATCTACCTTCTCGTATTTTTCCTTGGATTTTAAAGGAAGTATGCTCGAAGTTGCTTCTCGAACGGCATTTAAAATGTCTTCAGAATAATTTTCTAAATTGTGTTTCAGTAGCCAGATTCACTATTATAATTAATATACATATAACTTAAAATCAATTCGATTCACAAAAATTATACTTAACTGTTATTATACAGGGTGATTCATAAGTAATGGTACACAGACCAACAGCAGATTTCGAACGTAAAAATATTGCGATTTAGCCAAACTTACCTTGGTCCAAAAGTTAATGGTAACCAAGATACAGGGTGTCAATAAAACTTATTTTTTAATTTTCTCTTGCAATTTAATGAATTTTTGTATTTTTCTTGTGAAAATCTATAAGTGGGGGTTATTTGGGGTGAGGAATCATAATACACCTTCAATTTTGGTATAACTCCTAGAGGGCGCTACGTACGCTGCATTAAATGTGTAAAAAAGGTCGTAACTTTTTACCCGCACCCATACGGCAGATTTCGCTTAAAAATTATTCTCTTCTATCATTTCTTAATAAAAAAGGTATACTTGCTTTAAGTCTCTAAATACAACAGCTTTTCAGAAAAGTGCAAATCAAAAATTCCATGCAAATTCACTATGAGATGTGAAAAATTATTTTTATTATTTTGGCGGCAAAATTCGACAATTTTTCGTTGAAAATGTAGTTTTCTCTTATGTAGTTTAAGTGGTTATTGGCGTTAAACAATTTCTCAAAATTTCAGACATTACAACAAAACAATTTTAACTAGTAGGCATAAATAATTTTATTTCATGGTAAACAATGCATCACAAAATATAATAACAACAACATATAACAACAAATACTACAATAAATATTCAACTTGATCACTTCTCTCTTTTCAGAATTCGAAAAAAATATGTGACGATCAGTTTTTAGGTATTAAAAAAAATTTAGAAAGAAATAAAAAACACAACACTTGTACAACAATTAATTAATGTTTAAAAGATTGGTTGTTTGACAGGTACTTTTTGTTTTTATGCATGCTTGATAAATATTTATCTTTATTTACTCTGATAATGCTGTATCTAACGCCTACTTTTAAAAATAATTTTTTACAGTGCAAATGAATACGCACAGAATTTTTGATTTGTTGTATTGTTGTATTTAGAGACTTGAAACAAGTATACAATTTTTATTAGGAAATGATAGAAGGATGAAATTAATAAGTGAAAAAAGTTACGGTCATCTTTACACATTAAACGCAGCATACGTAGCGTCCTCTAGGAGTTATACCAAAATTGAAGGTGTATTATGATTTCACACACCAAATAATCCCCACTCATAAATTTTCACAAGAAAAATATGAAAATTCATTAATTTACAAAAGAAAATTAAAAAATAAATTTTAACTTTGTCACCCTGTATCTTGGTTATTATTAACTTTTGGACTAAGGTAAGTTTGGCCAAATCGCAATATTTTTACGTTCGAAATCTGCTGCTGTTCTGTGTACCATTACTTATGAATCACTCTGTATAAATAAACAAAGCCGTGTCAGTTACTATGGTTACGGAAACAAGTACCTACTATGACTTTTTTAAATTTAAAACTTTGTAATGGTTTTATATCGATCACTATTTGCTTATAATTAATTAACTAACACAAAATGTGAAAAAATAGTATAAACAAATCTTGTAAGAAAAGCAGTTTTACTAAACTCATATACCTAGTTTTTGAGTTACTCGCTCGCTGCACTCGCTCGTACTCAAACACTATATTCGTTTAGTAAAACTTTGCTCTTCTAAACTTGTTTAATGTACTAATATTAGGTGTTAATTCAGATTATTAGACACGCATAATGTATTGTATATTACTTCTATATTGTCATTTTTCTAAGCCCACCCAAGTAGTACATTTAAGTTCATTTAGTTGTTTTCTTACATACCTCTTACCTACCTAAATATTTTAAGTTGTTATAATAATTTTTGTTCCCAAGTAAATTAATCTTTAAATGTCTCTGTTTTATTGTCCATGTTAAAATGATAATATTTACGAAAAAGTAATAGGTACACTAAGAAAGCATTGTAAAGGTTTTGTAAACACAGTGTATATCGTCAATAGTTACTGATCCAGAGCGCGCGCGATGCGCTGGCGTGAGTGATTGGATATTGCACACACTTAAAACGGTAGCGAAAACTACGGAGCGCTGTACAAAAATAATCATATTTCTTATGAGGATAAAGCAAGGCAGATATTTCTTTGACTAAAAATTGCTCCATTCTTTTCTGCATATTTCGTATCATACAAGTATGCATCTATCTGTAATAGTTTTCAAAATCACTCAATGCTGAAATTTACATTGCACTTTTCTGACACGCATTGTTTAAACAATTTATGTAGCATTTGTTAATGAAAATTTCGAGAATAACTTATCAACACCTGAATCTAGAAAGAACAAACTTTCAATTGCTTTGAAAATCATTAAGAAATATTAAAAAATAAGCCTGGGAATGCGGTATAAAGACAAAATTAATAAATTTTCAGTAATCTAAAAAATTTCGGAAATTTTTTTTTACGCCTTTTTGCAATTGCGAACAAAATGGCGCCCTCTATATTTAGATGCGCAAGGTCATTCCGGACAATGTACATATTTTTTCAAAACTATATCTTCGAGTGGTGGGTGTGACTTTTTAGGAGCGTCTTTCGAGATGCTAGATTCCTGACTAACCAGTAAAGCATTGGTTTTTAGGCAGCGGCACTTCACGTCGTATATATTTTGAGTCAAGATGGGAACTTTCGCAATCTGTAGATGCTGAGTGAAGAAATACAAAATTAGAGATTTATTTTCTAAGACATGGAAATATATTATAGGTACCTACAGGGTGTGTTTTAAAATCACCGACAAACGGAAACTTGAGATTCTATGATTCAGAATAAGATGAAAACTGATAAATGTTTTTCTTAAAATGCTTCCTAACCGAGCTACAGGGTTTTGAAAAACATTTTTTGCAGTTTTTTAAGTTTTTTCGAAAACTAGATTAGGTATTATGTTGAGATTTGGTACACTGGAATGTCTTTCAGAAACCAATTAATCAGGTGAGTTTAGGTCGACTGGTCCAATCCAGTGGCATAAAATCATGTACCTAAGTATGCACTTAAATAAAAAAGAAAACGTAGGTAGGTACATTCAACAAGACATTTTGTTTTTTTTTTAATTTCTTTAAAATATTTTTATTATGTATAATACTTAGTTAACTGCGTTATTTTGGCAATTTTATTAAAAAAATCAAATTTTATTTTTTATTCAGTTGTGTGGTCGTATAATTTCATTTGGAGAATAGAAAGTGAATTTTTCTTTCTGTTTTTATTTAAGAAAGTGAATTTTAAAAAAATGACGATTTTTTGAAATTTTTTTAAAAAACTACAAAAAATAATTTTTTTCAAAACCCTGTAGCTCGGTTAAGAAGCATTTTCGGAAAAACATTTATAACATTTTTCGTGTTATATTAGATCAAAGAATCTCCAGTTTCCGCTTGTCTGTTTTAAAATACACCCTGTATATGTAAATATAAAATAGGAGAATTCTTGCCTTTACCCTTTTCTGTTATGTACGTGATGCATGTTAACCACTGTTTAAACATATATTTTTAGAAAATTATAAATATCGAGTTAAAGAATCGAATATTCAACACGGCAAAGAACCCGAAATATTTTCTACAAAATTACTCAACTAAACGAAATTTTCTTTGATTTTTTAAATAATTATTAGGAAAAACTGCATACAATTAAGTTAATGCCTCACTTTTTGTCAGCTCTTTCAATAAATTGTATGAGATTCTTAAATTTTTGAAAAATTTTTAATTGATAGAAGTGGAAACGATTATAAGTTCTTTCTCTTTGATATAATTCCTACATGACAAACCTATTTTTTTAATAATATAAATGACGACCTTTAACACGAAACTGTGAAATATTACATATAATAGAACGGGACAAACAAACAAAATGGAAAATCAAGAAAGAATGTAGTACATTCGAAAAATAGGAGCAAACGAACCGGTAAATATTCGCATTGCTGAATAGTTATGTAGAAAAGCTACTGCGCATTTAAAGTGATTCTCCAAACACTGAATTTTAGTTTCGTACACAAAAATTACTTAAATTGAGAAATGTTCTGATTGTAAAGAAAAACAGACTTTTCAAAATAATTACACCATTATTACAGTGGCTTCATGTTGAACTGATAACTGAATTTTTGTAAATTTATTTAGGTCAAAAGTCACAATGCTTTGTCTGGAACAAAACAAATTTACTGAAATTATATTTTAAAATGGGTTCAAATAAAATTGGTGAGTCAACGTAACAGTACAATGGCTGTTACGAGAAATTCAGGAACTACTATAGAGATGACATTAGGATACTGACAGTTTCTGGGTTTAGGGCACTATTAAAAAAAAATGGAGGAAATAGTAAAAAATGTCACTAAATCTTTGACGAGGTTAAGTTGGCATTATTTTTAATGAATCATTAAAAATATTAAATTTTATGAAGGAAAATCGGTATATATCCTCCTAGCACACCCTGTTATTGCGTTGACATCCAAATATGCGGGGTCTGAATAGTCGAATCAGACATGCGACCGAAAATTCTCGGTGCTCTTTTTTTGCCAATGTCTCGGTATTTAATCATCCAGTATTCTCTTTTAAAATTGTGGACCAGCGCGGTCGATCCCCTTTCCACTTTTCTGCAAATTATTTACGACGTGAAATCCTGAAGACCCATTAATTTTACCAAGAAAACTATTATTTTCGAAAACTTAATTACTGAATACAACTATTTATAAAATCTTCGAGCAATGTTTTTGACTGTGCTCATTACGTCTATTATTAACAAAGTAATTACGGAATGCCTGGTCCTATCCGTTACAGGTGTAATTTAATCTAAAATGTTTATATCCGTCAAATATTAAAGGTGGAAAATGGATTAAATTAAGTACTAAGAACCACATTACTAAATGGTGATGGATGATGTTTGCTTATTAAATTATGAACTGAGGTGTGGTGGAGTTCACAGATTAGGGTCTATCTATAAAAGACTATAAGGAATATTTTTCAGTTCTTAGTATTATCTTGAAAAAGTGTACCTAATTGGTTTTTATTATTAAAAATGGTGTATGGATATCGATTCGCTGTTTACAAAATTTTCATGGAGTTGCTATTTCGAGAGTTAATTTCTCTTGTCGTTTGCGGCTAGGCGCTTAATTTTTAATTAAACAGTAACTATGAAAGTGATAATATTACATAGGTAGAATATATTTTGATATATTGTTTTTTTGCGCTACTGGATTTGGATAACGTAGAATTAGCAAACGGAGTTGGTCTGGAGATTTTTGTTTTTCTACAGTCCCATCCGAAGCTCTGTCTTTAACAGATTTGATTTTTGATATCGCGTGTATGAATCTGAGTGTTTTAGACGTTTGAAACGGATTTCCGATTATAATAATATTCAGATTTTATTATATGGTAGCTATTTTTGTGGAAATGTGTTCCTTTCATACAATTTTCTTGCATCTCTCGCTCGAAGTAAAAGATCCGTCACCTTTATTACAACTGGAAGAATTTTGTGTTATTAGATATTGCGATTCGCATTCCAATACAGAATGTTAATATAACAAGAATGCCACTTAAATCGAGCCATTAAAATTACATATGCTTTGCTCTGCAAATTTAATTTGGGGGTTACATTTCGTAAACGATTTAATTTCGCTTCCGCCTTCTTTATGCGGGACATACAAGGGATACAAGAGATATAGGCCTCAAGTTATTTTTACTTAAATAACCTCCTATATGTGTAATAGTGGTATTTACTGTTTTTATTTTCCGTTCTATTTATTGCATCACGTACCCTGTGTGTTCCATTTGTTAAGTTAAATGGATCACCCCATATATTTCAAATTTGATTAGAGAATATCAAGAGCTTTCCAACGAACTATCATAGCATGTACTTCTTTTGAGCGGTTTTTGAAATACATATTTTAAATTTTGACAGTTGTAGAACCTGAAGAAAAATGCCACATTTTTCAAATTAAAAATAATTTTACAGTTTTTATTATGGCAGCTGATTAAGGACTTTCAAATGATGATTCTAAATTAAAATTCGATCTACAGGATGTCCATAATTTGATTTCGAATATGTAGATTTGAAAACATCAATACTTGTCTTATTTTAAATGGAACACCCTGTATATTATTTCACTAACTATTACATCGGCATTAAATCGGAGTAATTTGCTGGCACAATAATAAATTTTTATTCGGTTATATCCGAATATCATACGTCCTGGAAATTAATTGTTTTTGACAAAGTATTGCCTCAGACATCCTTGCCAATAAAAAACGTCTTCAATTTTGTTTCAGGAACTTTCTGAAGATTAATTATTACATTTTGTTGAATGTCTGTATTGAAAATAGAGTTCATTTTTCTTTTGTTCTCGTGAAATTAGTAAGACGTAAGATATTTTTTTGCCAATATAAAACCGCTATCCCTTTCATATTTTTGCCCTTACTTTTACGCCCAGCTAAATAAATCAACCGCAATAATCCTTTATTTCCTCCTTTCTTTCGATAAAATATTTTCTGGAATGAATTAGTTTCGTTACAAAAACAAATTTCAGTTGTAAGATCCCGAGCGCCGCTAAAAGTGGCAAATTATTCTGTTCAGGTTTTATCATCGCGACGCACAGGATCTGAAAAAATAATTTTTACCAACAAATACGTAAAAATATATTTTTTTTAAGTTAGAATGAAACACCTTTAGATTTCTTTTTTCCCTATATGGTTTGATGCAAGCAGGAGCAAAATATCGACAAATATTTAAAGCAAGGAAATAATACTAGAAATAGTAAAGGAGTACATTTTTATTATTTAAATTTTTTATTCAGGGTAACACGAAATAATTGATATTTTAAATTCAACCAATTTCTTGTGCCAGATGAGTTGTCCATAAATTAACCTTCCACCCGGTGTTGATTTAATTTTAGTTTACGAGTTATTCAAGCTAGAATGAGAAGGGAAAGGCTCATAGTCAACACCAACAATATAAATTCGAGCATCTCAGTATTGTTTTGGATTAGTAGATTGTTAAATTCGCTCAGATAATGTCTCATTAGCCACTGTCGACTAATCCACTCCATTAAAAAGTTAATTAGCACTTGGTAGAAACTAAAGCTTCGATTTTTTTCGAGAGATCCTATTTCCATGCTTACGAAAGTCATATTATACCTACATAAAAACAAATGATTATGTCGAGTTTTTGTCGCCCAAGGCAGACACTCCATAAATTGATAATATAATTTGCAAAGTTTTTAAAATAAACGTGTCCAAACCATTGTAAATTTTGTGAGCTAACAATGTAATCATAATTATTTTTTTTAAAGTTTCCCTTTCTATTTTTGTACAAATAAAAAATACACGTTAATAAAGATCTAAATTAAATCAAATTAAATCTATTCTGTCTTTCTTTCATCTTAAGGAAATAAAGAACAATATTATTATCATATCAAATAATATCATATCAAATCATATCATATCATGTATCATATCATATCATATCATATCATATTATATCATATCATATCATCATTTTTTCAAATTTTTTTACAATTTCCTTTCCTTGCTTGATATTGATTTAAAATTGCTTTTAATTTGGTTTTATACAAGCATAATAACAAAAATTATTCAATTTGATATATTTATATTGATGCTCCCCTTCTGAAGACTTCTGTAAAAATTCACTTAAAAATTATTGAAACCACTTTAGAACGCTATTATTGTCGAATATTACAAATATGACTACTTTTTGTAACTACATGTTAAAATATTGGAATCAAAGCAAAAATAATTGAAATTAAAATTATTTAATTTACCACAAAATTCATTCATTACGGTTACCAATTAAAACAAATGATATTCCCAAGCAGATATACAGGGTTTTTCCTTATAATTAGCCACCCCCCTACAAAGTTTATTTGAAGAAATACAGAAAAAATTTATTTACAAAAGTTGCAGTACCTGCATTTTAATAATCTGCCAATAAAACAAACAAATGACGAAATTAGGGTTTTTTTAAAGAACATTCTATATATTATTATATTTTCGAAATCCTTATAATTTCCTGATTTCAAAAATATATAATAAGTCTAAATTTGGACTATTCGTCCTTCAGTTATTCAAAATCAAAAGAGGTGTAAAAATATGGTATTGGCTACTGCATGGGTTTTACATATATTTTTATTTTGAATAATTGGAGAACTGATAGTCTAAATATTATATATTTTTGAAATCAGGAAATGATAAGGATTTCGAAAATACAATAATTTACAGGGTGTTCTATAAAAAAACCCTAAGTTTATAGAATTCCGCCATTTTGCGATTGTCATTTGTTTGTTTTTTGGCAGATTATTGAAATTCAGGAAAAATATTGTAACTTTTGTATATAAAATTTTTCTGTATTTCTTCAAATAAACTCTGTAGTTTATAAGGAAAATTCCTGAACATACTCTTTCATTCTTATCGGAAATCAGTAGGAGGATAGTAATGATTCTCTTATGTAAAGATATAAATTGCATCAATTGAGAACGTGAAAATAATTTAGTTTAATTTGACTTTGACATTGACGTTCACAAATTTTTTTAGTGACCATAACAATTATCATTCACTTTTATATTAAAACCTATCCTTCGTGTTTTTTTACAAATTACTGTGCTTTCTTTGTTTGAGAAGTGTTGTTTATAAACAGTATTATTTTGCTTTCATACTAGCACAATAATAACAAAAATATCCAATTTGATTCATTCATACTGATATCATATATATCGTATATCGTATACCGTATATCGTATATCGTATATCGTATATCGTATATCGTATATCGTATATCTTATATCGTATATCGTATATCTTATATCGTATATCGTATATCGTATATCATATATCACATATCACATATCATATATCATATATCATATATCATATATCATATATCATATATCATATATCATATATCATATATCATATATCATATATCATATATCATATATCATATATCATATATCATATATCATATATCATATATCATATATCATATATCATATATCATATATCATATATCATATATCATATATCATATATCATATATCATATATCATATATCATATATCATATATCATATATCATATATCATATATCATATATCATGTCATATATCATATATCATATATCATATATCATATATCATATATCATATATCATATATCATATATCATATATCATATATCATATATCATATATCATATATCATATATCATATTTCATATTTCATATTTCATATTTCATATTTCATATTTCATATCTCATACGTCATACGTCATACGTCATACGTCATACGTCATACGTCATACGTCATACATCATACGTCATACATCATACATCATACATCATACCATACATCATACATTATATTATATCATATGATATCATATCATATCATATCATAATTATGTTATATTATATTCAAGCTAAAGTAAGCAATTATTTATATATTTAGTGTGAAATTGAATGGATTGAATGAATATGAGATAGAGAGCTTGAATTTATTGGGTTAAAGATAGATCGAACTAGTAGATATTTGATAAAATATTTATTGTTACTTTCCTGATTGGGCTTCTAATGAATTACCGATTTACGTTTTATTTTATTTTGTAGTAATTTTATTTGTGAAAAATAATTCATTTTAAAATTTATATTTTGGCTAGTGTATTGATTACTTCCAATTTTATTATTTTCAATTTATTTATGCTCATTACTCTAGTTTCCTATTCTTTATAAGTGAGTATTTCTTTAAAAATAGGTTCGTGCAAAGGGTATACCCACTAGATATGTAGTGGTATTGATTAGTAATTAATTTTTTAACCATGGATTAATTAAGGTTGGCAATATGTTATTTGTGCCAATTTAACAGTCTACTGATCTAATACTGAATTGCTTCGATTTTATTGGATAGTGTTAAATTAAATATGAGCATTTCCCACATACCTCTTCATCAGATGCTATAAATAAAAATATTTTCTACATCTGATAATTGTTGGTACCAAGTGATTACCAAATGTAATGTATGATTCTACGCTAAATGCAATTATACCAATCCTGATTTTATTAAGGTTTGCCAATAATCTAGAATTGTTGGATTTGAAATTTAATGCATGTTCAACATTTCAATTTGTAAGGTCGCAGATTTTTCACGAAAATTGCAGCTGTTCTAATTTTGACGTAAATATACTTTAATAATTTAAAATCTAATTTTCAGAATCACGGAAACACAAAGGCGGAATTTATGATATCGCATTAAAAAAATATACAAAACTTAAATACCCTCATTACAGGAACCGGTTCTTGAAATGCCAGTTACATTTTGTTAAGACTGGCGGATTGAAATAGGACTCCGTCTAAATTATTCACTCTTGTAAATTCCAAGGGATTCTTATGCGAGATAAACTTTATACTTCGCACCAACTTTCCGCCCTAAGATTATAATAAACCAATTTTAGTGTTATTTTAACTTGCGAAGTATTACTTAAAATTTATTACTGTGAGACAGAGCAAATATGATAGTTATGCTGAGCTCCAACGTTTAAATAAAATGTGTAATAAGTTAAGAGCCCACCATAATTTATTCACGCTAGCTTCAGTTATCTAAGTCTTATTACAGGCGATACAAGGTTGATAGAACTAGGCCAAAGATTTTTCAATTAAGAAAATCTGTTTAAAATAACCGTTCAAATTGCGTAATTATAAATTGAGTATTGCTGAAAAAACCGCATATACATTTACTTGTTAGTTTTATCATCCCATGTGCTTTCAAATTCTTAATCTTAAAAATGAAACAACCCCGTAAAAGAAAATGAAAAGTTATGCGTATTGTAAGGAATACATTTTAGTCCTCTGAGCGAGAACGTTTTACTCCACTTCATTCAGAACCCTAGTTTGCCATGCCATGTTATAGTAAAATCTTAAAATAACTTCAGTCTGTGTTTAGTCAGCGTTTCCTTTGTGAACTTTACCTACGAAGGACGAAACCGACACGCACATTAATGTATTATATTCAGCGAGCGCCTAAATTCTAAACCCTAGCTAGAACTTAACTAACAATTATTCTGTAGATTTCTCGCAAAGGATTTATTACAGGACATATGCAATATTCGAGTTTAATATAGCAATATATTTCATGAATTTACTAGCGATGGGTAAATCGTATCATCCATGTCTTCACACTAGTTTTATTATCTTGCAAATTTTTAGACTACAAAATAAAAATTTAATACTAAAGAGACGTTCCTGATTAGCTAAAAATAAGTAAATCTTTTAAAATAACAATTTTTACATGAATAATCCAAGATAATTTTTCATTACCGAACTCTAATTGGTGACGGAATCAGAACATGTTGATACGCATCTCAGTGTATAATTAAACTGATATTTGGTCTAGAAATTAAGCGGAACCCTTTAGCTTCAATCCACATTAAAGGTAAACTTAACCCTCCCTTTGCTACCATATTTACTCCGAAAACATAATGTGGAGTCCCATAAAAATGATATAGCTCTCAACTTAACTAAATTTATATATTTTGCTAGGTCCGGCTATATGTTACGTAATATTTATATTAAGTCGTTTATCAGATTAACTTTAGGAGGAAAGAAGTCGAGTTTGGATATACACGCGAGAAAGTTGAAGTTTTTAACTAAAGAAAGTGAAATAATTTATTCAAAATGTGTCGTATTCTGGTCTTCAAATATTGATATCACAGGAAGGTATAGATTCGTCCTCTTCTTGTGTGGTAATGTAATAATAAAATATGATTATTTTAATTCTATTAGCTCGGTTAAGTTGAAAACACTTTCAATGTGTAGTATATCTACTGCTTAATAAACTTTAGCATAGGTTTACGAACATGAAATGTAAACACGTGTAAATGTTAACTTAAGGACCTGAAGATCTTGGAAATCAGTAGCGCTGACCCAGCCACAGGGCTACTAATCGGTTAGAGCAAGATTGTGCTAGAATAATTATTAATTTTATTAATTACTATTAAACGTTGATTCTAGACATAGGCGTCTTTCTCTTTTACAACTTAATTTGTGGATTTGTTTTTGGTCGCAAAAAATGTACTGTGGCGGCATATATGACCCACTTAAAAAAAATATTTTTTTTCTCGAAAACTTTATTAAAAAAATAACAATGCTTACAGGAACTTAAGCGTAAACACCTTCGCTTTCAGGAAAAAAATTAAACTTTGTAAAAATCAAACGTAAAACAAACAAAAAAAATTTTTTTTTAAATGCAGTCAATATTCCCAAACAGGGTTGGAGTTATGGCTCTAGAAAAATTTATTTTAATTGAACGGTTCATTAAGAAAATTGAGCTTAGACATAATAGACAAATAGACTGACAACAAAAAAAAATAAAAAAGATGGCAAATTTAAAAATAAAAAATAAAATTGTAGAAAAAGTCAATGGGCCATATCATCAAACCCATCTGAAAATATGGCACTTACAGAATTAACATAAATCTTTAGCCCTTTAAAAAAATGCAAAATAATTTTTTCCACTAATGTAAAGTAAGTATTTTCTATCAAGATAAAATACTTAAACAATGTGACGAAATAAATACATGGGCCATATGACCAGTTGAGTAGTGCACATTATGAGCAACAAAAAAAAACTCTTTCACAAAATTTTTAAGTCAAATAAATATGTCACTATGTAACACGTAACTTAGAGTGTCGATCCTCCAAAATTTAGGTTTGTTTTTCAATGTTTCCCGATGATTTCACCAAAACACTTTCATTAAACTTTATTATTCGAACACCTGTTGTGACGCCATAATGTAAACTAGCCGGTATTGCCGATATTGCCGGAAGTTCGGCTTGTTATTTACAGAGGACGCTTAAACGTATTGAAAGAAACTGTGAACGTCAAGAAGTTGGGTTTGAGGCGGTTAGTTTAAAATTTAAGGGCATTGGGCCATATGACCGTCCGGGCCATATCTACCGCCACTACCTTATACATATATACATAGGTACATGATATTCTATTTAAAAAACCTCTCGACTTTGTAGAATCATCTTGGCTCGCCCTGTATATCCAAAAATAATTTCCCATTATATATTCGTTTATTTAGTTTACTTATTTTTTAAATCAAATTTCTAGTTATCACAGGAGTCGATATATCGAAGTCAGAGGCATACTATTGCCTCACCCTGTATATATTTGAAAATGAACTGTATCAACTTCAGTCATGATGTCAATTAAATTTTTTATAATGTTGTACGCCGGTGCCGCTCGCAGTCGACAATAGCGGCGAGACGTCATATTCATTAGATAACTATCACCGAGATTGTTAAAATTCTTTCACTAAACGTCGCGACGGAATAGCATACTTTCGATTTTAAAATATCGGAAGACGTTAAGTGCAGATGGTACTACACAACGTGAAGGTTTACCGAGTACTGCAGAAAAACACAGGATTTTAATTCATATTAACAAATTATATAACCGGCTCCTTCGCCATATTTTTAATTCCGATCTTGGGGCAAAAAATAATATTGTGTTTTGCATGTAAATGACGCTCTCCTATTACAGTTCAGTATGATCACAAATCATACGACAGAGACGCATCCATGTAGGATGTTTCAGTTAAATTATTATAAGTAGGATATATAAATTATAAAAGTGATGTTTAGCAGGGTTCGATAATAAAAATAAATGAATAAATGAATAGTGCCATATACCCTGAAAAAGAAACATGATGCTGCCACGGACACGTGTTTCTTTTTCAGGGTATATGGCACTATTCATTTATTCATTTATATAAATTATCTCAAGAAAAAAGTTATTTGAAATTTGTACGCCTGATATCAAAATAAACTTGAAATACCTAGCTAGTTAAAATTATTCCACCACAGTAAGTTACTTATTTTTCGATTGCTGGAACTTTAAATTATGATTTAAGTTGTTAAGAAATCAATTATGAATAATTTGAATCGTATACAGGCTGTCCACTTTTTCAATGGGATTATATCCTAAACCGTAAGAGATAGAAAATTCTTTAAGATAAGTTGTGCATTTTAAAACTTGTTTAAATGCCTATTTCAGACTTGAAAAATATTCAGTAGTTTCAGAGATATCCTGAAAATAGTGCAAATCGCAATTTTTAATTATTGCTAATAACAGGCAAATGAAAAGATTCAGAAAAAATATTTAAATTAATGTTGAATGGTGTTCAGTTGCCTATTTATAATTCTTAAATTTGTATTTTTGTCAATTCAACTGTAGGCGCCGCGACACCCAACTTTTGTTTTTTTTTATGGGCGTCTAACTTCTTTTTAACCATATTTTTTAGTAGATGATTCTATACAAGTATTATTATCTCTCTTGAGAAATTGAATTTGTAGATACAGTAAAGTATGCCATGATAAACAATTGACTGTTCTAGAAGTGTCATCGCTCGTTGAATTGTCAATTTGTCTCGTTTAAAACTTGACCTGGTTACATTATTCAATAATAAAACAAATGTAAAATAGTTTAAAATGGAAAAACAAAAGTTGGGGGTCGCGGTGCCTATAGATAAGATGATAAATATACCCCTACATATTTGAGAATTTTAAATAGGAAACTAAACTTTTCAACCTTTATTTAAATTTTTTCTTTCTAAACCTTGCATGTTATTGGCAATAATTAAAAATGGCGATTTGCACTATTTTCAGGATATCTCTGGAAACTACTGAACATTTTTCAAGTCTGAAAAGGCAGCTTAACAAGCTTCAAAATCCACAACTCCTCTCTAATTTAAATTCATGCGAAATAATTACATTTTTATAACGATTTTAAATGGCAAAAAGTCATAAGAAGGAAGCATACTTTCAAATTAATTAGGCAAACTATAGAATTATGGAATGATCTAGAAAGAAACACCTGGATTATTATAGAAGGCAAATCTTTAGATATATAAAGGCCAGAATGGTTCACTAGAGTTAGTGGAATCGGAAAGCGAACTAAACAGAACAGAAAATAATCAATAACAGCGAAGTATAAAATTATTCCAGTACAGAACAAAATTATCCATCTAGTGGTCAGTTGTTGCTACTAGCTGTCGAGACATACAATGTTACTGTGACCAGATAGCGACTTTACTAAAGTACCAAAGAGCAGTCGACCTCTAGCCCTGGTGGACTAAACTATTAATAATAAATAGGAGTAAATCCAAATGGGTAGCCAAGTTTATTAATTCGTCTTTTCTACACCAGACACAGACCGGTTTCGAAATTTTTGTGTTCTTGCAATTCAATTACCTATGGCACACTGACGAGAACACAAAAAGTTCGAAACCGGTCTGTGTCTGGTGTAGAAAAGACGAATAATAAACTTGGCCTCCCATTTGGATTTACTCCTATTTATTAGAAAATAGTCAGTTACTAATAAGCCGTTTTGGAGCTACATGATATTCTTCTTCATTTTTGGAGAGCCCCTGTAGGTTTTATTTTTTAATAATTTTAGAACATCGCTTGATTCGAATTTTTATCTTAGTAAGGAAAATGTAATGATGCACTAAAACAAACACACGCATACCACTTCTGATTAAACCAAAAATAACTCAATCTTGAAAAATTTTAAGCAGAATTCCGTACCTATCTATATTATTGTAAGTTTATTTTAAATTAAATTAAATTAAATTTTTCAAATGTAACTATAGCCTCTAAGACTTGAAACTCGTAAGATAATAAAGAATATAATTAGAAATGGGCTAAATTTGACTAATTTTACTATATAATTATACTTCAAATCACGAGAGATGACCGTTACGTCACAAATTAATTTCTAATGTTCAACGTACGCTTCAAGCGTTCTTTGTTTACAAAATAGTAAAACGAAAGAGACAGGGAAAGGGAGTCCATTATATATGACTGTTAATATCTCCGACTGACGTTGTTGATAACTAACGCAGTACTGATTTGATTCTTACGAATTATAATGATGACGTAACGGTCTTCTTTCGTGATTTGAACTATATCTATGCAGATGATAATGATTATTTATTTCTTTATTTATAAATTTGCAGCTATGGGCAATATTAATTATAATTTTAACGAATTCTAATACTTTTATAATAAAAAAAATCTTTTATTAACGAAAGTAAGCAATTGAATCGCCAGTGGAAAAATATTAACAATAACTTAAGTTCTCTAAATATAATTAAATAAATGTTCAAAATTCCTTCCTATCTCCTGAAAATATTTAAATTCCACATTACAAACTTTTGGTACACTGAATATTGTATTGAAAATGTAGCGGTATCGAGTTCGAGTTTAATAGAAAGCGGTATACATGTTGTATTAATGCGATTGTTTGATAAACAAAGCTTCTAATAACAGTAAAAATGTAAGTTCCAGTAAATACGAAAATAACCCCCAAGTAAAATTTACAAAATTAGTGGAGATAACTATTACTGGTAATTTAGAAACAGCGCAAAATTTCAATTCTTTGTTTATAGAAGTACCACACAAAATAAACGATACGCTGATAAATGTAAATACAAACTGTTCCACTTTATTTATCAATTCAGTTACTGAAAGCGATTTTTTAAATATTATTATGCAGTAAAAAAATTGTAATTCTATTTAAAACAGTCGGTATATTACATAATTTCTCCCGTTACATATTTATTTAATAGTTATTTATGTACCAAGAGTCATAAGTAAGTAAGGTTTTTGGTCGAGAATACAGTTTGCAATCCGAGGCCTGTAAGGCCTAGAAGTCATATACATACCTAGCTTCAAAACATAATTTAATATGAATTCGTTACTAACTATAAACAATATTATAATAACCAAATAGAATTGGCTTCCAATAAAATTCATATCATAAGTGACGATTTCTTTTACATTGCTTCTATGAAAACTTTGTCGCAGTCTAAAAACCGCGGATTCATTAATCATTTCCCAACATTAAATAAACTTCCAACTAACATATCGATGAAATGGGTTGTCAATTTTCCAACTGTAGTAGCAAATATATTTATTTTATTGTTGATTAATTAATTCGCAGTGGTAAAAAGAATTCGGATTTATAAGTCGGGACTCCTTGATTAAAAAGAAATACATCATTCACTGCGTAGCTTTAACGAATCACTCCACACTTGTCAATAAAACAGGCCGACGCCAGATAGCTTTAAAAAAGGTTTACTGTGGTTGGATCCACATGCATTAAATAACATTATAATGTTGTATATTTTTTTTCCTACGAGCGTGCGTAAAATACTACTTTTCCGCACGCATTTTAGTTTCGAAAATTGCACTTTTCTGCACTAGTGCGGAAAAGTGCAGCTTTCGAAACTAAAATGCGTGCGGAAAAGTAATTATATATTTTTATTTGCATTTTTGGGTAAGTTAATTACACTTTGAAAATGTGATCACGCTCCTAGGAAAAATATTGTTCCTAACACATGCAGAAACTGTCTTTTCCGCACTCGACTGCAGTCGCGTGCGGAAAAGTACCAGTTTCCGCACTTGTTAGGAAAATAACTATATATTTTAACAATTATTTTCCTGCAAGTGTCCAATACAGGAGACTTTTTCACACTCATTTTAATGTGCAAAATAGCACTTTATTGCTCTTGTGCTATAACCATACCCATTATAGCACGTTTCTATTGACGACGTGAAATAAAGTAATTTTATTTCAAACTAAAATAGAAATGTTAACGATTGATATAAACAAATTGAACTGTCATTTAAGTATGTTTCATGTATTCTTGCTGCCGTAGAAAAAATAGTGTAGCAGCACGTGTGGAAAGTATCACTTTTCCGACTCATTACGTAAAATATTAGCATTCGACCTGAAACAATCTCTACCTCCTTTGAGCTTAAATCGGATTTGTTTATATAAGTATAAAGATACGTATCAAAGTTTCGTCCTTTAGGAAGATTACATTATAATTTCAGTGGCAATATCAGAGTGAGGAAACCACACGAAAAAGTGAGCTCTTAAGATATTTTCGCTAAATGCCACCCAACTATCTGACTTATCTAGTGGAAGTTATCCAAGGAATGTGGCCTATTCTCACGGAAAATTCAATACGCCGTGCTACACAGCAGCGTGAAATTTTCATGAAAGGGTACGAATAAACCTGACGTTTTACTAAATTAAATCCTTTGTCTCTTGTTAGATTTTTGAACACGCGCTGCACAAATTTAGCGAAACTTAACCGAGGGAACACCCAAGACATTTCTTCCGCTGTCTCGGCGAAACATTGTTTGAATATTATAGGACAGGTAATAATCAGTTACTTTTTTAAATTTAATAATTGATATAGGTGCTATTCTATCTCAAGAACTTTCTTTCTTATTTTCATTAACGTAATTACGTATATTTTTATGCAAAATATTTTTTTAAAGTAATTTGCATAATAATTTCTTCTAAAACAGACCGCCGGAAATTATATAACATTCTTCTGAGTCACCATACCAATAAGGAAGCTTACAATAATCAGAATTTGCTTTGTTCTGTACCTTTGGAGTCACGGTAGGCACTTCGCGCTAACAAAATATTCTGGCCCTTATAGCAGGTGGTAAGATGGGTAATAATTTAACTCTTGGATAACATAATATTCTAAATAGAATCCTTACAACAATTATTCATGATGCGTTTAATATTATAAGACCTCCTAAATATAATCAGTTTATGATTGCGCTCTACCCTCCACTTTATAAAATATGAACAATGGCGGCTGTGAGAGTACAAGCATTTAATTTCAATAGAAAGTTTTGTCAAATATTAATTTTCTACGTTTCTACATGGAGGTACCTGGTGTGTCTTTTAATACGAATATTATTAAATTTCGAGCTAAAGCAATTTATCTTGAAGTGTTAAATAAACTTTCTAAGTTTAGTGTTGTTATTTTAGAACGAAATACATGCAAGTCATGATCTAAAAGAAAATAGTAACAAATCTTGTTGCCTTGAACCATTGATTAAGGAATGAAGAGGATACGCAATGCAAATAGTAAAATGTGAGGCTAATTCTGGCTGCGAGGTTATCAGTCAGTTTCTGGCATGTGAATCAACGTAGTATGCTTTTGATAAAACTGTGTCGTGTCTGGTTGTGTCGTAATGCATAAATATCAATAAATTAAAATAAAACTAAAATTCCAAATATTATCAGAAAAAGCGAGAACACTTGGTTTAAATAGCAAAACTATCACCTCACTCTTGCGATTTTGACTGCTTCCGCTCAAGCGGAATTCAACCTAACTTAAATCTAATAAATATTAAACAAATAAAAAACTCGCGACGCGAGGAGTATATCAAATTGGATAGGTTTTTATTATTATGCTTGAATAAAGCCTAAATAAAGTCACTCAAGAAATATATTTGCGTGAATAGTAGATCGTCACATTTCTCTTTTTTAGCCATCATCCAAGTACATTGTGGGCAGCAAAAAATAAATAAATCACAGAGTTTTATTTACTCCTGTAACCCGGTGCTCTCTACTATTCACTATCGCTCCGAGGAATAAGCAGTTGGCGGAAACGACTATTTTAAAACTCTTTTTATAAGAAAACGAGCGAGCAGTCAGGAGAATTTGTTGCGTTTATTTTTCAAATTTCATACTCATCTAATATTTTTCATATTCAAAATCGACCCTGAGTCTCCCTCCTTACAAAATAGAGCATCCAATACGTTATCTAGGAGAACTTTGCTGGCGCCCTTCAAAATAATTCCGTAGAGTCAAATTTATTACATATTTATAATAAATTAAATATTCTATTGTACTTACCTTTTTTAATGATTCTAATTATAAAAAAGAGCGTTGACCACATTCACACCGCAATTTTGGTACCCCAAATTCTTATTTTTTTTTTTTGCCTAGGTAACGAGGAGGGTGACAGTTTCATACCGTTTATAATTTAGTGGTAATAAAAATTGTTCAGATTGATTTTAGTTTAAAATTATGTGACAGTTAAAAGTCAAACAACCGTTGAGAAACAGCTGGCAGAGAGAACATACTACGTTAATAATTTTAAACTTAATCTGAATATAAAATTTGTATTAAATGATATAAAACCAGATACGACAATCATATCAAAAGCATAGTACGTAAATCACAGGAATGCCAGCAACTGACTGATAATCTCGCGGCCAGAATTGGCCTTTACCATTTGCATTGCGTATCTTCTTCATTCTTTAAGCAATGGCTGAACCTGACTGGCAAGATTAATAATTCAGACTAGCGAATAAGAAGCTATATCATCAGCTTTCTCAGATTTATGTTGTCGATATATTCTTATCGGTATTTTACAATTCTCTTTCTTTGCTTGATACGCATTATTTATAAATGACTTTGTTTAGGCTTTATACAAGCATAATAATAACAAACATATCCAAATTGATATACTTATATTGATGTTTCATCTCTAAACATGCTATTATTAAATTCATTGGACTTTCTTTAATACATTATGAATATTGGATTAAAAATTATAAAATTTAAAACGTCTAAAAACAAATTATTAAAATTTTATTTTTTTTTTTAACTCACCACTAAATTCATTCAGTATGGTTACCAATTAAAAAACGAAGTCCACAAGAAGATGTATATATTCTTTCGTTATTAGTAGCTCATCAGGTGGACGATTAATCTCGCAAAACAAAGTTATTTACTTGAATTTACATTTTACAATTAACAAACTGTCATGTAACCATAAGAAACAAATTTCTATAATTAATGCCGCCTACATTTTCATGCTTTCTTATAAAATACTCTACCTCTCTTTATTCGAGACTTGTTGTCTATAAACAACCTTATTCAAGCCCTATATTGGCCCAATAATAACAAAATTATCTAATATATTTATTGATGTTCCATTTCTGTTGAATCCAAAAAAATTGTTGAAAACACTTTATAACGTTATTATTGTTGAATAATGCAAAAACAAAATACTCTGCAGGACTATATGTCAAAACGTAAAACATTTAAATAAAAATTATTAATCTTCATAAAAAATTAATATAATCTAGTTTTAGTTTAATTGTGATATTATGACGTTAAAAATTCCCCATTTTTAATTTTATTCTGACATTGACATTCAATTTCGATTTCAATTTGACATTAGAATGAGGTTATATTATTTTTTGAATGTCAATGTCAGAATCAAATTAAAAGTAGGGAATTTTTAACGTCATAATGTCACAATTAAACTAAAACTAGATTATATTAATTTTTTATGAATTTAAATGTTTTACGTTTTGCTTTGAATGTTATGGATTCTGCAATTTAATTCAATGCTGTATGACATATAGTCCTGCAGAGTATTTTGTTTTTGCATTATTCGACAATAATAACGTTATAAAGTGCTTTCAACAATTTTTTTGGATTCAACATACTTTATATTTGCATGTTCAGAAATGGAACATCAATAAATATATTAGATAATTTTGTTATTATTGGGCCAATATAAGGCTTGAATAAGGTTGTTTATAGACAACAAGTCTCGAATAAAGAGAGGTAGAGTATTTTATAAGAAAGCATGAAAATGTAGGCGGCATTAATTATAGAAATTTGTTTCTTATGATTATATGACAGTTTGTTAATTGTAAAATGTAAATTCAAGTAAATAACTTTGTTTTGCGAGATTAATCGTCCACCTGATGAGCTACTAATAGTGAAACAATATGTACATCTTCTTGTGGACTTCTTTTTTGAATTGGTGACCATAATTAATGAATTTAATGGCGAAATAAAAAAAAAAAAAATTTTAATAATTTGTTTTTAGACGTTTTGAATTTTATAATTTTTAATCCAATATTCATAATGTATTAAAGAAAGTCCAATGAATTTAATAATAGTATGTTTAGAGATGAAACATCAATATAAGTATATCAATTTGGATATGTTTGTTATTATTATGCTTGTATAAAGCCCAAACAAAGTCATTTATAAATTCTTATCGGTAGTTATAGTATTTTCCATAAATTCAAATTTGTCTGTGTTGACCATTAATAGTATTCTTATATTCTCGATGGAATGTTCGAGGGAAGTTTTATAAATATTTTGGATAACTTCTTTTATGTTAAGTATTAGTTTTATTTTATTCAAGTTAAGATACATGACAATATTGTTACATTTCAATATCTTATTGACAATAGGCAACCTATAATACCTAGGTATTTAATTCGTTGGTTCTAAATTCCTTAGCGAGAGGCATTATCGACTTTGTTGCCTTTGTTGAAAATGCCATTTAAGTTCGTAGAAGACAATTTTCTTAATTGAGGCTAATTTACGGTCATCCGAAAGGCATATCAGGAATTTGTCGTGGGTTTTAAGTTCCCTTGTTTTCGTCGCAGTATAGAATGCGGTAGTTTATGGTTCAAAGGGAACTTTCACTGATGATTTATTTGCGATCTGGTAAGTCGTTACGTGGCCATTTTGTTCTTCACTACGCGTTTATTTATTTTTATTCTAAGCTGGCTTGTAAAAACTTTATATAAGTTAACAAATATCTAAATATGTAGCTATTATTTTGTAGTTGTAATGAGTTGGTATACCTAATACTGAACTAAAACGATTTTTTTAACATATCGAGATGGCTTTTGAATGCAGGTGGCGGGTAGTGTAAGTTTCATAGGCAAAAAGGATCTGCAAACTCCTAGTTGCTAGTAAACCGAATACATTTAATATTTAGAGGGAATATTTTTAACCTTTTTTTTATCCTATTGAGGAGCTGTGAATTTCAATGCTAAAGTAAAAGAAATATAATATGCCTTGTGATGTGCGCTATGATGAAGGCAAATTTCTTCTTTGAGCCAGAGCTGCCTTTTCACAAAGCAAGTATTCTACATAGCAGTGCTTATGATAGCACTTTTTTTTTTTCAATTTACTCTTTTCCTATTTCATATTACACCGGAAATTCTTGCCGCATATCCGATCTATATTTGAATATAAATTTTACTTGAGTAAATTTTTACGTTTGTACAAAAATTTGTAGCTCAATATTAATCAGAAATATAATTAAATGGATAGTAAAATAAATTTGGAAGTTATTCTAAACGAACACAAATGGGAAATTCGAGGAGTCCCATTTCAGTTCAGGTTTTAGATTTTAGATTTTTCTTTCTAAAGCTAAAGGACTAAGTTATGTGTCAAATTCTCCTTGACACACACGCCGTGAATCAACAAGAATAATTTATGGTAATTTTTTAAATTTAATATTAATGCTAAATAAATCAATTTTTTAAATCTCGCTGTTCTACAATTTATTCCTAAATACCTCCCTGCGTAACAGGTCAAATCGTAATCATGACTACAGAATTATATAGCCTGTCTTCTCATTAACACAAAAGCTAGTGGTACGAGGCAATTTGGATGATATACGACAGGGATCTAGATGTAATTCATTCAAATTCGCTTGAATTTGCTTTCGTCCTTTAAGGAAACCTAATCGTTTGTTACGAGACGAACTAATGTAATTACTGTCTAGTGGTAATTGTGGCTAGATTGGTTAAGAATCATGTTTGCAACACAGGTATTTAAATTTTAATTTAGCTATCTTTAAACGTCAATTTAACTTTTACAAAATATTTGTGTGACGAAGGAAATGATCCGCTATCTTCCAAAATAAACTCTAATCCATGCTTGGTGGAATATAAAATATTATTTTGGTTTAAAAATACTGTAAGCTATTCTTTAATGCTCTATAATTTTCATAGACATTGGATCCTTCATTTTTATAGAAGGTAATTTAAACCGTCTAGGAGAAATTCCATTTAGAAATGCCAAATTTATGATATACATCAATTGGCTAGAGAGAATTTACATTTTTTAATTAGATTTTTTATATCTCATCATAATTACACGAGTCAGAATATTAATTAGAGCTCTTTTTCTCGTGAGAAACGAACTCTGACAGACTGGTATATTAGATCTCAGAAAGTTGAACTCTTCTTCTAATTTTTTTGTTATTGAACTGACAAAAGTATCCATTAAAGTGTTTTGTGGAGTATTGCTTTGATGTTGGAGTCAATATATAAAATCAGTTAAATAATTCGCTGCACTAATTATAGTTGTAAAACTAATTATGATTTCATTAAATAATCATAGTATTGTTTAACGTCGGCACCACATGCCCCATAAGCCGCAGGAATCAGAAGCTTTGATCTGTGAATTTGGAACGGAGTAGATTACATTAACCGAATTATTGAAACAATAAATGGACTGCAGGAATTTATTTTATAAATGGCAAAGAGATTATCATAATATATTTGAGTTTTGGTTTGTTAAAACGGAGTTATGATACAAAATTTGGAAAATAATTTTCATTTAATTTATCGGTTATAATAAAACAAATTTAAAATATTCTTCGAGGTTTATTAATATAAAACAAGCTTTTCTTTCCTTTTTGTATCTAGTTCTTCCTTTTGTGAAGAAAAATTATGTATACAAAAAAATGTTTAAAAGCATAATCCTAATAATAACAAAAATATCCAATTTGATATATTTATATTGATGCTCCCCTTCTGAACCTAAACACAATTGTAAACAATACATATTAAGCAAAGGAAAGTAGAATAATTTGTAAAAAAGTCAATATGACTGAATATATCGAGAGAAATTGTGATTACTATATTTACGTAGGTATAGCATTTGCTGAAACCGAAATATCAGTAGCCACTGGAATGAAATTGCAAATTTAATTTGATACATATAACAGGATTTGAAAACGCAGATTTCACATAAAGTTAGTCTGTCAGAAAAGCTATTTGCATTAGTCAAAAGATGAATTGTCTAATCAACCTAAGAAGATGTAAAAGGATCGAACCCACAAGGGACCCAAATAAGAAACTTCGCCTCAGCTCCTGGATTTAAATTGATAATATTTATCTGAAGGACATTCTCTATTTCTTATTTACATTGTTTCTCTCTCGTTTTAGATTTTCACAACACGCATAAAACCAAGAAAGTAATTAGTAACGTTTCTCTTGTACAAAATTTTAATTGAAACTTGTCGGATTAATATGGTAAACATGCTTTCGATGCGGTGGATTTTTTGCAACAAATAATTTGTTGAACTAGTCGACGCGACGCCGTAGAATTGAGCTGCAGGTTTCGGTAAAACATAGCTTTGTCTAGACGGTTAGAAACCCCTTAAAAAACAGTCAGTCCACAAGTGACTTCATCAAATTTAATTAAGGTAACTTTGTAAACATATATTTGTTATGAATTTGAAAAAATCACTAGGTACGGAATATTGTCACCGTCTGGTATTTTGTTGGATATTGTTAAAATATATTCGAAATATAAAAAAAAACTAAAATATTCAGAAAACTGAAGTAAATTACCGAACAATTAGAAGATAAAACTTTATCTTGCAAAGGACAAACAACTCATGTACGCTAAACATTTAGTGTAAATAAAATCCTCTAATTATTGGCTGATATATAGATAATTATTTTATTAATGGAATACTTAGATATTGACAAAAGGATTAACAAAACATAATCCGTGACAAAATATGACACTCTTAATACCAACAACATAATATTTTGAAAGCTACAGATTTTCTGATAATGAACGTAATGTTAATCAAAGTTCGATATCGGGATATCAATGATGAAATAAAGAATCAATCGTAGAGTAAAAAATTATACACAGCGTTTAAGTGTTTTAATAAAAATTTGGTGCGATACGATTAAATTCAGCCCTAAGTAGGTAAGCTAAAAATATTTTACAGAGATTGACGTAATTCTATTATAAAATTTATAATAAAATGTATTTTTATATTACAACTTCTAAAATTTTACACAACAACAACAACGTAAGTTGTGACTCTTTTTTGCAAATGAACGAATGTGAACTGAGAAAGTTGAAATTAACGAAATAATTTGTTTTTGAAAAACCTCTATTAGAATTGGCCAAATTCTTACATCTTCGAATAAAACGATTGAATGAAGGCCTTTATGGCGCTAAGTAGTCGGTTCCAACATCGAGGTTAAGTTATGAATTATAGTTGACCTACAGGAAACAAATTACAGGTGGATTTCGCATTTGCACTAAGATCTTCTAGTTCCCATTTAATTGTTCCTTTGGACATTACGACAATGCATTAAATGATTACAAACAATCAAGAGGTATGGATTTGTGACAGAATGAGACCACATCGAGTTTTGTTTCTAATACCGAGAGATGAGATGAGATTACGCAATAATAATAATGCAATCCATCTCTCATTACTGCGTATTTATTGTTATAATTTTGTATGTGCTACTGCCACCTGGTTTGTTTAATTTTGTATCATCATTACTATTGTGATGAATTTACACCCACTTTAAAGAAGTTTCTCAAAACTGAGACCCAAGTGGTGGTTCAGCAGTCGTCTCATAGATGGCGTCAATGGTACGAAAACGAATTAGGAAACAAGACAGGTTAATCGTCAAAAGTCAATATACTTATTGTAATGTAATGGGAATTTTTATTTTTATTTATCCTATTTTCTCGCACAATAGACGTATTGTATTGTATTTATCAAGGTTTGTATCTAATTTAATTATTTTAATTATATTTTATTTATTTTTAAAAAATGTTTGATTTGAATTTTGTTGAATGAGTTGCTTTAGGATTTGTTTTTAAGTTTGATTTATCTTATTGGTTTATATTAATTACCCACATTACATACAAATTTATTCATGCTTGGGATACACTGCGATTTCTACTATTTATAAACGACACCGTGTACGAAGCCGAAGGACTTACTTGGGTTAGCTATAAACCCGTGTTTTTCTTATTTCAGGGCGTTCCAGGGATCTCATTAATCAGAGAAATTTACTTTTCTCTAGTTTTTATTTGATTTGTAATATTAATAAAGATTAATTCGATTTAACGAGTTCACTGGTTTTATTCAAGAATACTTTAAAATCTGGGTCATACCAAGATGTAGTGACCTGTAATTGATTACGTTTGGAAACAAATAGGGTTCATTAAAATCATTTGGGCATATTCCTCATACAACTAAATGTTTGTAGAGCCAAAAGAGCCAAAACCAACAATTACTAGTTTCATCAAACTAGAGGATTGTGTATTTTATTTCTATCGCAGAGGTGAAGGTCCACGGAAAATTCCTATGATTTTAATTCTGAATTTTTTAATAATTTCTGTTTTAGAATTTGTGGTAAACTATAAATAATGTTTTAAATTTTAACTTGCAAAGTATTTACAAGGAATTCTGAAAACTAATATTTAATACATTATTATTTTTAATATAAAACGAAAAAATGCACGTAAAGAACGTGACTTTTGGCTCTGACATCTTAAGTTCAGTAGCACAATCGCCAAATCCCACGCCAAGTCTGATATATATCCACATCCAACATAACTATTAGATTATATAATATTGAATTCGCGTACTTATTTAACTAAAGTTTATCTTGGATATTATTATAATCTTCACAGGTATCTCCATCCATATGCTATCTTAATGCCTAATTAAGTTCTTCAGTATACACATAGAAATAATTATTTAATTATCGAAACGGCAAAGCTTGAACTTCCTAGCAAGCTTTAACTCAAAAGCTGACTTGCTGAAAGGTAATTTAACTTGTATCTTATTCATACTTATAGTTATAAGTTATGAGCAACTGACGGCTCTTTGTGTTGCACCGCGTTTTGTTTCCTGAGAACTTAATTGGATGTTTTTGTCTTTATTGAAAGTGGAAACATTAGTTTGGCACACCTAATTTAATCTCTGATTTCCTTTTGTTTTGATCTAGTAGTAACTTACTAAAGTATATAACATAGAAAACTGGGGTATTTCGTAAATCCAGATTGTTGTCTCAGAATCCTTGTGACGCCCTTTTTTTTACCTTGCTGGGCTGTTTGCAACTTATTACCTACAAACAGTATCGTCCAGCTTTGTAACACATTTTTTTTTAGAACAAAATCTTGGGCGCCAGTTTCTTATTTTATAGTGCAAGAGCAGCACTTTCTCTCTTGGCGATTTCCAAGACAGGCGAGGGTAACCCGCAGTGGAGATACGGAGTTATACAGGGGTCTTATAGGTTGATGCCAATTTTAGCGGTCTGGGTAATTTCCCATGCGGGGGTCTAATTAGTTTTACACACTCTACTTGACAATTTGGAGATTTCAGAATAAAATACATAATATTTATTTACTGGTAAGTAATAAAATTAACAAAATTATACAACAACTGCTACGAGCTAGATCTCCTGATTTAACACCTCTAGATTCTGTTACTCGAAAATTAAGGACAAATGAAATAACTGGAAGAGCTACAAAAAATACGACTGGGATCGATTCCAAAACCTTTCAATATACTTAAATGCCTTACAAAATTGGCCAACAAGGATGTCTCTCGTCTAATTTATGGTCTATATTTTGTATTTATATTATTACTGAACTAGTTTTCCAAACAGTTCACTAAATGTAGATGTTCAAACAAGTTCATGAGGACCGCCAAATAATTGATGCGCCCCTAGACAATATTATCATACAATAACAATTACTTATCTAAGGTTATCGTACATAATTAAATTGCGCCATGTGCTTGATACTGGATAATAAGATTAATTCTTATCTGCGCTTTTGTATATAAACATTTTTGCGGTAAATCAACAACATGCAGGAATTTTTTTCTCGTACCCATTACATTGAAGGACCACCTGTACAAAAAAAGGCGGAATATTGGATGTATTAAATTCTGCATTGTTTCTCAATAAACTTAAGTAGATAAGCAATGAGGGTTCTAGACCAGAAACATTATTTATGACTAATATTTGAGTTTACTGGTGTCAGATATTTCTTCTTAGTTAAAATTCATGTTTTAACAAACATGTTGGAAATGTAATTTTGTCAGCAGTCTGGATTTCGTATTTGAATGTTCTCCGGCGGCTTCGACGATATTCAGTTATAGAGTTTGCCTTATAAAGCATTGTTACATCCAAATACGGTTCGCTTATTTGATATCCCGGCTATATTAAATATTGTAATGGTATTGAAAATATTCAACGTCGTTATCTAAAATGCTTATGTCACAAAATTCATAATATCAGCAGATTGGCGGTGTACAAAATCGCAAAGGAGTTCTTTTTTATTTGTTTTTTTGCTCTCATTTTATGTGAACACACGACGTGCATGTCTGTGCATTTACTCAAATATTAAATGCATATTTTTATAAGCGTTATTATTAAATATGCAATAAAACAAGTGATAAATTGTTAAAATTTCCCTTTCTTTATTTTCTTGTTGCATATTTTACGAGGTGATAATTTTATCTATTTTCAGTTTATTTAAACTCTGCCTATCGAAATGCCTGAAATGTTGAAAAGTACATGAGAAGAAATTTATGTTCGTCCATGTTATTGTTTGGCCCAATCTGTAACCTTTTTAAACATTTTATTCGTTAATTTCCATTTATTTTTCTCTCTACTGCATTTTAATTTTATTTTGTGCATAGCTTTTGTTAATTATTAAGAAACTACGACATGCAACCTTCCGCCGAAGCGTAGTAGTGCATTACCCAAATCTGGTGTAATGAGGAGGAAATTTCCCCCTGACGACTGCACGTTGTGATTTATGTAAATCTGCATTACACTGAGGGAATCGTTTTATAATCACTGTAATAATAATTGCATTAAAACAGTAACATTAATAATTGATAGTCAAACTGCCAGACGTAGGAAGAAAGTCGAATTGCCACCTAAAGCAAAGATTTGTTTAATTTGTGTTTACAGTTTAAGAGCATTCTTTTCTATTTCGTTTAATGGGGAACGGGTAACGCTCTTAACTACATAAATGACTGAGGAGACTGAGCCACTGCTGGTCTGCTATGTGGTGTACAGGGTGATCATTTTAAGTGCCTCACTCGATTTTCCTGCTTTATTCTTCACCTAGGAAAAAAATTCAAAAACCATACTTGTGTACTTTTTTCCGAGGAATCCGATTCCAAAAAGATAATAACAATTGAATGTCAAAGAAAAAATTTATGGCCGAAAAACTGAAAAAGAAAAAAATATACACCCTGTATATTAATGCGGAAATGAATATGTGACATTTCACTGATTGTAAATTCTTATTAGATACATATTTTTCACTTCCGGTTTGACCGAAAATTGCTTTAATTTTTTTATTTTAGGTGATACACCCTGTATATTGAGCTCTGTTTAAAGAACATTTCTTTCTGAATTCAGCAATATATAACATATTATCATTATCTTTCATATTTAATAAGATATTGGGTTTAAATTTAAAATAACACAAATAAAATAAACACAAATAAAATAAAATCATCCATGAAAACAAACAAAAGCATTTAAATTATTTTAAAAACTAAAGAATATAAGTTATTATGCTATATCTTCTTTTGTTTTTGAAATAAATAAATAATTTAAATGCTTTTGTTTGTTTTTATGGATGACTTTATTTCATAACATATATTTGTGTTATTTTAAATTAAAACCCCAATATCTTATTAAATATGAAAGATAATGATGATATGTTATATATTGCTGAATTCAGAAAGAAAAGTTCTTTAAACTGAGCTCAATATACAGGGTGTATCACTTAAAATAAAAAAAATTGAAGCAATTTCCGGTCAAACCGGAAGTGAAAAATATGTACCTGATACACATTTACAATCAGTGAAATGTCACATATTCATTTCCGCATTAATATACAGGGTGTATATTTTTTTCTTTTTCAGTTTTTCAGCCATAACTTTTTTCTTTGCCATTCAATTGTTTTTATCTTTTTGGAATCGGATTCCTCGGAAAAAAATACACAAGTATGGTTTTGAATTTTTTTCCTAGGTGAGGAATAAAGCAGGAAAATCGAGTGAGGCACTTAAAATGATCACCCTGTACCTTGAAAATAATTAGATTTAGGTGTAGGAATACCTGATATAATCCGGAAGAGAATTGGATTGAATATTATTTTATTTTTTTTATTTGACTTATCAAAACATATTTATGGAGCTTTATCCTTCTGAAACTATCCGTTCCAAACTAAGCACGCGGTGTATACCAACATGGAAGTACTAAATTTACCGACAGAGCTAACTGTCATTATCTTAAGGTCAGCAGGGCTTAAATTCGAGACCGAGGGATTTGTTGTGGTCTGCCATGGACGCGTAGAGATTCCTAATATCAACTGCAAAATCCTTTGTCAGGCGGTTCTATCGGAATAAGGCGGTGTACTCGCACTCGTACGAGGCAGAAGAAATATCAGCGCTGTCTTCCTGAAAATATTATATTCGTTGTCCAGAACGAAAAATGAATTCCAACTAGGGTTACGTGATATAAAATTAAATGTATATATTTTAAAACAAATCGAATACAATCGAATAGCTCCTGTTTCCCTGATTCTAAATTTAGTATACTTACTTAATGTTGCGTAAATCATACTTTTGAAATATAAAATCACGATATTATTGTTCCGTATCAACGTAGCAAGGACAAGCAACAAAACAAATATTAGTGTGAAGTGAAGGAAGGTACTGTACTTATAGATTATTCAGTCGATCTGTATTTCTTGTAACTTTTGTTAAGCTTCTGAGTTTCTTTTGTAATGACTTTGGAATGAACCATTAAAATATTTTTTAAGAAAAACTCGGTTCTCCTATTTTTTCAATTTATTTGCAAGACCATGTAACAGTAGAAATCCAATTATACCTCCATCCGCTCTTTTATGTTAAATGGGTTGCATACCTAAGTAAGATTAATAATTAGCTTTTCTTTTCGCGGCAACTTAGGCAATCAATGTGGACGCAATTCTACCATTAACATTATCATTATTATAACAATTACATTCCTTCATGAATCTTCTTCTTCGTCCTCTAGAATTTACTTTCAGGTATTCCTGTTCAACGTCCACCTCTTCCAAGACCATACCCACTTCTACAAACTTTAAATCGGTATTTATGTTGTCTAGGAATCGCATTCAGGTTTATCATTAAATTGATCGTTCTGACTCTACAGCCCCATAACTTTTATATAGAATTTTTTCGTATCTTCATTAATATTTAACATAAAGGGGTAGTCAAAACATAACGCAATGAATGACCCTGTACTCACTCATGAGATCATGAGATTGGAAAAGACAGGACGTCTCTTTATATTTTTGAACAATCGCAATCTTGTTAGGAGTTCGTCAGTGGTTGATGCATATTTCTGCATGTTCTCTTTTATGTAGATAATACTTCAAAGCTAATAACTAAGTAATACCTTTTGCTGAACTATATAAATAAAATATCCTGTTTAAGAATGTAACTCTATTTGTCGAAAAACGTAATTGTATGCAAAATTGCTTTGCCTTGCATATTTTACAAATGCAATATTCTTGGTGCAATGGACATTTCTGTACTTTCAGATATTAAATATTCTTTGACCATAAATACGAAAGCAACTTTTGCTGCTTACTTATCATAAAAGGTCCATCAAATAAAATTGTGATTATTTCGGAGCTGTTACTAAATTATTTTTTAATTTCGTTACATATATTACCAATGTCGTTTCCTAGCATTACGGTCTCATGTTGGTGTTTATTATTATATCCCGAAGTTCTTGCGGTTAAGTATGCAACTGTAATTGGTAAGTACTTTAAAGCTGTTTGTGAACACATGCCTGAAACCGCTTGCTATTTATGTTTTCGAATGCGCTCAGTAGAACTTCCAACTTTGGTTTGCATATTTTGGGAAAGCGAAGACGGAGATTTATTGATTGTTATTTCGGCTGTTGTCTAAGTAGGTTAAATCAAAATTTAGTTATTACTGTTTAGTTATTAAGTTCTTCGGAAGATTTAATTCAATTTAGTAAAGATATTTTCTTGACTATTTACGTGAATTTTTGGGTCACTAAACAGAAAAATCGTTACACATGTCTTAAACTAAGGTTTATAGCAATCACTTAAACATTAAGTACTGTATAATATGCGTTCGGATTCACTAGTTTCACCGTATTTATGCGACTGACTTTACAGGAAGATGGCTTAAATATCGTAAACGAGAAAGTGATGGATTTTCTCCATCGACGTCAAAATAATATTATGAATAATGTATCGACAGTGACCCGATCATTTATTATAGCATTAAGTCAAGAATGAGCTGACATCCCGAACTATTTATAAAAAAAAGGTGTTGAAATGAAAATATATTGCGCAATCGTGCAAGGTGTTTTACGAAGTAAGTGTTTAGAATATTTGTTTCGAATATTTATAATGTAAAGTATAATAATAGTCAAGGTATGTGACGATGATACGATATTAGAACAAGTAGAGACGTTGAAATATGTCTAGAAATTAAATATTACCTGATAGTAATGTCAATAGAAATGGATAAAAATTAGGTAAATAGTTTCAATGTTTGGTTGAGGATTTCGGATTCGTTACAATAATATTCTCTTCTTTAATAATTATGTACAATTTAATATTAAAATACAGCGCGAGCTGGCAAACAAGGGTACACTAAATATTGTTGAATTTAGCACAGCCGGCGGTCCGAGTTTGATTGCGATCGGAGTGAACTCTGCTACCGCGGGGAAAAGCAGTCGGCTTCGGCAAGCAAACGGCTGTCCACTAGGACTCGAAACTATCGAAGGGCGTTCAATCATCTATAGATATTCTCTCCCTATATGTAGGGTTTTCTGCTTAAGAAATTCGGAGAACTACTGCCACAAACGTAGAGCTATTTTAACAAGGAAAATATTTTCCTGTCTACTGAAAGAAACCGGACTTAGAGCATACGCTGGAGGATGGAGGATGCCACCGCAACTGGGAAGTCCACGTTATAAGGCATTCACTGGGACTGTATTGACCACCACAACCGGGAAATGTCAGCTGAGGCGGTGGATGTTTTAGAGCACAAAATACAAACGGCGAAATGGATTATTAGCTCTGGTTTGGTTTAGTAGTTTTTTACTGCGGACTGCGGTACTTAGAAATGACATAAATTCCGAATATCTATACCTACTTAACTGAAGGCGGTACGGACGGCTAGTAGCGAATCACGTTGTATTCTTACCAATATACTTTTCGGAAAATAATTATAATCGGAGCGGCGGCTATTTCGTAGTGATTGACAGTGTTGCTGACAGGCTTGGCAGTTTTACTGCTGGATCAGACAGATTCTTTTTAGATGCTCCTCGCGAGTTTTATTACTAACTTTGATGATGTATCTGGGATGCGCGTTAAAGCTGGGGATTGGACTGAAACGTATGGTTCGTACTAGCGACGTGACTTAGTAAGTTTAAGCGTATTATGCATTTTACAACAGTTACTCGGAGCATCTGTAAACGGAAATAGGTTGTTTGCAATTTTTAAACTATAATGTAAAAATAACTGGATTAAAACGGGCACGGATTAATATTTTAACAGGTTTTAGTAACTAATGATTTTTACTTCCAACTCGGTCTTTATTTATAACAATTCACGGATTTTAGTTATACCGGGGATTATCGGAAATTAATCAATTAATTTAATTTAATTGTGATATCGACTGTGCTTTTAATTCCTGCAAAATCTGGTGTGGTTACCAGATGCTACTTCCGTACTATAGACAAAAACTGTTGCCCGAGTTCAATCTGTTTTAAGCATCGCCGCTATATTGAGCGTCATAGTGGCACTTCGCTATTCTTGTGTAAGAACCGACGCGCCTCCTTACTTATTAAAGGCTACAGCTCACAATATGAACTTATCCTCAGGCCACCCATATGTAGGAATTAAATTTTATCGAACTATCTTAAAGGATTGTGAAGTTATCCGGCTTACAGACGCCGTAACTTATAAATAGACAGGCATGTTTTAAAAACCAATTATATCGGATTTCAAAAAGCTGAAAACAGTTCAGTTTAAATCTCCATTTTTATTTTAAAGCATATATTCAGGAAATAGAGCTATTTAAAAAATGCCTCTAAAGATAATTAAAATTTCAGGCATCGCACCGCATCTGAACAACGTATAATGTATAGTCGACCTCGTGTGGCGTAGTATTAAATTTTACTCAGGGATTGTGGTATATATAAAATCCAATTTTTCCTTCTGGAAGATAGAAATAATACATTCAGCTCAATATTCGGCTGAATGTAATATAGCATATACGAGTACTGGGCGAAAATATTAAATTCTGGGGAATTTTTTATTAAATGAATCAATTCATTTTACATTTATGATTTTAATGAAACGAAAATTAATATAACTACTAAGGAAAAATTGGCCCTATTTAAAAAAATCATGTATATGTGTGGCTTCCGTTAACTCAAAAATGGGTTGGTCGGTAAGTCAGAAAAATTAAGTATGATTAAGTTTTGGGTGTCGTACTTATATGATTCTTTCCTGCGACGTCTTACTAGTGGAGGGAAATTATTTAAAATAATTGATGAAAAGTGATGTACCTAATTAGGAAGTTGAATTTTGTTTTTTGTTTTATACATGCAAGTGAGTCGAAAAACCGAAAAAATTAGCAAAATCGTGCGCATAAAAGTGCATTTTTGATGCATTTCGAGTGCATCGATACACTATTTTTTAAATGTCGCCGGCTCTTTTGGTCGTAGAAAAATAAAAAAAATTGAAATACTCGTAAATGAATAGACCTCGGAATAGACTAACTGTTGGGATATGTTACATAAAAAGTACATCCTAACCTCAAAAAATCAAAAATTCTCATTTTATTTTTTTTTACTAATAATGCAAGTGGGGTAAAAATCTTCATCTTCACGAAAATTGGAGAAAATATATTTATGCTATAAATACGTGTTTAAATTTAAAAAAAATAATTTTTACGGCCACAATAATTATTGAACATTTTCGAAGAAAATTAAAACGCTTGCCATTTAATGAGAAATAGTCGTAGGGTAAACTTTTTTTAAGTGTAGGATTTCTTATGTACTTTTTTGTGAACATATGCCAGAATCTATTTATCAAGTTAAAATGTCTTTTTTTAACAAAAATAAAAATTTGATTTCACTTATTTTAAGTTTATTTTTGAAGTTATTATTGCTCAATAAAACGAAATTGGTTGCAATTAGCCATACGGAAGTACTTACAAAAATGTTCGTTTTTCATTTCTACATCACATCGTTGAAAAATATACAGGGTGTTCCGTTTGAAAAAATTGAGAAAATTCAATTTAAAAAGTTCTTAATTGAAAATTAATTTTTGGCCACCCTGTACAGTTTTAGGAAATGAAAATTATTCAAAAACATTAATTAGATGTTTCGTAACTGGTATTCACATAAATTTTTCTTAAAACCCATAATTGTGACTGTGGTGATTTTTTTAATATCCATCTGCAGATTGCATTATTTCAACAAAAAAATTCATTACATCCAAGTGGTTGGGAGATATTCAATGCTAATATAGGAATGAATAGAGCCTAGAAAGAGGTGTCAAAAAATGTACTGATATGCATAGCATTCCATTTAAAAAAAAGGCACTTGGTTCTGTAATTTCGTCTTGGCTCGCCCTGTATGTCGAAAATAATTTCCAGTTATAGACTTTTTTATCTACTTTAGTTGCAATTTTTTAAAAAAAATTTAGCTATCGTAGAACTCGAGATATCGAGGTCCTACACACTATTGCCCCACCCTGTATATCAGATTTAAGGCTAGGATTTAATAGTCTAATATGCTTTGTATGGTTGCCTAACGCGGGTAGACGATCACTGGCTGGTCCTAGAAGACAATGCAGATAACAAATTTTTGTTTTGTTTTGAGGGTTCACGCTACTCGCCGTCAGATGCCGGCACGTAACGTGTTTATAATATTGTGTATTATACCACTATGTTTGTTGTATGACTTGTCTTATAGCATTGAATAAAGGAATATATTCCTTTATTCAATGCTTAGCCTGTATTTGTGCTCTTTTGGACTAATAAGTACTACTAGTGCTACTACTACTACATGCTGACATCTCCAGAGTGATAGACCAAGTTGTAATGCAATATTGTTCTGTAATTTGCCTAGTTTCGGGCGCTATTTCAGCAATGCAAATGACTACTTGACCTAAAAATGTGAAAATTCTCCTTTGAGGGTCAATTTCACGAAAGATACGTTAATTTGAGCGACAATATTTGGTGAGCTTTTAAGTAACACTTTGTACTCGGCCGTAAGATAATTTCTTTTTACAAAAAAAATACAAAATTGTAAATACAAGCGATTGAATGAGTTGCCTACGTATTGCCAATATGTACAGTCTTATTTTTTCCTTCTCAATTATAGATAAGAATGGTAATTTCAATACCTCACGGCCATTTACACTTTTTTCTGCAAAATTAGATACATTAATTTTCAAAATCCGTGTATTAGTTTCTGCAAAATTTACTCCTAAAGAAATAGCGGTTAATATCAGAGGAGTAAATCGCAACCTTAAGCATTCATAGAAATGAAATAAATTTGCATGTTCTGTTTTCTGGAAAGAGATGAATAAACATACAAGGGGGTAGGGTATGGGGTATCACAATGTAAGACTTTTATACTGGATGTAATTACGTTAATAATATTCAAAAAACTTTCGCGATGTCTAACATTATCCATGTATGTAAATCAATACGTGTTTCGTCTGTCTGGGCTCATTAGCGTTTCAGCTACACCGTGAAGGGATAACATCAATAACAAGTCAATATTTAGGAAAACTTAGCGTAGCAAACTCTGCTAGGTAGATAACATGCCATCGCACAACGCTGGAGAAGTTTACAACGAATTACACGACGAATCAGTGTTCTTATAAAGTTCACTTATCAGCAAGTAACTGTTTGTTCCCTTATTTATAAAATATTTGGTTTGAAAATTCTAAAATCGCAAATAATTCACAGACGTCTGCGCTAAACAAACATAAACATTTGGAAATCAATTGTATAAATTTAAATATTATAACAGAAATTGTTGTAACTTACACGCCGTCGTCAATCGCAACCGGACGTAATGTTTACCTGCCCTTTCGTCATCGAAAAGGCTACTTCTGATTTTGACATGGGGGGAAAATGATATTTTCTGTGCAATTTATAGAAAACAATGGTCTTAGAAGAAAATGCATAATTTATTTATTATAACAGATGTGTAACTTTGCTACGATTCTAGCAGTATTTTAAGCTCGAACGTTCGAACATCTGTCAAGCTGAGGAAAGTGAAACATTTGTCCCTGACAAGATCAGTATTGTGCAAGAAATCATTTCCTGACTGCAGTTCTATTTAAATCGTCGTGCATTACAAACACAATAATTAATAAATCAATTTTCTCATAAAATTTTAATTTCTAACCTATATCAGTATACTATGTGGCAGAATAGTATGTCGAGATATTTATAGATACGTGAAGGTTACAAATAGTATTAAGTAACGCATATCAAATACATAAATAGATTCTCACATACCACATAGCTACTGAATCATATTAAATTGCATGTATTAATGAAAGTTGATTATTTCAAGATAGGTTTATTATCGTCTAAATATTTATATTGGATAAGTAAGTTGCAATAAATTGCACGTACGAATAATGTACTCAGATTTTTTGTTTCTATGTTTTTTCGTCAGATATTATTTGCCTGCGCTACATTTAAAGAATTTTATTTCTAAACTAGCTACCCTTAATGTTTAGAATTCTAAATAATACGTAGTAGGAGAGCCCTCGACCAAAATTTCGAGGTATCACGACACGGGTAATTTCATGAAAAATGTTTAGTTCGAGTTCAAAAGAAACAAGTTGAGAATAGGTTTTCAGTCGGTAAAATAAATCACGGTGATCAGGTGATCAACGTCGGAGGACCCTTTCCAGTATTGGCTTTTACATAAACAAGTCGAAATTTTGCATCGCACTTACATTCAACAGACATCGAACTTAATTTGTATAAAGAAGAAAACTACGCAGGACCCAAGAACCCTGCATTAGGAAACTTTTTACAGTTTGGTATGTACACCGTTGAGTTTATTCTAAAGTAAATAATTTATTTTAGCATTTGTGTGAAACACGAAAGCAACAAAAAAGTTTGTTAGCAACTTCCATTTACCGTGTTTGAGCATTTTTGTAAAAAATATGTTCAAGACCGCGTCGAATTTATTCGAGAGGTTTACCGCGTTAAGTAAAGTTACTTTACAGACACGACGCAACAAAATAAAGAATTTTTGCGTGCTGTCTTTCAGTAACTCCACGAAAAGTTTATTTCAGTGGGTGCAGTTTTATTGAAAAGTTTTTACTTGGTTAGGAGGTGTCTTACGGAAAAGTGAACCAAAGTCCAAGTACTTACATGTTAGCATTGGTGATTAAACGGCACTCCTAGGGTTCTTGGTGCATCTGAAACAAAAGGCGCGTTACTCGTAGGAACTATATAGATTCTAATGTAATTTTACTAATACAAATTGTCAGTTGCGGAAAATGCATACTAGACGAAAGAATGTACAGGGTGATCATTTTAAGTGCCTCATTCGATTTTTCTGCCTTATTCTTCACCTAGGAAAAACATTCAAAAACCATACTTGTGTACTTTTTCCGAGGAATCCGATTCCGAAAAGATAAAAACAATTGAATGTCAAAGACAAAAGTTATGGCCGAAAAACTGAAAAAGAAAAAAATATATACCCTGTATATTAATGCGGAAATGGATATGTGACATTTCACTGATTGTAAATGCGTATCATATACTTATTTTTCACTTCCGGTTTGACCGGAAATTGCTTTAATTTTTTTATTTTAGGTGATACACTGTAATATTGAGCTCAGTTTAAAGAACATTTCTTTCTGAATTCAGCAATATATAACATATTATTATCATTATCTTTCATATTTAATAAGATATTGGGGTTTAAATTTAAAATAACACAAATATACGGGTGTAAATGAAATTAGGCTCACCCCTATAACTTTTTTGTTTTTTCAGATATCATTTTGAAAATTTGGCAGTTGCAATAACAAGTAAATTTGAATTAATGCATGTTAATAAAATGATTCTAGCACTTCCGGTTTCACCGGAAATGACCGTAACATCTATTTTTTAAATGGAATACCCTGTATATTTTTACATTTTTGGATTCAGGGATTCATTCTGCATACGATGGTATCAACTTCGAGGAAGAAACATAACCTCAAACATTTTTTTAGGATAATTTAAGTTTGCATCTAGGGAGCCATGGCTGCTGAAAAACTTTTCATTCTGAGTCATTGAGTATTGGAAAAATAAAATCAGGATATTAAGTGAGCTAACTTTGCTTTTATAGTCATTTAAACATCTCGGAAATGGTTATTTCGATATAAGTATTTTTTTTATCCATAAAAACAAACAAAAGCATTTAAATTATTTTTTATTTATTTCAAAAACTAAAGAATACAAGTTATTATGCTATATCTTTTTTTGTTTTTGAAATAAATAAATAATTTAAATGCTTTTGTTTGTTTTCATGGATGACTTTATTTCATAACACATATTTTTGTGTTATTTTAAATTAAAACCCCATTATCTTATTAAATATGAAAGACAATGATGATATGTTATATATTACTGAATTCAGAAAGAAAAGTTCTTTAAACTGAGCTCAATATACAGGGTGTATCACCTAAAATAAAAAAATTAAAGCAATTTCCGGTCAAACCGGAAGTGAAAAATATGTATCTGATACACATTTACAATCAGTGAAATGTCACATATCCATTTCCGCATTAATATACAGGGTGTATATTTTTTTCTTTTTCAGTGTTCCGACCATAACTTTTTTCTTTGACATTCAATTGTTTTTATTTTTTCGGAATCGGATTCCTCGGAAAAAAGTACACAAGTGTGGTTTATGAATTTTTTTCCTAGGTGAAGAATAAAGCAGGAAAATCGAGTGAGGCACTTAAAATGGTCACCCTGTACAATGTACTTTTATTATAATTATTTTAAAAATTATGATTATTTAAATTGAAACTTTTCTTTCTTATAATACGATTTTTTATTTTTTACGTTACTCGCCCGCATATACAGGGTGGAACAAAAGTATCAAATAATGGCTTTAACTTTGTTATTTGCAAAGTTACAAAAAAAATGTATAATATGAAAGTTGTTTGGTTCTTTACCATGCATGTTTTGAATTTTTTAGTTTGTTGATATCTTCTTCTGGTTTGTTCCTATGACAACCAACTTTTTCTTTTTAAATGGCACCCATAATTTTTTTTTGTTAATTTGAAACAAGCATATTTTTCTCTATTCAGTCATAAAATTTTGCAATTTTTCGAAAAAAGAATAAGCTAGAAAAAAACATTTATTACGACTCACTCGTCACCTCTTAATACAGGATGCCATGGAAAAAGTCATGCAGTTATAAAACACAAACATTACTTTTGGTAAAGAATGCCACGGAAGTTTGACAATTAAATTTTTACAAACAAACAACTAAATTTCAGTGTTGTGATGTTGTGAAATTAATTAATTTAGTTCCGATTGAGTCGTAAATAATTTTTTTTTTTCACGCTTATTTTTTTCCAAAAATTGCAAAATTTTATGACTGAATAGAGAAAAATATGCTTGTTTCAAATTGACAAATAAAAATTATGGGTGCCATTTAAAAAGAAAAAGTTGGTTGCCATAGGAACAAACCAGAAGAAGATATCAACAAACTAAAAAATTCAAAACATGCATGGTAAAGAACCAAACAACTTTCATATTGAACATTTTTTTGTAACTTTGCAAATAACAAAGTTAAAGCCATTATTTGATACTTTTGTTCCACCCTGTATATTGAGTATTATTACACAACTGTGAACTAAGTGAGCTCTATATATTTATCAAATTTCATTTAAATGTCCCAGAGGAATCTTCAATTATCATGACAGACATACAAATTATATATTAAAATCTTGTTGGCTCGATATCATTCATATTTCCTTTAAAAAAACCTTAAGTAATGTAATGGAACGTACGGTTGTATATACAACTTAAAACATGTGTAAAGTGGATAATAATGGAGGATATTAATGGTTTGCATAATGATATCTAAAAATCCTTAAAGAAATTTCTTTCGGAATGTCTACTTAAAAGAATATGATAATATGAAACTCCCTTTGCGACGCTCGCTGTATATTCATGTCAAGAAGGGACGAGAGACATACAGCTAGGCTATTAGTCAACGTCTGCTGCATATGAAATTCTTATATATTACGGTTTTGAGATTAAACAAATTTACATGGGAAATGTCAGATTTGGCACATTGTGTTAAAATACTTATGATGCATTTGATTTGTGATAAAAAACAGATATAATAAAAAGCCATAGACTTAATAATACTCTATTAAGTCTATGTATAAAGCAAACTACGATACGTTAAATGAAAAAGTGTAATGCTATCAAAATTAAAAGTTAAAATAAAATTGAGCAACTGGTCAGTTTTAAAAAAAGCGCACCAATCCTTTTATTATTTAATTATAACTGCAAAAAATACAATTTAATATTTGCCCCAAAGTTTTGATGAACATTTATTAACTCATAATAATTCTTTTTACTGAAACCAGTTATTTCACCTAATCGATAATATTTAATTTGAGAAATTCGAATGCTTCAGGCAGTGATGAAATTTCAAATCCATTAATTAAAAAAATTGCCCACATTATTGTTGAAATGCTAACTTACTTAATCAATATTTCATTTGCACAAGGCATGTATATCCTTGAAAATTGAAAACAGTACGTGCTATTTATTCCTTTATTAAAAAAAGTAAACGAGAATTACTTATAAACCACAGAGCTATCAGTCTCTGCTCCAGTATTTCAAGATAATAATCTAATAATATCACCGTACTTAGACAAAAATTCTTAACAATACAGATTTCTAAATGTAGATACCTAGGCTTTTGACGTTAAAATTTACAAAAATTTAAGAAAAGAAAAAGACAGAGAATGCAATATTATTTTCAAACTCTTTCTTATTTATCTTCACTACGTATCCTAACATATAGCAATGTTTCTCAGTCAAGATTTTCTGGGATCCAACAAGGTAATTTAAGAAATGGTGAAATGGTACTTGGTTTTTATGTAACCAAAAGCAATTTTCTTTTGGGGTCCTTAACTTGCACACTAGGTACAATGTGGGTTGAAATGTCTCTTGAATAATAAATATATCCATTACATCATGACAAGCAGCATAAAACAACGATCAAAGTAGGGTTCTAAAGCTTAGAAGGTCCAGAAAATTGTCAGTAGTTTAGTGGGAAATCCATTTTACTTAAAATATTCACAACCTTAGGCTTCTATTATATTTTTATAATTTTAGGAATCCATCAATTGACATTAATTAATATCCCGAACATCAGCGTCGAAATAGCAACATATACGCAATTGCATAATGAGATTAGCATTATTTTAAGGTAAAAATCAAAATAGTAGATTAATGATTGGGTTACTTTGTGAAAATCCATTTCTAATAAAAAAATTTTGCAATAAAAAATTTTTGACAAATAAAATTTTCGCAAAAAAAATTTTTATTGCAAAAAAATTTTTTTAAATTATTTTAAGGATTTTATTTAACATCATTAAAACAACAAATTAATTTAAAGTGGAAGGCAAAGAACCTTTTCTGGTTTTAGAGCCTCGTACTGCCAGCTTGCCCGTGAATTATATCAATCGTTGAATATAATGCGTATAAAAATATTCTTGATAGGATAATATAACCATGAAACTTGACAATGTGTAGATTCTGATGAAGATATTCACCTTAAATGTACGAATTTAGATTTTAATCTCGTTTACTCGTAATCAAGCAATGTATTGTTATGATTTAATATGCCCCACGTTGGGCGCCACTTTTGTTATGATCTGATATGCTCCACGTTTTGGGGGCCACTTTTGTTATGGTTTTTATAACAAATTTTATTTTATGTTTGATTTTGAATAGTTTATTTATTTTTGTATTTAATATTTTACTAATGCCTGCTTATTTTATTTATTTATTATTTCATGTTCTTTATTATTGCATGTTTGCTCATATTCTCAGGGTGAGATCGCCTTTTTAGTTATGCTTTTTATATTGTTAATAGTTTTATTGAAAATATTGTATTATATTTCACTATTATTAGAAAAATTCTTTACTTTTACTTACCACACTTTATTCTACTTACACTGCCAAGCTTTCTGAACACTTTTATACTTTAATATTAAAAAAATTATTGATTTTAATTATAAATACCAAGTGTTTTTTATATTTTACAAGAATGCTTACTGGGTTTTTTGTCTATCAACCCTGCCTTTTCTTTTTCAGGACTTGAGATGCTTATGGAACAGAAGAAACTTACCTTTACTGTCTTAATCTGTTATTATTTAGTAATTTATAATTTTAAACCTTGTTATTTTTGCTAATAAAGATTATTTGAAATTTTTGTGTTTTACTGGTTGTCTATTTATGAATTTGTCTTGATTGCATCTGGAGTTGCAGCCTTTTAAGATTACAGAGTTTGAATTAAATTAAAATACGCTATTTTAGTACCTTTAAGTAACAACAGATGTTAGCACTGAATTTTCTTTGAATTTATTTTAATGTTATACAAATTAGTAGGGTCTACACTCCTTAAAAATTACCTTATCTATCTACAAACTATCTAATCTAATCAAAAAGTACTAAGAACAAAGTTGAAATTTTGATAATAATTATTATCTTAAATTTAAAATAGTTCGTTATTATTTTGAATTTAGTTTTAAATTTTACCGTGGTTAGCCCAATGTCTCTTTATGTTTGACAGTAAATTAAAATGATGACCGTGGAAACTTGTGATTTAGTTTTCTCAACTTTAAAATGATTGTTAGCCGGCTGTGGAAATTTCCAGCTTCTAATTAGGATAGCTTATGGTAAGTACCTGGTTTTACAAATGGATTATTCGTTTTCTGGCTTTTCTATGGCTTCACTTCTTTTACATATGACTTGTTATTGCTTCTTCTACCATGTAAACATGTTTTCAGTTAAATTTTCTTTGGATTTATTTAAATTATTAGGTAAAATTAGTTCAATTAAATTTTGATCAACCCTGTATATTTGTGTTAATCGTAATAGGCCTCTGGCTCATTTTTATTGCATATCATAAAATATTAACACAAATATATAGGGTTGATCAAAATTTAATTGAACTAATTATACCTAATAATTAAAATAAATCCAAAGAAAATTTAGATATAAATCATAAATTTATTAAGAAAAATTGTCTTTCCTGCCGGTAACGATTACACATTACGGAACTTTTGGTACCGTTTAACCTCTACTAAATAGAGCTTTCTGAATATCCGGGTGGCCTATATCATAATATTTAAAAGAATAGAGTTATTTTGAAAAATGTGATTTTAATGAGTTTAGAGCACCCTGGATGATGTATTTTGGACATATTGACGTTTTTGTATTTTGTATATGAATTACATTGGAACAAAAATAATTTTAACATATTCGCAGCCATCGTAGATTGACAACTAAAATTCGAATTATTTTTCGTGCAACCCTGTATAAATTGTTCAAAATAGTATAAATGTATTTAAAATGTGATCTTTATTTCAAAAATGTAAAAACATACAGGGTGGTCCATTTAGAAACGATTATTGGGGCCATTTCCGGTGAAACCAGAAGTGACAAATATGGCAGATAGGTCTCAAGAAGTTGGAAATCTTACCTAATTTCACGATACAAAATTTTATCTCGATATCTTTAAAAACGAGAAAGTTATAGGGGTGGCCCACTATTCGTTTACACCCGGTATACTTTGTTCCAAAAAAAGTGACGCACTCGACTTTTTGGGTAATTTTAAAATCCTTTAGCTTTTAAACCGATGGACCGATTTGAACATTTTTTTCTCAGTTTATAGCAAAATTCAGTCTGTATGAGTCGAATTAGAAGCAATGGTGACTTTGTCCAAATTTCATGGAAATTAATGGAATTTTACATCAAGTTTTTTACAGCCTTGACCGAAAGCCATAAAAAAAGATATTGTGTATCAAAATTTTAACTTCCATTCATCAATATATTAAGTGTTGGCGGTTAGATGGGTATTTGACTTGTCAGGTGATATACGTATTTATGTATACTTGTATATATTGATTTTATGTTCATATCGTCATTTATAATGATATACTAATCTGTTATCAGTTCATAACTGCTGAATAATCGAATAAATATGTTAATAATTATATATTATATAATTTCTCTTCTTTTTCTTTTTTGGGATTTATTACCACATTCCTTGAGATTCCTATCCAAAAAAATTCGATTTATCTAAAAAATATTCAAATTAACCAGTTTAAAACTGGGAAATAACCTCTACGCCTTTGACGTAATGTCAGAGGATCAGTTAGAGGTTATTTCCCAGTTTTAAACTGGTTAATTTGAATATTTTTTAGATAAATCGAATTTTTTTGGATAGGAATCTCAAGGAATGTGGTAATAAATCCCAAAAAAGAAAAAGAAGAGAAATAATTTATGAAATGCCAAAAATAACATTTAAACAAAATATTCATTTGGTCAAAACATTATGGTCTATAAAACTATCAAGGATTTTTATGATACAATCTATGAATGTCGAATCGACTATGAAAAGATAAGAAATTTTATAAATTTATACTTACTACCATGGTATATTCTCCTTATACTATGCTTACTACTCTTTGTCTACGATTTTAAGTAAAATGTTGAAATAATTTAAATAAATACTGCAATCTACAGTAAATTTTTAAATACAATTAATTAGAATTAGCAAGAAGGCAGCTCAATAGATCTTCTTGAACGAGTTATAACGTTACGATTTATCAATTCACAGTAAACTAAACTAAATAAATAAAGTTAGACCATCTATCATCTTAACCTCTTTATCGCTGCCAGGCAAACGTTATGGGACTAATGTGCTCCCCAAGGAGTAATTCCAAGACTCTTCTTCACATTTTTTGTCTGTCCCCATTGTCCTTTTTAATAAGTTATTATTACCGGCTTGTCGTATATTCTATATAATCTTCCACCAATTCTAATTTTGATAAAAATAAAGTTATCTGGTTTAAATTAATTTAACTATCTTTAACGTGAGTGTCTTAATGTCCAGTGTCCACTTATACAATGGATTAGATGAGATTTATATAATGTCAGAGACGTTCTTCAGTATGGCAAAAATTAGAAAGAAAATTTAAATGATTTCAATTGTTTAGATCAGATCAGAAAGCTATCAATATTTACTGAGATAGCAAAATATAGTCATACTTTATAAATTTCGCCTACGACCTATGACCCTTCATTATAATAAATAAGATTTCTTCAGCGACCATTTTTACATAAAAATACTTTTTGCTCCCCTGTAACATGTAACATCAGAAGCGGATTAGGTTTATTCAAGTTCCAGATAAGTTTGGACGGCTGAATATAAAATTTCAACTCGGTTTTATTAACTGTTTGAAAAGGACTGTTGAAGACGTGGTATCATAAAATTTTATTAGGTATTTACGTCAGTTTTTACATGTACCTTTCTATTGAATTGTCAATTTCAGAGAGAGAAAAACTAGAATCAAGATGATGCATTGTGTGTTATAAATACAAGAAAGATTTTTATTATGAGGCCTAGTGGAAACTCCATTAGCGTGGAGAAAACACAAAAATATATCAGATGCTACGCGACAGTTTTTGAAATATTACTACAAGCCTCTAGATGTGGGTAGAGCCCAACTACAGGGTGGCGGTATATTAAATGGACTATTTCATTCACCTTAAAATTATCACATAATCTGACCAATCACAAACCAAAGACAGCTTGTATTACAGCGAAAACACCGACTGTCTTTCAATTCTAATTGGTCTATCAGCGTGGTGTTTTCACCGACGTAACCATGGATATGGATGGCCGTAGTTTGACAGTTTAATAAAAATTAGTTATAGATATAGACATCAAAATGAGTCGCTTCGGTGCTACTTCAAGTGACGTTATCAACCAAAATATTTGTTCGTGAAATAGTCTAATAAAATAACACTCGTGACTGAATTTATCTTATAAGTCTGTCTTTTATTTCTAAACTCAACTGAGTTGCTTAAAAACACTACTCGTCCTACGGACTCGTGGTGTTCCCAAGCAACTCAGTTTCGTTAGAAATAAATCGACAGACTTATCGCGAAAATACAATCTCTTGTGGTATTACTACTGAAAATTCCACACCTATATTTTACAGCCAATCAGAGGCTTTAATTCTATATCGTTACCATTGGTAACGTGAGGATTTCCGGAATTTTTTTTCGTCCTGTGTGAAATTTCTCTGTCAAATTATTGAAATATGATCATATTTGACATTTGCTTTTCAAACGCTATTTCGGTGCGATTTTCGGACCAGGAGGAGCGAACGAAAAGTGGTGATTTTGACGTCTACCATAAAATTGGCCGTTTCGAATTTTCTAACCTCATTTATTTTTTCATTTAAGTTAGGTGTGAAATTTTCTTACCAAATCACGGGGCGTGATTGAATTAATAACCGGAAATTTTTTTCGTGCACAATTTTTTAAGAAAATTATTCCTCGTCTTCGACAATTTTCAAAACGTGTGCGCTCGGTAATAATTCAAGCACTAGGGAGATTACTAGCGAAAATATAATTCCTAGATGCCGAGATCCCCACAGCGGCAACGTTAAAACCAGGATCGAGTCTAATGTTTTTATTTGTCATTGAAATTTATTTCCGTTTTATTTCTTTATGATTTTATGAAAGTTTCTTTGCCATTTCATTAAGGAAAATTAATCTCTGTATTGATCGTTGTGCTCTAACATTAAACTAGCATATGTACCTAGACAATATCACTCTTCAAAAACACTCAAAATTTTCCAAAAAGTTTTGGCGTCAGTAAATCGCAAAAATGCTTTCTTTCCTGATTTACTAAATGTCGCCTCATTTTATATTGATTATTTCACTCAGAAATTATTAACCAATGAAACTACTACAATTTTTAAATTTGGACCAATGACAGCAGTATTATATCGATAAAATCCCTGAAACAGTTTTATCAACAGTAAAAACACAAGAGCTTTTTTTTTATCGGATAAATTTCTCTTCGTAACGAAACAATTTTGCCAAATAGTGATTTTAAGAGAAAAACTGACATGAAAAAATCGCGAGACCGGAGGTCGAGCGATTTTGTCAAATGTCAGTTTTTCGAGCAAAATTACTGATTGGCAAAATTTTGAGTTACAAAGAAATTTATCCATAAAAAAAAAGCTCGAGTATTTTTGGCAAGATAAATTAACGACAGAATATGTGAACGAACAACAACAATAATTATTTTTTTTTTTTTTTTTTTTTTTTTTTTTTAATCACTTATTTAACGTCGGCCTATTTCCGCTACGGAGGCCAATCACCGACGCCAGGAGACGAGCAACCCCCAACCTGGAAATTTTGCCGAACCTCTTATCTTACTAAGAGTAGGGATTTTTTACTTGCCTAACATTTAATAGACAAGGGACCGACTGCTTTACATCCCCTCCGAAGGATGGTATATCCTCAATACACCTCTCGCCTACAGTTGTATTGCTTCTGCGATATAGCTGATATACAAGCCGCTAGAAGTAGGGAAGCGAGACCGCGTCTTTCCATGGATAGTCCCCATCCATGTACTACACGCGGTAAATGTTGCTTTACTCCTAATATCGCTATGAAGTGCCGCTCGCTGCCCAATAATTATTTTTATTTATACAATTATTTGAAGGAACAGTTATTAAAAATACAGTTGTTATGAATGGTTTGGTTTGGTGTACTGATTTTAAAGTGACGTGCGACTACTAGATGTACACTGATTTTGAGGAGCAGGCATTTTTATCGGTGATAAAAAACGATGCACCTTTTTATCGCTGTCAAAGTGACAAAATGTGACTGTCAAATAGACTTTTTCATATAGGAGTTAATTTATCGTATGTAATATCATAAGTGCTTAAAATTTTATAGATAAATTTTTTTCGAGAGCGATATTGCCTAGTAAAATTAAGAGTGTAAATTGGCCACTTTATTATCTAATTAAATCACGAGCGCTTTAGCGCGAGGGATTTAATTTTTGATAATAAAGTGACCAATTTACACGAGTAATATTACTGTTGGCAATATCGCTCGAGAAAAAATTTATAGGTAAAATTTTCAAGCACGAATGGTATTTGCGGAGAATATTTCACGAATAAATTATTTAAATACAAAACATATCTTTAACGACGAAATGTCAAAGTAACGTATTAAGTGACAGTTGACATAAAGAATGATTTTATCGCGATAAATTAACTCCTATATGAAAAAGTCTATTTGACAGTCACGTTTTGTCACTTTGACAGCGATAAAAAAGGTGCATCGTTTTTTATCACCGATAAAAATGCCTGCTCCTCAAAATCAGTGTACATTTAGTTGTCGCACGTCACTTTAAAATCAGTATACCAAACCAAACCATTTATAACAACTGTATTTTTAATAACTGTTCCTTCAAATAATTGTATAAATAAAAATAATTATTGTTGTTGTTCGTTCACATATTCTGTCGTTAATTTATCTTGCCAAAAATACTCGAGCTTTTTTTTTTATGGATAAATTTCTTTGTAACTTAAAATTTTGCCAAATAGTGATTTTAAGAGAAAAACTGACATTTGACAAAATCGCTCGACCTCCGGTCTCGCGATTTTTTCATGTCAGTTTTTCTCTTAAAATCACTATTTGGCAAAATTGTTTCGTTACGAAGAGAAATTTATCCGATAAAAAAAAAGCTCTTGTGTTTTTACTGTTGATTAAGACTTGCCTTTTTGTAACTCTTTACATTTACGAAGGCCTTACCAATACTTCAAATAAATAGTCCAAATTTAGTTATTTCATTCTTATTGCCTAATTTAAGCTTTCAGGGAATTTTCTAATATCAGGAAAGCAGAAACATTTCGAAGATCTAAATGTCTTTAAATATATTATTCCCACCCTTTTTAGCATATAATGTGCAATTTTTCAAACCAATTTTATTGTCATCTTTGATTTTAAATTTTAACCCCATACAATCACCTATTGGCTTATTATATTTAGTCCGCTTGTCGAGCTTCGTACGTTTTTCATTACTCTTATATCACTAATTATTTCAGCATTGAACCAAGAAGGATGTTTTCTGAATTTTTTCGACATTGTAACGATTTAAGTTGTAATTAAGTATGAGTGGCCATTAGGCTAGACTTCGCCCATTGTAAATTAATATTTACATAATAAAGACGTTTTTTTTTTTTTTTTTTTTTTTTTTTTTTTTTTTTTTTTTTTTTTTTTTTTTTTTTTTTTTTTTCCGTTTCCGGAAGAAATTGCTGGACAGTCTCCCTGTGGCCTCCGACACCACACAGAGAGAGCGCCAGCGAATAATCTACAGCAACTCCCCACATCCCGCAGGGTTAGTCACTGTAGATTCCAGACTCATGTGCCCTAAGTAGACGAAGGGATCCCAGGATGACCGCTTTCTGCATTTGACCAGCCAACCATTCTGCCGATGTTTGGCAGGCAGGCATGATCTTCAATGCGGAGAGCAGCGTGGGCTTCATACCTCCGAGTACACCGATTATCAGGACGACCATTTTGACAGAGTAGCCTGGGTATAGCACTTGGAGCTCGTACCGGAGATCTCTGTATTTAGTCCGTTTCTCCTCCTCCTTCAAGGCGATGTTTGTCTCAGCAGGTGCTGAGAACTCGATGACATACATCACCTTGGTCTGATGGTCGAGGAGGACTATGTCAGGCTTATTGGCGTGAATTCGCCTGACGGTCGGGAACGAGTAGTTCCAGTAAATCCGGCATTTCTCGTTCTCGACAACGGACTCGATATCTCCGGGGACGTAAGGCAGCACTGGTGTTTGGTCTATCTGGTACGAGTGCCGTAGATGGTAGTATAGTACTCGTAAAGCCGCGTTATGTCGTTGGATGTAGACCGAAGTCGCATAAATCGGGCATGCAGATAATAAATGCATGAGCGACTCCGGCGCCTGACGGCAGGTCCTGCAGTTGATATCAGGTACCTCTACACCCATCACGCGACTGCGATAGACCAATGTGTTAATAACACCATCTTGGCAGGCCACAATGTATCCCTCGGTCTCCGCCTTCAGCCCCGCTGACCTTAAAAATGCGAAGGTCAGCTCTGTCGATAAACCCAGTGCTTCTATGTTGTTATAGAAAACACCGTGCAGGGGTTTATCGACGTGCTGCCTGAACAGATTTCTCTGTTCGGCAGCTTTGATGTGGGCTGTCAGACGATTAGGCGGAAGCTCAGTGACTGAGTCACCTCGCCGGCCTTCTCGCCTGTGGTCGAACACGAGACCGAGTTCATCTGCGGCCCTCTGTGCTGCCCTAAACAATAAAGCGCCAACTCCCACAGTTTCATGATCTCTCACTAACTGTAGGAGTGGGTCCGAGCTCCTGATGACATTACATGCCATACTCAGTGCCACTCTGCCATGCATGCACTCCAGACTCAAGAGTCCTCGGCCCCCCCGTTGACGTGGGAGGTACACACGAGGAACGGACGATCTAGGATGAATACTCCTATGAATATTCATCATCTTGCGGGTATTTCTGTCCAATTGACGCAGCTCATCTACTCCCCATTTGACTACGCCAAAGGAGTAGAGCAGAATCGGAACGGCAAGCATATTAGTGGCAGACACCTTGTTCTTCCCCGAAAGTTCTGATGACCAGATCTTTCGGAGTCGGTGTCTGTACTTGCCACGGAGAGAATCCTTTATTTGGTTCACATCCTGGATGTGGCGTTGTTCCACACCCAGGTATGTGTAGGTCTCTCCGGCATCCAAATGTCGTAGGATGCTTCCGTCTGCGAGCTGCGCATCTTCGTGGAATTCCCCGCATCGTCCTCTCTTGAGGTGGACGACTGCGCATTTGTCCAACCCAAACTCCATTCCAATTGCCCGCGTGTATTCCTCGACCACCCTGAGAGCATTTTGAAGTTCTCGCTCTCCGGAGGTATACAGTTTAAGGTCATCCATATAAAATAGATGGGTGACCTTATGCCTCCGGTTGCTGGGTGGCTATTTTGCGTATTAAAATATGACTCCTCACAACTGAATAACCCTGTATTCGCATTTGATCGGTATGTGGTAGGAAAAAATACAACAAAAACGCCACAGCGGATGAACGTTGTGAACGAGGCTCGTCCCGGGCTAGAGAGAGGGTTTTTTGCCTTTCGAATTTTACCTAGGTAAGTCATACATTTCTTGTCGTCGCTTAAATATCGCTATTCATTAAATTTGCTTATTATTGCCTCAGCTTTATTGTGCTATAGTAAAAATAATAATTTGTCAAAATAATTACCGTATTTCGTATTATTTCCATATTTTGAATTATTTTCAGATAATTACCTAGTAGCACTGTTTTTTAAACACGTGGATGGGTATTCCCATTTCCGTTTTACCGTATCTTGTCTAAAGTAGACGTTTTCGTGGTTCAATTATTGTTAATTGACACGTTATAGAATATTTAAATTGTATAAATTATCGCTGTAAGTGAAACTTGTAGATTATCGTTATTTAGTACATAGAACAATTTCTGTGTGGATTTTTATTGTTTTTAGGTTCGACTGTGGTTCATATAAGCTGGAAAAAGGAGAACTACACTGGTTTTGGATAGTGAAGGAAGTCCACTTGAGACTTAGGTTTTTGCCGCATTTATTTACTGTCCAGAGCTACAGATTTCTGTCCAGGAGCTTCCAAAGCATACGGGGTAGTGATCTATAGTATTTTTTCTTCTCTTTGAATTAATCAATTTGTAGTACATTTGATCATTTGCTTCGGATGTGACAGAAGTCCGATTTTCTGGTTTCCTTTGTTCATCATATTCACGTTATCACAGTTCTATATCGATTTTATTATTGACAAATTATTATTATTAGTTCATTCCTTAATTTTCGTGTAAGTTACAAGAGTGTAGATTTACCTTGGTTTTACGTATTTCCTGCCATTTTGAATTAGGCATAAGTTCATTCATTTTTGTCCGTCGGAAAGCGAAAGACATTATCGGTATTTCATATATTAATTTTTGATATTTTTACCGTTAAACTATTAGTAAAATATTAACTTGAAATCTTTATGTGTGCTAAAATTTCGAATTTATTTCAATATTGTGATTATTGTTACCAATTATTTTGTTATTAATATTAAATAATAGAATCTTTAGAGTTATTACTTCATTAACGTTTCTAAGTTTCAATTGTTCCGTACAAAACTGACATTAAATTATAGTCCTTTAAAAATTACAGTCTCCTCATGGTTTTCAACCTATAGGACAAATTCAGTCAAGTTAGGTTATTTGTTAAAGAACTGATAGTGAAGTTTTGTAACCTTACTAAATTTTTGTGTTCGAATTTTAGTATTATTTTGTTAATAATTCAGTTTTTTAGTAACTGGTGTCAGAAACCGTATTTTTATGTAAATTTGGTAATTTTACAAATTCTAATATCTTGTTGTGTCATTTTGACAATTATTTTCTATTGTAGTATTAAGAAATATTAATTTTGTGAATTTTATCTAGTAATTTAACTATATTGCCGGAACTTTGTTATTTTTTCGTCTACCACTAGTTGAAATAATTTTCAACCTAGTTTTATTTCTCTATTTCCTTTTCTCAACTGTTCTGTCTTTATTTCATGACATCTGGCTTTCTGGAAATTTGACTTACTGGAAATCGATACTGAGTTAACAACATCAGAAGTAAGGAGATATTGGGTGTTCCAAAAAAGTAATATATTTGGTTGGAACCTGGACACTCTGCTGAATTGCTCTGCTCAGCTGAATTGACTACCACATTATGTCTTCTTTTTCCTTGCTGCGTTTTTATTTTGAATTTCATTTTCACCAGAGGTAATATTTATTTAATAATTACTTTAAAAAAATTGTATGCCGAATGATTAAAACAGAAAATTAACATAAACGCCCATACAAAATGGATACGACGTAATTAAATTCAGTTCACTTGTTATGAGAAACAATACTTTGTTACATATTATTTGTTCGATAAACCATTTAAATATAAAATGTTTACTTTCAAATAATAAACATATCACAATCGCTTAAATTACAATAGCATTGTTCCGTTACAATAAGAAATGTGTTATTATACAAACTTACGTAAAACTTATTTAACAATTTTCCAAGTCGACGACGTTTTTAAGGCTACATTTTGTACAATTTTAATAAGCAATATGAGAGCAACTTTTACATAAAACGAGTCATAATTGTATACCGTTTGTTTACTTGTTACTTATTCTTTAGTTTTACATAATATGCTGTTGACACAGTCCAACGAAGAAAAGTTGAAACAATTAGCTCTTAATAATGTGACCCATTGAATAAGAGACAGCAAAAAATAAAGGTCAGTAATATTTTACGAGGCTGTTTCTATTTATACAAAAGCAATTGGTTAAATAATTATTATTAACGATAATTTTATGGTTATAATAATAGCAATAATAAATCCCTGTCTGAGATATCCAGCAAGATTTTTTATATTGATTGATATCAAGATTTATTTTATTCCTGGCGTATAAATAAACAAATAGATTCTTTTTTTTGTTCCAAGGCTTTCGCGGAGCTGATGGTTTGTAGAAGAGTTTTCAGGTTCTTTCTCGCGTTGAATATTTTTTATTCTTGCCATCTTGTCGTGGTTTTACTTCGCTTCGAAGGCGATTTATTTTGATGCTGGGCCTGTAACAGTTTACTGGTTGTTTTATTTCTACACCTAGCAGGAAATATGCAAATCTCTTGATATAGATTGGTTTTAAAATAGAATGATTTGTGTCAATTATAACTGTTGCGAAATTAAATTATTTTGTCTTTGTGTTACTTAATTTCGATTTTCAGACTGTGACAACTTTTAATTTAAAATTTAAAGTATTCATTAAATTTCGAATAAATAATGGTTGTTTCTTTCCACCGCCCACTTGCAGTACAATTATCAAAGTTTGCAGCGAAACGCGGAGATCGATGATTGGGAATCAAAGCTAAAGTTAAATTAACAGACGGAGACGAAATAGAGAGTTAGCGAAGTAAATCGTTTATCTGTCTCAAACTTCTTCATTCGCTTATTTCTACTTCTGATTTCACAAGTTTGATTTATGTACTTATATGTAAACACTTGTCGGAACTGCTGGTTCCTGATATGTTCGATCTTGATGAGATAATAGTATAAACGAAAAGGAAGAAAACGCATCTGCGTTAAATGTACAAGTAGCTTCGAAGCGTTTCATCAGTCATATGTGATATGATATGCCTCTTTCCTAAATTTTCAGCAAAACTTCTTCATTAGTTTTTGGTAATTATGCCTTAAAGTAAGGTTTGCATCCCATGCTCCAATACTAAGACATTGTTAACCTAATTTCGCCGGCCGGTACTCAAAACATGCAAAGTTTTCACTCTGTTTGTATGCTAACAATTGGCTAGCACTAAGGCACTTTCAGCAGATACGGAAGTTACCGCTTTAAAAGCAATGCATGCATTATCCTGTACGCAAATTGAATACCTACATTAGATTTACACTGCTTTAAGGTTTGCTAATATCTACTTTGAAACAGATTTTAAAACGAAATTTTCTCTTAAAGTGCATATATATCTGCAATGAGCTTTTAAGAGGATTTAAATTTAGGTGCAGGCTGCGCTAATCCTGATTATTTATTTAACCTCGACGAATTCCTAATTCATGTATACAGCCACAAAGAGCTTAGTCGACGAATACGTTGAATTCATTTGAAAAACCAATGAGCTGTGCTCGGTCTGCTAAATATTTAAATTCTGATGGAAATGTTTGTTTTTGCAATAATTATTTTTAAACCTATCGCAAAGAAAATTGTTTGACTTTGTTGAAAGCTCATCAAAATTTTTTGGGTTATTTTTGGTGTACTATTTTTACTATTAAAGATGATTTTTTAGTAGTATAGTGCATTTTGACAATTATCGTTCAGTTCGATTTCACTTCTGGGTAAAAAGCTACGACCTGTCTCATACTGTTACTTACCCATTGGGACGTTATAATCCACTTGTCGTACAAACATTGTCCCGGGACGGAGGTCGATATAAAGGTTTTTCTTAAAAAAAAATTATTGTTAAAAATTTATGTTTTTTAGAATACACATCGCAATATTCAGAAAACTATAGGAAGATATCTCTTTAATTTTTTACAGAATTGCAGAAGAAACTTGAGCGCTTCCAACGATGTGTACCAAAATATCACAAAGTTGTAAGATTTTTTAAAAATTAATCGTAAACTTAAAATTTTGAAAATCTTGCATCGAAAACTTCAACATACGTGCAACTATAAAAAATATTGAAAATTTGTATATACATATATGGAAGAAAATATCGACTAAGGTTTGAACTGTTGGCCAACAGTAGCCAACAGGGTCACCAGATTTAAACCCCATCTTGTAGAATTTTTTGTTAGAAAGTGTATGCCAATAAGTAACATCAAGATCTCAAATCATAAATTTCTTCAACAATTCAGAACACTGCGTATATTTGTTACGATACGAATGTAATTCTCCACCGTAGTTTGCTTATACAACAAATGTGCCAGAACGAAATAAAATAATATGACAGTATTAAGAGTTCACATTTCCAGTACATTTGTGTATATTCATTGTAAGTGTTTCACGAACATTATTATTGTCCATTATACTCTTACTGAGGGCATACGCATTCATCATTTTAATAGCATTCCTTTGTAACTTCATTTTGATTAATTCCCCACTGTCAAGCAAGGAATGAAAGGGCATAACACACTACACGGCGATAATGTCAATTGAAAAATGGTTTTGTTAGCATATAAATTCAAAATAGGATCCGGCATCGACATATTATGGATGGGATGGACGGGATGTCTCATTTAATTTAATTTATTGATTTGTGGGTTTATTGTCTTTATCGATATCTGGTACTTGAATATACGCAAGCCTGTTTAATCAACAATAATAATACAAGTCTCAATTCAAAGCAAATTTTTAACTTCTTGGGCTAGGTTTTCCATTCTTTCAAAGCGTTCCACATTTTTTCAGTTGTCTCTTCGAATTCGAATCTTTTTTGTAATCTTCTAAATGTTAAATGGGATTCAGATCAGGAAAGTTAGCAGGTCGCTCTGGAATAGCGACAGCTTATATTTCAAAAAAGCTTCCAAGCTTCCAGTATGGCAATAAAATCGTCTTCTATTGCCACCACTAATTGATACAAGCTGCAATTTAACGAACTATGCTCATAATCAAATTTTTACTTTTTTCTTCACAAATCTAGTTCTTTCTTCCTAAGCGACCTGAGTGAGCTGTTTGACACCTCTGCATTTATCTTTTACCTTCCTTCTTTATATTTTCAAAACAAATCTGGTCGTTGGTGTCCAAATTAGATGTAGGATCTCGGATCAATCCTTGTTTCATCGGAAACTATAGCATTTTGCCAATTTTAAGTTGATCTTGTTGCAACTGTAGTTTACAAAAGTAGTCTTCTGTGCGTTGGATGAGAAACTGCTGGAATTTATCTAACAATTTAAAGTAGAAAACGGTTCTGTCAGTCCAGTTACTCTTCGACGACTGTGTCGTTACTTAACGCAAAATATTTGATTTTCAGGAAGTTACTTTGGTGACAAGGCGTTTAAGGAAAACCATTTTTATCTTCCTATTTCATATTTTATATCTGAGATGTATGAAAAAATATATTAAGCAAAGTTCTTGACATGTTAATAAATCTTTAGATGTGATGATAATTTTAAGTGAAATGTATTTATTTTCTCTGGTGCCGGATAAAAGTGAGGTACGACACGGACGTGAAACAAAGGAGGGTAAAAGTAGGACGATTTAAAAAATCTTGGTGAAGTGTAAAAGTCTACTGAACAATGAATTAAACTGATAAAGATGACAAGTATGGAAGGGACTGTCGGATATAAAGCTATTATCATAAAAATTATTAAGTATTTTTTATTGCCCCTTTCCGTTTCATCCTATATACTTATATAGCGTCTTAAAAGGCTGTGGAGACTGTCTAAGGAAGTAAAAAATGATATATGATGTTTTTGTTTGCAATTCTCTCTAGTTTAATAATTTTACACAGATTTATTAGACGAGTCATAAGTGCAAAAAGTGTATGTCACAGTTGCTTTAAAAATCCAATAACTCTCTTATTATGCCTTAGAGTTTTAATTCAGAACAAGATCTTGTATCAAAAAATTCTCCTAAAATGCTAAAAAACTGGTGACATTCAAGTTGAGGGTAAATTAATTTTAATGATAGATATTGCTATGCTTGTCATTTCTCGACTGAGAGAAAGTTTTTTACGAAGGACTTAGAAAACCTAATGTAAGAAAGTTTCAACTCGAGAACATATATGTGAGTGGACTTTTAACTCAATTTCTGAATTAGATATAAGATATAAGATCCTTGTGACGTTTTACTTGTATCGTGAATAATTTTATCGTCGTAGGTGGCGCAAAATATCGTGTACTTTACTAAACACTTGCAGTTGGACATACTGTACACAATTTTAAAGCATCAACTAAAATACTTTTATTGAAAATTGTATAAGTGGATCATACTTAGATAGTTAAATTCAATTGGAGAAATTAGAAATTTTTACAAAATTTTGGTTACTAAGAAATCTTCCTAAAAGAAGATTTTTATCAATTGCCAATATGGCTTTTTAATAAATTCTAACTGAAAAATTAGCAAATATTCTCTCCTAAAGAAGGTGGAAACTTTTGATGTGACATATTGGTTTGCAATTTTCACAGTTAACCTTTTTTATATACCGTTAATATTGTGTGTTTTAAAAACATGCGATTTGTTCTATTCAACGAATTTTGCCAGTAGTTATAAATAATATGATTAGGTTAATTTTATTATGAAATAATTTCCCCTTTCAGTTGTTCTATAATTAAATATTGCAGCATTACAAAATAAAACTGGACTGAATACAACACTGAATAAAATGTAATTTAATTCCTCATTTCCTAACAGCATAGTAATTTTTCAATTTTCAATTAATTTTATTTGCTCACTACCTCCCTGCACTTTTCGCGCTGTAGCGCATAATTTGCTATTAGTTTCACTGAGGGATGTTTCATGGATGTATTTTAAACGAAAATTTATTGTCCCATCTCCATTAAATATTGACCAATTCACCGAAATTCTTGTTCACTATATACATTAAAAGCGTCCTCATGTATTATGTAGCAAGTAGCAAGTATTCTGTTTTATGTTTGCATATAGGCCACACAAAATTAAATTAACACTCATGGATTAGTTACAACAATATGCCAATAACCAATTAGAACAAGTTGTTTTCAACTTAGGAGAATTTAAACACGGTGTGTTTTAATCCTATCTATGTACCGAGGGGCATAGGGGTCAAAATATAGGGAACTATCTACATTTTAAATTCTCTGCGTAGTTAGGTACGTAAACATTACATATTTTATTTTATTACTAAAATGAATTCATTCAGATTGTACTATTTTATACTGCTACAATTATTTCCCTTTATTAAAATTGTTTTGTTTTTAGTACTGATCGTGGTAAAAGATCTATTGATTTAAATCCTCCCTTTCAGGTTAACAAATTCAAGGTCCAGACAAAACGTGGGAGTCTACACTGTCCAGCTCGTGGAGGGCATGTAAGTCATATACGAGAAAAACACAATATCGCAATATAACTAGGTATAGAATTTGCATAATAAATCAATATTCTAATAGTATGTAAATATTCTCGAATGTGTACAGCGAAACAATAGTTCAGTAAATATGTTGACTAGAGCACAGCACCATTTAGAAACGCGAGTAGATAGGCTATGGGGCTACGGGGTCAAAATCCCATGTTATTTCTTATGGAGGTTCATTTTGCACATTTTTGTTCCCATTTACCCCCTCCACTCCCACCTGCTGAAGACCTGGAGGATGTCTTCATAGGTAGAGAACAAACTAATGTAGGTGGCTCAAGGTTAAAGCTAGCGACTTGTTGAGACTTGTCTGTAGGCGGTTTTAGAACAAAGGAGTCTGTGTGGGTGTTTCCAAGAATAGCTGTCAGATATATGTAAACAAGCTGTGATTAATGGTTTCCGGCGTAATCGATGAGTCAATCTGCGTTCAAGGTTAAAGCTAACGACTTGTCTGTAGGCGGCTAGATCAAAGGGGTGATTAATGGTTTCCGGTGGTGAGTACGTGACTAAAAGAGCAACATCCATTTCTAAGAATGCACACGTGCGCGTTCAAGGTTATTGCGCAATATTGCCTCATCCAGTTCTGAAAATGATGGCGCACCTGCGTTCAAGGCTAGCGACTTGTCGAGACTTGTCTGTAGGCGGCTAGATCAAAGGAGTGATGCCGGTGGTGAGTACGTGACTAAAAGAGCAACATCCAGTTCTGAGAATGATGAGTCATACGCACACCTGCGTTCAAGGTTAAAGCGCTCTAGTTTTAGAACAAAGAAGTCTTTGAAGAAGACCTGTCAGATATAAGTGATTAATGCCGGTGGTGAGTCATAAGTACGTGACTAAAAGAGCAATATTCAGTTCTAAGAATAATGGAACACCTGCGTTCAAGGTTAAAGCGCTCTAGTTTTAGAACAAAGGAGTCTGTGTGGGTGGTTCCAAGAATAGCTGTCAGATATATGTAAACAAGCTGTGATTAATGGTTTCCGGCGTAATCGATGAGTCATTCTGCGTTCAAGGTTAAAGCTAGCGACTTGTCTGTAGGCGGCTAGATCAAAGGAGTGATCAATGGTTTCCGGTGGTGAGTACGTGACTAAAAGAGCAGCAACATCCATTTCTAAGAATGGCACACGTGTGCGTTCAAGGCTAGCGACTTGTCGAAATTTGTCTGTAGGCGGCTAGATCAAAGGAGTGCGGCGTGTGGGTGGTGAGTACGTGACTAAAAGAGCAACATAAGAATGATGAGTCATACGCACACCTGCGTTCAAGGTTAAAGCGCTCTAGTTTTAGAACAAAGAAGTCTTTGATGGTGTGTAATTAATGGCTTCCGGCCGACCGCTAGCGTTTAAGGTTAAAGCGTTCTCACGGTTTTTTTGCTGACTCGCAATGAAGTATGGGGAGGGGGAAAGGATATAAAAGTCAGCGTATCGTTATTCTAGGCGTAATAGTTCAGCAGTCTGTACACTTCATAGTTCAGCAGTACATTTCATAGTTTTTTGGTGTTTTAGTGTGATTATAGCTATTATAGTCTGAATAGTTCAGCAGTTAATAAGTCTGTACGCTTCATAGTTCAGCAGTACATTTCATACTTTTTTGGTGTTTTAGTGTGCGCTATTAATTACAAAGTGAGTACATTTTAATCTTTTTTGTTTAAATTTCAAATCATGAATGTATAATATTTTTAGATGGCTAATTTACAAGAACTGCGCTTTTAGAAACGAAACCACTCGTTAAGGTGTCCGACTTACCAATAAACAGTCCTCAGCCAGTATTATCAGCACAAGTAGTGACCACAAAATTTGGCGATAGCATATTGCTTGAACTGGAGGATAATAAGGCCTTTCTGCCGAAAAGGGTGACGCCTTTAATGAGAAACAATTTATCTGATTTTACCGAAAGCAAATACAGCATTATTTTTGGAGGCTTGAAGGACGTTAAGAAACCGTCTATGGGAATAAGCTTTCAATTTGTGAAAAGTAAGTAAAGACAATTAATTAAATTTTTTTTATTTTATTTTTTTGTTTTATTTTTTAATTTTTTAATTTTATTTTTTTATTTTTTATTGTTTTTATTTATTTTTATTTTTTTATTTATTTTATTTTTTTTATTTATTTTTTTTATTTTTTTATTATTTTTTATTTTTATTTTTTAATTTTTTTATTTTTTTTTAATTTTTTTATTTATTTTTTTTTTAATTTTTTTTTAATTTTTAATTTTTTTCTAATGTTTGTATATGTTTTTTAGCTGAATCATTGCAAGACCGCAGCAGCCGCAGCACTACTAATTAAGATAAAATAGGATCGATATTGAAATCTGTATGTATAAATTTTTTTATTAAACATTGTGAAGTGCATTTAAGTGCGTTTAAGTAAAAAAATAAGTTAATTAGAAATTGCTAGTCTCAGCGACGAAATTGTAGCGAAATTTAAATCAGTCGAGGTAATTTTAGCTCAAAAAAGAAATTTTACGCCGCGGGAGAGAGACACTTGGCTTAAGCAACTAAAACAGCATATTAGGCTTTTTAATAAGGCAATTCGCGATTCAGATTTAGCCGTAGGTACCCTGAGAAAACTACAAACTAATCTCGGGCATCTTAAACGGTTTAAGAAAGTAATTGAACATTTAAATCGTATTGGGGGAGTAGGAGGAGTCGCGCCAGTGAAAGAAAATCGCAGTGATAGGGTGAAATGGGACGAGATAATTTCAGTTTTTCAGGGTCGAGTACGTACGGGAATAATAAATTTAACACACAAAGATGTTACTCAATTTTTAGATGATGCTTTTTACTTGTTTAAAAATAGGGTTATGATTGTATTTAAAAAAATGCGTACTCTTAAAGTGAATACCTGTTTCTGTGGTGAATTTCTGAGAAAATCCTATTGATTAGCTCTATTTAAAATTAATTTCACATCCTAAATTCCAAGAAAAATGTTTAAATTTCGCATCAAAACCAATCATATTTCATAATAAAGAATCTCTTTTAATTTTCAAATTTCCCGCCAAAAACCAATCATATTAGCTTTGTTCGTAGAACCGATTTGTGATAGTTTGATGACTGTAGAGATGTGATTTTTAATAGACCTCTGAAGTTTAAAAGTGCATTGACTTAACACGCGCAACTCTACAAACAAATGCGCATGCGTCTGACAGTTTCTGGTGGTTTCTGACTACTCTACGAACAAGGCTATTATATTAGATTTCATAAAAATCGTTCTAGAATATTCCAATTTAGCAATAAAAATTTCTGAACGTACTAGAATTTCTGAACACGCTCTGATCACGTGATCTATTTTCAGGTTATATCTCACCGCTACTCATCGGCTCATCTTTAATAAAACCGGGGGAAAGGAAGACTTCTCCTCATTCAGCAGTTTATCATTGAACAAGCAACATGTCTGCTAAAGATTTTTTTAAATATTTGTGTGTGAGCATAGCTGCTCTGCTTAGCGTTCTGTCCACTACGTATAGTGAAGATACAGCCAAGGATGGTCTTAGAGAATGCGCTAAGGCTGTCCGCAATATAAAGAAACAAATGAAAACGGCAAAGACTATGGGAGAAAAGCAGAGCTTATTAGCATCACTGGCCCAAATCAAAAGTTTTAGAGCGCAAATTAAATTTGAGCAGAAACGTGGGGCAGGGATAGAGTCAAGAAAGGAAACTGCATACCGTCGGGTTCATTGGGATGATACGGATGCAGCATTCACTAGTCGCATCCGTACTGGAGTCATCTCCAATTTAAAACATAGAGATTCCAAGGAGTTCCTCAAAGACTGTTTTGTCTTATTTAAACGTCGCATCGCCAATGCTCTGAAAAAGGACGAGTCCATTAAGGTTAATGCTGTGTTTGGGGGGCAGTTTATCCTTCAGAAAGCGGATAGGGTCATAGAGGAATATAAGTATTTTAATACTAAGAATGCCCCAATCTATCGGAACACTGATATAGAACAATGGTTCCAAAAGTATGTTGTTGACCCTATTTTAACGCAGCTGGAAGAGTTCCAGGAAAGAGACTCTGGATTTTCGTTGAAGGCCATCACCAATTTAGGCATTAACATTAATAAATTTACACCCCAGCTTGGTTCATCGTACATTGATTTACCGGAAAAAATTGCTAAAAGGCAGGCATGCATCAACATAAAAAATGACGACAACGCCTGCTTTGCGTGGGCAGTTACATCAGCCCTTTATCCAGTTGATTGGGGATGCAATCCAGGCAGAACATCCTCCTACCCGCATTACTCTGAAGTTTTAAACCTAACCGGTATCCAGTTCCCTATGACCTTGAAGCAGATACCTCGCTTTGAAAAGCAGAACCTGATATCGGTTAATGTTTATCAGCTACAGACGAAGAAGAAAGCATTTGATGTGCACCCAGTTTATCTAACTAAAAATAAAATGTCCAAGCATGTCAATCTTCTATTGGTCCAAGATCGTTATGATGAGGAAGAAGAAGAAGAAGAAGATATACCCAGCAACCCCCTCCAGTACCACTATGTATGGATTAAGGATCTATCCAGGCTGGTATCCAGGCAGCTAAGCCATCACAAAAGCAAAAAATACTTTTGTGACCGCTGTCTACACTATTTTTACACTCAACCCAGCTTGGATAAACACACAGAGGACTGTATTAATATGAATGAGTGCAAAATCCGACTGCCCACCGAGGACCAGAAAATGGTAGAATTTAAAAATTTAAAAAACAAAGAAAAGACACCATTCATTATTTATGCGGACCTTGAGTGTGTACTTAAACCCACAGATGGAGGGGGCAAATATCAAGAGCATGTGCCATGTAGTGTGGGCTACTACGTCAAGTGCTCATATGATGACTCGTTGTCCTTTTATCGATCGTACCGAGGCGAGGACTGTATGTCTTGGTTTGCGCGCGAAATGATGGAATTTGCAGAAGATGTGGAAACCGTTTTCTTATGTCCCTTCGACATGACATTGACAGCTGAACAACAAGCTGAATTTGATAAAGCCGCGCATTGCCACATCTGTGAATGCACCTTCAGTCCGGAGGATGTTAAGGTACGGGATCATAATCATTTAATACCTGAAAATAATTATAGGGGTGCAGCCCACAATTCTTGTAACATTAATTACAAGGATAAGGTGAATATACCGATTGTCTTTCATAATTTATCTGGATATGACGTACATTTCGTATTGGAAAATATCGCGAATGACATGCCGGGTCGCGTTGATTTATTGCCCATAACCAAAGAAAAATATATTTCATTCACAAAAAATTTAGAACAAAATTTAATTAAATTCAGGTTTATCGATTCATATAGATTTTTAGCTTGTGGGTTAGAAACATTAGCCTCATATCTGACTGACTTTCCAATCTTAAAAACAGAATTTTCGACATTCACAGACGAACAATTTGAGTTATTGAAAAAGAAGGGTGTATTCCCATACGATTTCATGGACAGCTTTGAAAAATTCAATTTTGACGCTTTACCGGAACAAAATCAATTTTATAATCGTTTGGAAGATAAAGATATAACAGATACACAGTATGAGCATGCGCAACGGGTTTGGAACGCTTTTAATATCGAAAATTTAGGTGAATATTCAGATCTGTACATGAAAACGGATATTATTCTTTTGGCTGAAATATTTGAACAATTTAGGGAAACCAGTCTAAAAAATTATGGGTTAGATCCGGCACATTATTATACCTTGCCGGGGTATACTTGGGACTGCATGCTCAAGTATACCCAGGTAAATCTCGAGCTCATGACCGATATCGATATGGTCATGTTTATCGAAAGGGGTATTCGTGGCGGGCTAAGCCAATGCTCTAAACGCAAAAGCATTGGCAACAACAAATATCTACAAAATTTTGATCCCAGTAAACCGACTAAATATATATCTTATTTCGACATTAACAATCAGTATGGCTGGGCGATGAGTCAGTATTTACCATACGGAGGGTTTGAGTGGGTAGATCCAAACATCGACGTTACAACTGTGTCGGACACATCGAGTGTGGGTTATGTATTGGAGGTGGATCTCGAGTATCCCGAAAATCTCCATGACCTTCATAAAGATCTGCCGTTTTGTCCTGAACATAGAGCTCCTCCCGGCTGTAAAAACAATAAACTTTTAGCTACTTTACACAACAAAACGCGGTATGTTATTCATTACATGGCGCTAAAACAAGCATTACAACACGGTCTAAAGCTAACAAAAATTCATAGAGTCTTGGCCTTTACACAGAGTGCCTGGTTGAAGGATTACATTGATTTGAATACTTCGCTACGTCAGGCGGCAAAAAATGAATTTGAGAAAAATTTGTTTAAGCTCATGAATAACGCAGCATTCGGAAAAACGATGGAAAACATCCGCAAGCACTCTAATGTAAAGCTTGTTAACAAATGGGAGGGGCGCTATGGAGCAGAGGCTTTAATTGCTAAGCCCGAGTTCAAGGCGGCAACCATTTTTAATGAGAACTTGGTGGCTGTTGAATTAAACAAGACGGAAATTTATTTTAATAAGCCAATATACGTTGGAATGGCGATTTTGGATCTCGCAAAAACCACCATATACGACTTTCATTATTATTACATGAAACCCGAGTTTGGTGACGACTGCACCGTCCTCTATACTGATACTGACAGCCTTATATACGAAATAGCCGATAAAGATATATATGAAGTCATTCATCGCGATTGTCATTCACGATTCGACACCAGCGATTACCCCAAAGACAATAGGTATAACATCCCTCAGGTCAATAAAAAGGTTTTGGGTATGATGAAGGATGAATTTAACGGTGTACCAATCCAAATTTTCGTGGGGCTTAGGGCGAAAATGTATACTGTTAAACGAGCAGTGAATGATGGCGAGGCTTTATCAAATAATGTCGGGTTAACCAAAAAGATAAAGGGTATTAAGAAATCGGTGATCAAAAATGTCATCACACTCGAAGATTTCATAGAGTGCGTAGATAATTTTAAAAATAAATTCATCACGCAAAATTTAATTAAATCAGAAAAACATCAGGTTTATTCCATCACCCAAGACAAAATAGCTCTCAGCCCGCACGACGATAAAAGGCGCTTGATCGAGGGGTCATATGATACTCTGCCTTGGGGACATTATTCCATCATGGCTACATGTAATGGTCTTTCTTAAACCTCCGAAGAAGAATAAACAACATACACACAACCATTCATCATCATTTTCAGTCTGACAGCCAAACAGTCAACATGCCTAGGGAGTGCGATTGGGGAAGAGCCTGCAACTGTTCAGAGTGCACTCCTAACCTCAAAGATGCCTGTGAAAAATGTGGAGAAAAAGCTTACGGTGTTACCTCCATATACAGACGCGATAGACGAAACATTGGCTATTACGATTTCACAACATGCTGTTATAATTGCTATCAATTAAATGGGGGAATAAAAGAAGCTTCCAGATTTCGGGATATGTGTAACCAGGTGCAAGGATTACCTCTAATTGAGGAAACGGACTCTCTACCTGAAATACTTAAAAAGCATTTTGCTTTACAAATACCATTGATTGAAGATTTTCGTAAGATTACCAAGGAGATGCTACGTATAGAGATACATATGATGCTTTATAGTAATAAGATCAAGCACAGCACTGCGTTAGCACCGATGATATTATGTAGTGACACGGATCCAATGCAATGGTTTGAGAGTATTGTATTGAATATGGCCGTTCAAGAGCTGCAGCAATATAGAAGCCCTATCACATTATTATCAATGACTGTGAATGTTTTATAATTTATGTATTACTTTTTACATATAATTTATATGTAATTTGTATATTCTCTAATCATATATTTCAATATTTATTTACTTTGCGTTCTATATCCTCAGTAAATATGTTTATATTTTAATATTTATTTATCTTTATTAAAAACCTACATTTTATATTGTATTATGTAGCCTCTATAAATTGAGGACTCTATATATTTTTATTAACATAAATTAAGAATTGTATTATGCTTTATATTTATTCATGTTTTATATTATTTAAAATTGATAGTATGTAGTCTCTATAAATTGGGGACTCTGTATATTTTTATTAACTTTAATTATGTATACTTTATATTTTTATTCATGTTTTATATTATTTAAAATTGATATTATGTAACTTTAGCAAAATTGATCTTAATAAAATAATCAATTTATTTACATGTGTTTCATTTAGAAAACATTATTACCATCCTATCCTCTTCTAAAATTACGTGTCTCCTACTCTTGTGATCTGAAACAGAGAGAAAAAAGGTGGGAGTCAGACTAATTATAAATCTGAAGCTGTTAAATGATAATAGACAAAATCACAATTTAAGTTTAAATGTCATAAAAGTTTACAATCTTACAAAACATAACCTCAATATCAAACATAAAAAGTTTTTAGAGGATAATGCTAAAAGCGTTCCCCCGTAAACAGTTAGGGATAATAATCTGTTCCTCTGTAAACAGTTAGGGATAATAATCTGTTCCTCTGTAAACAGTTAGGGATAATAAACAGAGTCTATAAGCCATTCGGGATAATGTTGAACTGATGAGGACCAATGAAATGAAACAGCATATATGATGCCCCTAGTTGGTTTATATGCTGCGAGAGCAAATTTTTTAATAACAGTCATTGTTAAACAGGTAAACAGCTATTTTAAACAGGTCTGTAAACAGGTAAACAGCTATTTTAAACAGACCTGTTTAAAATAGCTGTTTACCTGTTTACAGACCTGTTTAAAATAGCTGTTTACCTGTTTAACAATGACTGTTATTAAAAAATTTGCTCTCGCAGCATATAAACCAACTAGGGGCATCATATATGCTGTTTCATTTCATTGGTCCTCATCAGTTCAACATTATCCCGAATGGCTTATAGACTCTGTTTATTATCCCTAACTGTTTACAGAGGAACAGATTATTATCCCTAACTGTTTACAGAGGAACAGATTATTATCCCTAACTGTTTACGGGGGAACGCTTTTAGCATTATCCTCTAAAAACTTTTTATGTTTGATATTGAGGTTATGTTTTGTAAGATTGTAAACTTTTATGACATTTAAACTTAAATTGTGATTTTGTCTATTATCATTTAACAGCTTCAGATTTATAATTAGTCTGACTCCCACCTTTTTTCTCTCTGTTTCAGATCACAAGAGTAGGAGACACGTAATTTTAGAAGAGGATAGGATGGTAATAATGTTTTCTAAATGAAACACATGTAAATAAATTGATTATTTTATTAAGATCAATTTTGCTAAAGTTACATAATATCAATTTTAAATAATATAAAACATGAATAAAAATATAAAGTATACATAATTAAAGTTAATAAAAATATACAGAGTCCCCAATTTATAGAGACTACATACTATCAATTTTAAATAATATAAAACATGAATAAATATAAAGCATAATACAATTCTTAATTTATGTTAATAAAAATATATAGAGTCCTCAATTTATAGAGGCTACATAATACAATATAAAATGTAGGTTTTTAATAAAGATAAATAAATATTAAAATATAAACATATTTACTGAGGATATAGAACGCAAAGTAAATAAATATTGAAATATATGATTAGAGAATATACAAATTACATATAAATTATATGTAAAAAGTAATACATAAATTATAAAACATTCACAGTCATTGATAATAATGTGATAGGGCTTCTATATTGCTGCAGCTCTTGAACGGCCATATTCAATACAATACTCTCAAACCATTGCATTGGATCCGTGTCACTACATAATATCATCGGTGCTAACGCAGTGCTGTGCTTGATCTTATTACTATAAAGCATCATATGTATCTCTATACGTAGCATCTCCTTGGTAATCTTACGAAAATCTTCAATCAATGGTATTTGTAAAGCAAAATGCTTTTTAAGTATTTCAGGTAGAGAGTCCGTTTCCTCAATTAGAGGTAATCCTTGCACCTGGTTACACATATCCCGAAATCTGGAAGCTTCTTTTATTCCCCCATTTAATTGATAGCAATTATAACAGCATGTTGTGAAATCGTAATAGCCAATGTTTCGTCTATCGCGTCTGTATATGGAGGTAACACCGTAAGCTTTTTCTCCACATTTTTCACAGGCATCTTTGAGGTTAGGAGTGCACTCTGAACAGTTGCAGGCTCTTCCCCAATCGCACTCCCTAGGCATGTTGACTGTTTGGCTGTCAGACTGAAAATGATGATGAATGGTTGTGTGTATGTTGTTTATTCTTCTTCGGAGGTTTAAGAAAGACCATTACATGTAGCCATGATGGAATAATGTCCCCAAGGCAGAGTATCATATGACCCCTCGATCAAGCGCCTTTTATCGTCGTGCGGGCTGAGAGCTATTTTGTCTTGGGTGATGGAATAAACCTGATGTTTTTCTGATTTAATTAAATTTTGCGTGATGAATTTATTTTTAAAATTATCTACGCACTCTATGAAATCTTCGAGTGTGATGACATTTTTGATCACCGATTTCTTAATACCCTTTATCTTTTTGGTTAACCCGACATTATTTGATAAAGCCTCGCCATCATTCACTGCTCGTTTAACAGTATACATTTTCGCCCTAAGCCCCACGAAAATTTGGATTGGTACACCGTTAAATTCATCCTTCATCATACCCAAAACCTTTTTATTGACCTGAGGGATGTTATACCTATTGTCTTTGGGGTAATCGCTGGTGTCGAATCGTGAATGACAATCGCGATGAATGACTTCATATATATCTTTATCGGCTATTTCGTATATAAGGCTGTCAGTATCAGTATAGAGGACGGTGCAGTCGTCACCAAACTCGGGTTTCATGTAATAATAATGAAAGTCGTATATGGTGGTTTTTGCGAGATCCAAAATCGCCATTCCAACGTATATTGGCTTATTAAAATAAATTTCCGTCTTGTTTAATTCAACAGCCACCAAGTTCTCATTAAAAATGGTTGCCGCCTTGAACTCGGGCTTAGCAATTAAAGCCTCTGCTCCATAGCGCCCCTCCCATTTGTTAACAAGCTTTACATTAGAGTGCTTGCGGATGTTTTCCATCGTTTTTCCGAATGCTGCGTTATTCATGAGCTTAAACAAATTTTTCTCAAATTCATTTTTTGCCGCCTGACGTAGCGAAGTATTCAAATCAATGTAATCCTTCAACCAGGCACTCTGTGTAAAGGCCAAGACTCTATGAATTTTTGTTAGCTTTAGACCGTGTTGTAATGCTTGTTTTAGCGCCATGTAATGAATAACATACCGCGTTTTGTTGTGTAAAGTAGCTAAAAGTTTATTGTTTTTACAGCCGGGAGGAGCTCTATGTTCAGGACAAAACGGCAGATCTTTATGAAGGTCATGGAGATTTTCGGGATACTCGAGATCCACCTCCAATACATAACCCACACTCGATGTGTCCGACACAGTTGTAACGTCGATGTTTGGATCTACCCACTCAAACCCTCCGTATGGTAAATACTGACTCATCGCCCAGCCATACTGATTGTTAATGTCGAAATAAGATATATATTTAGTCGGTTTACTGGGATCAAAATTTTGTAGATATTTGTTGTTGCCAATGCTTTTGCGTTTAGAGCATTGGCTTAGCCCGCCACGAATACCCCTTTCGATAAACATGACCATATCGATATCGGTCATGAGCTCGAGATTTACCTGGGTATACTTGAGCATGCAGTCCCAAGTATACCCCGGCAAGGTATAATAATGTGCCGGATCTAACCCATAATTTTTTAGACTGGTTTCCCTAAATTGTTCAAATATTTCAGCCAAAAGAATAATATCCGTTTTCATGTACAGATCTGAATATTCACCTAAATTTTCGATATTAAAAGCGTTCCAAACCCGTTGCGCATGCTCATACTGTGTATCTGTTATATCTTTATCTTCCAAACGATTATAAAATTGATTTTGTTCCGGTAAAGCGTCAAAATTGAATTTTTCAAAGCTGTCCATGAAATCGTATGGGAATACACCCTTCTTTTTCAATAACTCAAATTGTTCGTCTGTGAATGTCGAAAATTCTGTTTTTAAGATTGGAAAGTCAGTCAGATATGAGGCTAATGTTTCTAACCCACAAGCTAAAAATCTATATGAATCGATAAACCTGAATTTAATTAAATTTTGTTCTAAATTTTTTGTGAATGAAATATATTTTTCTTTGGTTATGGGCAATAAATCAACGCGACCCGGCATGTCATTCGCGATATTTTCCAATACGAAATGTACGTCATATCCAGATAAATTATGAAAGACAATCGGTATATTCACCTTATCCTTGTAATTAATGTTACAAGAATTGTGGGCTGCACCCCTATAATTATTTTCAGGTATTAAATGATTATGATCCCGTACCTTAACATCCTCCGGACTGAAGGTGCATTCACAGATGTGGCAATGCGCGGCTTTATCAAATTCAGCTTGTTGTTCAGCTGTCAATGTCATGTCGAAGGGACATAAGAAAACGGTTTCCACATCTTCTGCAAATTCCATCATTTCGCGCGCAAACCAAGACATACAGTCCTCGCCTCGGTACGATCGATAAAAGGACAACGAGTCATCATATGAGCACTTGACGTAGTAGCCCACACTACATGGCACATGCTCTTGATATTTGCCCCCTCCATCTGTGGGTTTAAGTACACACTCAAGGTCCGCATAAATAATGAATGGTGTCTTTTCTTTGTTTTTTAAATTTTTAAATTCTACCATTTTCTGGTCCTCGGTGGGCAGTCGGATTTTGCACTCATTCATATTAATACAGTCCTCTGTGTGTTTATCCAAGCTGGGTTGAGTGTAAAAATAGTGTAGACAGCGGTCACAAAAGTATTTTTTGCTTTTGTGATGGCTTAGCTGCCTGGATACCAGCCTGGATAGATCCTTAATCCATACATAGTGGTACTGGAGGGGGTTGCTGGGTATATCTTCTTCTTCTTCTTCTTCCTCATCATAACGATCTTGGACCAATAGAAGATTGACATGCTTGGACATTTTATTTTTAGTTAGATAAACTGGGTGCACATCAAATGCTTTCTTCTTCGTCTGTAGCTGATAAACATTAACCGATATCAGGTTCTGCTTTTCAAAGCGAGGTATCTGCTTCAAGGTCATAGGGAACTGGATACCGGTTAGGTTTAAAACTTCAGAGTAATGCGGGTAGGAGGATGTTCTGCCTGGATTGCATCCCCAATCAACTGGATAAAGGGCTGATGTAACTGCCCACGCAAAGCAGGCGTTGTCGTCATTTTTTATGTTGATGCATGCCTGCCTTTTAGCAATTTTTTCCGGTAAATCAATGTACGATGAACCAAGCTGGGGTGTAAATTTATTAATGTTAATGCCTAAATTGGTGATGGCCTTCAACGAAAATCCAGAGTCTCTTTCCTGGAACTCTTCCAGCTGCGTTAAAATAGGGTCAACAACATACTTTTGGAACCATTGTTCTATATCAGTGTTCCGATAGATTGGGGCATTCTTAGTATTAAAATACTTATATTCCTCTATGACCCTATCCGCTTTCTGAAGGATAAACTGCCCCCCAAACACAGCATTAACCTTAATGGACTCGTCCTTTTTCAGAGCATTGGCGATGCGACGTTTAAATAAGACAAAACAGTCTTTGAGGAACTCCTTGGAATCTCTATGTTTTAAATTGGAGATGACTCCAGTACGGATGCGACTAGTGAATGCTGCATCCGTATCATCCCAATGAACCCGACGGTATGCAGTTTCCTTTCTTGACTCTATCCCTGCCCCACGTTTCTGCTCAAATTTAATTTGCGCTCTAAAACTTTTGATTTGGGCCAGTGATGCTAATAAGCTCTGCTTTTCTCCCATAGTCTTTGCCGTTTTCATTTGTTTCTTTATATTGCGGACAGCCTTAGCGCATTCTCTAAGACCATCCTTGGCTGTATCTTCACTATACGTAGTGGACAGAACGCTAAGCAGAGCAGCTATGCTCACACACAAATATTTAAAAAAATCTTTAGCAGACATGTTGCTTGTTCAATGATAAACTGCTGAATGAGGAGAAGTCTTCCTTTCCCCCGGTTTTATTAAAGATGAGCCGATGAGTAGCGGTGAGATATAACCTGAAAATAGATCACGTGATCAGAGCGTGTTCAGAAATTCTAGTACGTTCAGAAATTTTTATTGCTAAATTGGAATATTCTAGAACGATTTTTATGAAATCTAATATAATAGCCTTGTTCGTAGAGTAGTCAGAAACCACCAGAAACTGTCAGACGCATGCGCATTTGTTTGTAGAGTTGCGCGTGTTAAGTCAATGCACTTTTAAACTTCAGAGGTCTATTAAAAATCACATCTCTACAGTCATCAAACTATCACAAATCGGTTCTACGAACAAAGCTAATATGATTGGTTTTTGGCGGGAAATTTGAAAATTAAAAGAGATTCTTTATTATGAAATATGATTGGTTTTGATGCGAAATTTAAACATTTTTCTTGGAATTTAGGATGTGAAATTAATTTTAAATAGAGCTAATCAATAGGATTTTCTCAGAAATTCACCACAGAAACAGGTATTCACTTTAAGAGTACGCATTTTTTTAAATACAATCATAACCCTATTTTTAAACAAGTAAAAAGCATCATCTAAAAATTGAGTAACATCTTTGTGTGTTAAATTTATTATTCCCGTACGTACTCGACCCTGAAAAACTGAAATTATCTCGTCCCATTTCACCCTATCACTGCGATTTTCTTTCACTGGCGCGACTCCTCCTACTCCCCCAATACGATTTAAATGTTCAATTACTTTCTTAAACCGTTTAAGATGCCCGAGATTAGTTTGTAGTTTTCTCAGGGTACCTACGGCTAAATCTGAATCGCGAATTGCCTTATTAAAAAGCCTAATATGCTGTTTTAGTTGCTTAAGCCAAGTGTCTCTCTCCCGCGGCGTAAAATTTCTTTTTTGAGCTAAAATTACCTCGACTGATTTAAATTTCGCTACAATTTCGTCGCTGAGACTAGCAATTTCTAATTAACTTATTTTTTTACTTAAACGCACTTAAATGCACTTCACAATGTTTAATAAAAAAATTTATACATACAGATTTCAATATCGATCCTATTTTATCTTAATTAGTAGTGCTGCGGCTGCTGCGGTCTTGCAATGATTCAGCTAAAAAACATATACAAACATTAGAAAAAAATTAAAAATTAAAAAAAAATTAAAAAAAAAATAAATAAAAAAATTAAAAAAAAATAAAAAAATTAAAAAATAAAAATAAAAAATAATAAAAAAATAAAAAAAATAAATAAAAAAAATAAAATAAATAAAAAAATAAAAATAAATAAAAACAATAAAAAATAAAAAAATAAAATTAAAAAATTAAAAAATAAAACAAAAAAATAAAATAAAAAAAATTTAATTAATTGTCTTTACTTACTTTTCACAAATTGAAAGCTTATTCCCATAGACGGTTTCTTAACGTCCTTCAAGCCTCCAAAAATAATGCTGTATTTGCTTTCGGTAAAATCAGATAAATTGTTTCTCATTAAAGGCGTCACCCTTTTCGGCAGAAAGGCCTTATTATCCTCCAGTTCAAGCAATATGCTATCGCCAAATTTTGTGGTCACTACTTGTGCTGATAATACTGGCTGAGGACTGTTTATTGGTAAGTCGGACACCTTAACGAGTGGTTTCGTTTCTAAAAGCGCAGTTCTTGTAAATTAGCCATCTAAAAATATTATACATTCATGATTTGAAATTTAAACAAAAAAGATTAAAATGTACTCACTTTGTAATTAATAGCGCACACTAAAACACCAAAAAAGTATGAAATGTACTGCTGAACTATGAAGCGTACAGACTTATTAACTGCTGAACTATTCAGACTATAATAGCTATAATCACACTAAAACACCAAAAAACTATGAAATGTACTGCTGAACTATGAAGTGTACAGACTGCTGAACTATTACGCCTAGAATAACGATACGCTGACTTTTATATCCTTTCCCCCTCCCCATACTTCATTGCGAGTCAGCAAAAAAACCGTGAGAACGCTTTAACCTTAAACGCTAGCGGTCGGCCGGAAGCCATTAATTACACACCATCAAAGACTTCTTTGTTCTAAAACTAGAGCGCTTTAACCTTGAACGCAGGTGTGCGTATGACTCATCATTCTTATGTTGCTCTTTTAGTCACGTACTCACCACCCACACGCCGCACTCCTTTGATCTAGCCGCCTACAGACAAATTTCGACAAGTCGCTAGCCTTGAACGCACACGTGTGCCATTCTTAGAAATGGATGTTGCTGCTCTTTTAGTCACGTACTCACCACCGGAAACCATTGATCACTCCTTTGATCTAGCCGCCTACAGACAAGTCGCTAGCTTTAACCTTGAACGCAGAATGACTCATCGATTACGCCGGAAACCATTAATCACAGCTTGTTTACATATATCTGACAGCTATTCTTGGAACCACCCACACAGACTCCTTTGTTCTAAAACTAGAGCGCTTTAACCTTGAACGCAGGTGTTCCATTATTCTTAGAACTGAATATTGCTCTTTTAGTCACGTACTTATGACTCACCACCGGCATTAATCACTTATATCTGACAGGTCTTCTTCAAAGACTTCTTTGTTCTAAAACTAGAGCGCTTTAACCTTGAACGCAGGTGTGCGTATGACTCATCATTCTCAGAACTGGATGTTGCTCTTTTAGTCACGTACTCACCACCGGCATCACTCCTTTGATCTAGCCGCCTACAGACAAGTCTCGACAAGTCGCTAGCCTTGAACGCAGGTGCGCCATCATTTTCAGAACTGGATGAGGCAATATTGCGCAATAACCTTGAACGCGCACGTGTGCATTCTTAGAAATGGATGTTGCTCTTTTAGTCACGTACTCACCACCGGAAACCATTAATCACCCCTTTGATCTAGCCGCCTACAGACAAGTCGTTAGCTTTAACCTTGAACGCAGATTGACTCATCGATTACGCCGGAAACCATTAATCACAGCTTGTTTACATATATCTGACAGCTATTCTTGGAAACACCCACACAGACTCCTTTGTTCTAAAACCGCCTACAGACAAGTCTCAACAAGTCGCTAGCTTTAACCTTGAGCCACCTACATTAGTTTGTTCTCTACCTATGAAGACATCCTCCAGGTCTTCAGCAGGTGGGAGTGGAGGGGGTAAATGGGAACAAAAATGTGCAAAATGAACCTCCATAAGAAATAACATGGGATTTTGACCCCGTAGCCCCATAGCCTATCTACTAACGCGCCACAGCCTTTCTCTTTGGATATAGAGGAAGAAGAAGGAAAATTAACAACTCTTTTTTTTCGTCCATCTTCGATATTAGCAAAGATATGAATTTTTAAAAAAAGTCGATTTTGCCGGAAAATGGTACTTTTCCGGGGCCCTTGCTCCTTTCCCCGGAGATTTTTTTCGACAGGACTTTCAGGGGAGCTAGAACCAACCATTCTCTCGAATTCCTGAAAATTTCTTTGCTTAATATCCATCCGCGGCCGAGCTTTGAATTTTTCACCGAGGCCGAAATTTTAGTCGCATCTAAACGCCGTCCTACCGCGGTTTACCCTGCCGATCCAGCCGCGGTTTACACTGCCGTTATGCGCCCTAAAATTTATTATTTTTTATTTCCGATCCCAGGGTGTAACCGATTACATTTTCGGACTCGGGGCGACTGCAGGATACCGAAACTGTTTTTAGATTTTCGATAGGACCTTTCCTTCTCAAATCGATTTTGACAGTTAAATTTTTTGTTTTATTGGACCAATAAGAAACTTTTCGCTAAAATGGCCATTTGCCAAGCGATTTTCTTTCAAATTTTCGCTTTTATCGCAGCGGAAGCTCCGAAAAAAATTGAACGGTGTAAAATTTTGTTCCAAATAGGTCTAAACAAAAATTTGAGTGGCCTGAAAAATTTTTTAAAAGGAGGCCGAAAGAAAAAAAATTTGTTTTTCGTTTATGCCCCACAAAAAGAATTAAAAAAATATTTTTTCGATTTTTTTTCGATTTATTTAACTAATCGGAGTGGACAGCCCCACAGAAGCTGTCAATTTCATTTCTTTTGATTTTTTAAATTTTAAAGAGGAAACCCTGAATTTTTATCTCTTTGCTCCGAAACTTTGTCGGACTTTCTGACCGATAGCTGGGAAAATGTTTAAAACAATTTTTCTTTCCGATTTTTGCCCTCCAAAAAATTTTTTTTTTCCATTTTTTTCTCCATTCACTTAACTAATCGGCGTGGACAGCCCCACAGGAGCTGTCAGCTTTATTTGTTTTGATTTTTTCAATATTAGAGAAGAAATCCTAATTTTCTTTATCTCTCTTTACCCCGAAACTTTGTCAGACTTTCTGATCGATATCAAAAAAAAAAAAATTCCATAAAAATTACAATAGCAAAATATAACTTACCTATATGCGGTTAGCCTCGCAGAGCTAATTTAACCAAACCTTAAAAAACATAACTCCGCAGGGGCTGTGTTAAACGTATTATAAAAAACAGCCCCGTAGGGGCCGTATTATTGGGCCCCGCAGGGGCCGCTTTATTTTTTTTAAACCCTATATTTCTACTTCCGTTAAAGACAGAGCTTTATTTTTTATTTTTTCAGTTTTAACGTAGAAACCCTAAATTTTTCCCACTTCCTCTACCTCGAAACTCTGCCTGTATTTTTTTCCCGAAATCTTAGTCTCACGAAGCTAGATTGGGGAAGCCCAGTCTAGTTTTATTACTAAAAAGTGATAGGGAATAAATTATTATTTTACTTAATTATACAAATCTGTTATTGTTTAGTTAGAAAAATTGATAACGTTGAAACTATTATTTTGAACTGTAATAAATTGTATTTAACCCGCAGGAATGTTTAGATTTCCCCTAATTACCTAATACAAGAAATAACTCAATAATATCATAAACTGATAAACTTTAAACAAATTTTCAGAGTTTGCTGTGCGCCATTGCTTACGCTTGTAATATACACCAGCCACGGCGACCTCAGCTTCCTGTCACCTGAATTATTGTCGCTAACGCAAACAGCTAGCTAGTTGTAAAGTAAACACATACGCGTACATGTTATATTGAACACGGTGCCCTGGCTACTATAATACATTAATGCGAGTGGAAAAGTGCATGGCTGAACATTTTTCCGTTTGGACTAACAAACTAGGTCTTTTACAGAATAACGTAAATGATAATGAATCAACGAAATGAATGAATGAATGAAATTTTCATGTTATCAGCAATGAGCAACTTTTGCAACGAGGTATCAATATTATGTCAGATATAATTATGAAAAATTACAAGGCTTCATATAATTTTCTTCATTATTCATTGAAATTTAATGGCATCGATAAAGCGATTTTTTAAATCTAAGAATAGTTACCACAAAAAGTGACAAGTCAAAGTGTGTCTATACAAAAATTTAGGCCTTAAATTACTTTTAAAAGGAAAACTGAAAAAGGCCTGAATTTATTTGCAATTTTTGCAAATGACCCTTAAGACAGCCTCCGTTATTTTTAAAACGAAACCAAATCAAGTGTTGAATCCCAGATCGAAATCTAAGTGATGGATGTGGGAAAGAAAAATATATTGTACACGAAGAAGGCACATTTATACTGAAATGGCAATTTGGTTGTAAATCGTTCAAACATACGTTATATTCTTATATTGGAATAAAAAAAGATTTATTTTAACTTCCGTGGGACACTGAAAAAATGTACCTACTAATGCTTGATATGTTCATTCATACATCAAAACTAATTTGGCTATTATCATCCAAAAAATCACGATAGTGGATCAATTGACTATTTAAATCGACAATTTAAATATTTATTCGTTTTTATTAAACGATGCATAATAAGCAATTTAGCATTTTATCCACGTAAAAATTCTACTATTTAAAACGATAGCCGTAATTATTCTGCAAACTTATATTATAGCGTAAGGAAGAATACAAAGTTATGTAAAATGAGATAAAAAACATTGTCTGTGGGGTGGAAGCCGACAGCTTAGCATTTTTTCACGTCTCCTAAGTATTAACTAAATTTGAAAATAAAAAAGTAACTCAATCTGGTTAATAAAAGTAATAAATATATAATAAAATAGCTGTAGTTTTAAAAATATTTCCGCTGCTTTAAATAATATATTCTTGTCTTTAAACTCATTTTTCATGCCTTCACACAAACATAAAAAAATTAAATTGAACAATGTGATAAAAAGTATACTCAAGGCGTCACAGATCCGTTCTCAAGAACTTTGTGTAAAGCAACGAAAGCAATTTTAAAACATAAAAATATTCTTGTAAGCAGAATAATATGAAGAATACTAATATGAACTTTATTATATACATATTTTCAAAAATTCACAAATGCTGAACAGAAATGCAATTGTTTTACATACTTGTTTTACTTTAATTAAGTATTTAAAAAATCATCGTCGTTATTTAAGTTTCTAATTTTTATTTCAATATTCTGTTTCAATTATCTGAAATTGCCAGATTTGTTTTTAAAGAGGGTGTCCCTAAAATAAAGGGCAACCGCATACAGGAGCGTAATCGGAACGTCAAAAAAAGCAAAATTAAATAAAAGGATCTTAAAAAAAAACATTTTTAAAACAAAGAATTCAAGTTGAGCATTTCGGCTGTGAACGAAATGAAGAATGATTGTGAAAAATGTGTAATCTTGGTTTGACCTCATTATTTGAATTTTTGAATCTTGCGTACATTAAGTACATGCCATTTATCAGTATCATAAAAATTTTCATAAAAAGACCTGAAACTGTTGTAAACACGTTTACGAAATGGTGGGCGACATATTGTAGATCGTTTCTTGTAAACAACATAATTCTTTTACTTTGTGACCAATTAGTCAAGTAAATTTTCGTTACTTTTCTATTTTGCAACAAATTCAACAAAGTTACGTTTCTTAATAAATTTCCCATGAAAATAAAGTCTCCCGCAATAAATCCACTGGAGTGTTTATTGCAGTCTTAGAGTTGAAACTTGTGAAACATCTTACACAGACATTAAATTGTTAAGAGGGATAATAAGATAAATTAAGAGTTAGTATTGCTTTTACTCTACCTACGAAACCATTAGTTAAATATAGCGACTAAATGGTAACATTGCGTGGGTCAACTTAGACATTATCGCCACTGATTGCAATTTAACAAATTACATAATTTTAGTTCGGTTTATAGGAGAAACTAAGTATATTTTTATTAAAATGTATTTACAAAAGAGTCATGTTTTGTACTTCTATATCTCATGTTACCATCAAATGAAACAAACTGAAAAATTTACGTTGTAACTTAAAAATGTTTTTAATTTTCGTTGAAAATGGCGAAGGCGCAGGTCAAAATGATTTATAATTTAATATTGTTTTTATAACTAACGACACTTAATAATTTCAACTGAATTGTAATGACTACTTTAAAAGCTATAAGTTAAAGCCACGTTTTGACGTTATTGTTCCTTATCAGCGTAGTAAAGTATAAAATGAAACTGGATACTTGTTGTTTCCTATAGCATGGTCTAATTTTATATTATATGTTCTAGTGCTTATTATTATATCTTTTTTCGGTAAGTGTGCAATTGTAATAGGCACATGCTTTAAACCTACTTGTGAACACAAGCTTAAAACCGATATAATTTGATTATTTCATTTTAAAATCAAGTTGAATATTTTTAATTAAATTTAGCAAAGATTTTATTTGTCATTTAATTATTTAGTTATATCGTAGACTCATTTACGTGAGACTTTTTTTTTTGGTTATTAAATAGAAGTGTTACTCTATTTAATTTATTTATGTTTATCTTTCCTCAGTGAAAGTAACATATTAACAGTATTATCCGGAGAAATTAAGTTATTTTAGTAGATGTTCTCTGCTTGTGGTTTATGTTTCAGTCGTCTAAAACCTACTTTAAATGAAGGAAAGGCCCTGAGTATTTACCACTTATTTATTTTACTCTAAAACATTGGAGAAATATGAATGTCGTCAACAAAAATGCTGGGATAATATAAAATTTGTAAAATCAGTAAAATAAACGTTCATGCAACCGCCGCATTAAATTTATATAAATCAAAAACACTCCGTTTGCGCTGTTGACCTTTGGAATAAATATATCATCACGCTGCTGCTATCGGCCACTGAAAGTGGTAAATTTTTGTTTTACCTTTGCACCGTTGTGATTTATATCGTCAGGAGGAAAATATAATAAATACTTGTTTGTCGATATACCACCTTTATTTGCAAATCAGTGATTGTGACGAAAAATATAATTTAAACATGGCTATAATATAAATTATATAATTTGTTCCCTATAACAATTATTACCTAAAACTGTTAAAACGCTATACTCATTTAATAGACAAATAAAAGAAGTTATAACTGAAAATCAAATTGCGAATCAAAATCTATTTAAAAATTAAAATAGTGTACCTATAATATATTTAATTTGCGGTAAAAATCTTGCACATTCCTTGTATACACATTTTCGGAAAATAATTTCCTGAACATTCAGAGAATTTTTGGTGAAGGGTTACAATCGTATTTTTACGGTTCTCAAGGTTCAACAAAGGCACGTCTGCGGAATTTTAGCCCCGCGTTTTTGTGATACGCTGCCTTTGTGGGGAGGGAAATTCCTACAGTGGTAAGTCGACGTATTTCATGCTCTGAAGTAGGGTAATAAATAATATCCAACAGATACATCTCTCTCCGAAATTTCAACTTCTGAACCGAGAAGGAATAACGTACATGGCACAGTTCCATAGGAGAAAAAGTATCATTTTTCGTGCCTTGCAGATATTGTGTAACAATTGTTTCTTTGTACTTAGTCAATATTTATACATTGTTTGGTTGTTTTATTTTAAAAATAAATTCTGTTTATTTATCTGTTGAAGATATGGATAGTTTTGTTTTAAATATTTTGATATTTGTGACGTGGTGTTGAGTGTACCTACTTTCAATTAATCTTTCCGGCAGTAAATTTCAAGACGCACGGTTTAATAACCAATTCTTTATTAGCAAAAAGGAAAGTATAGATCAACAAAAAGTATACAGGGTGTCCCGTAATAAAGTGCAAAAAACTGGAGATTCCTCGTCGAAAATTAAGGAGGGTACTTCATATAAAATTTTCCAAAATAAGCTTTCCCTGTTCGGCTACACCCCCTTAAAGGGGTGGGCTAAATAATGGTTTTTAATTTCTATCTCAAAATAGCGTAATCGGAAAAAGATGAAATTTGGCACATCTTGGTTACTAATCAAAAGGCATCTAACGAAATCATTTCATTCACCTAGCATGTACACAAAGGGGTGAAATTAACTACCCTTCTTGAAATTTTGTAAATATCTTTCTGCCTACTATTTCCTTTCAATTAAAAAAAAATAACTAAGCATTATGATTCATTTAGAAACTTTTTTATCTCTTGGAAAAATTTCGTAAAATCGACCTTTTTTGAGAAAAATATTAAATTACATCTGCCTAAGTGATCAATCAAAAGCTATGAGCACGATTATATTAGTGTAAAATACTAAAATAGGCTGGTGTCAAATTATAAGCACTAAATGATCATGTCAGTACGTAATATTGTCAAATTATAATTTGACACCAGCCTACTTTTAGTATTTTACACTAATATAATCGTGCTCATCGCTTTTGATTGATCACTTAGGCAGATGTAATTTAATTTTTTTCTGAAAAATGGTCGATTTTACGAAATTTTTCAAGAGATAAAAACGTTTCTAAATGAATCATAATGTTTAGTTATTTTTTTTATTGAAAAAAAAAATAGCAGGCAGAAAGATATTTACAAAATTTCAAGAAGAGTAGTTAATTTCACCCCTTTGTGTACATGCTAGGTGGATGAAATGATTTCGTTAGATGCCTTTTGATTAGTAACCAAGATGTGCCAAATTTCATCTTTTTCCGATTACGCTATTTTGAGATAGAAATTAAAAACCATTTTTTAGCCCACCCCTTTAAGGGGGTGTAGCCGAACAGGGAAAGCTTATTTTGGAAAATTTTATATTAAGTACCCACCTTTTCGACGAGGAATCTCCAGTTAAATTGTTTGCACTTTATTACGGGACACCCTGTATATAATTGGGAGATCAGCTGCGTTGCGTGAAAAATATGCAAAGAGCCGCAACTCCATTGTCTTAACCATGGCTTATATTGCTACGTCGTGTGAGAGGATTAGAAAAAAAGTTTTTTATGCATTAAAGAGAAAAAGCAAATGAGGCCCGTTTTGGAACATATTAACGTTAGGCGTGTTGTATTTATGAAGCGCCCTATATATTTTTGCACCATTTAATAGACTAATTTTTTCTGAATACAATGATGTGCATAATATGGTAGTTTGGATGAAAAGTTTTCTTAATGTACCTAGCTAAAAAACTATTGAAATTGTAGAAATTACCTACTTAGAACAATGATATTACTGAAAGATAGCCATGACTTCAAAATAATTTATTTTCCAAAATGGACCTCATTTGTTTTTTCTCTTTAATGCACAGGAAACTTTTTTCTAATCCTCTCACACGACGCGACGGTTGTCCCATCATTTTATCTTTAATAATAATCTCGTAATAGCCATTTAAAACCGATCACACTTAAAATAAACGCACTGTATATGAGTAGTAAGGGTGATACTTGACAGCACCCCTTTCCCCCTCATTCTAGCTAAGCCCCGCCCAAACCAATCAGAGGTTGCCATTTGCTAAGCTACGCCCCCTCACTCTAACTAAGCCCCGCCCCATCCAATCAGAACGCTCTATTTGTTAATCCCACTCCTTTCATCCAGAGTCTCCATCAGCCCACTGGCTCCCATCGAGACGTCAACCATAACCTCACTTTTCGTGGCCTCCATCGCGTTGTCAAAATCCATAACCTCTCTTTTCGTTATTTAGCTGTCAAAAATATTTTGTATTTCACGACAATATCTTGATTTGGGGAAAGATGTGGGAAGAAGTGATAAAATTGGAACGCTCTTTATTTCGAAAACTAATCATTATAATTAATAATGTATGACACACCCACATTACTTTGGCACATTTTTTTGGTTCCTCAAGTTACTCGATTATATTCTGAAAGGTATTCTAGAAATCAAGTGGAGGTAAATCTGGACGTCACGGTGGCCATAATAATCAAAATTTAATGCAAATGATAGGTTAGGCGGCGCCAGACCCTACGGGTCTGGCTTGCCTAACCTATCTCTGCGAGGCTGACCCTCTATATCAGTAGTTTTATCTCGGGGTTTTTAGTTGAAAGACGGTTTTTAAATTTCGGGAAAAAGTAGAGTCCGACATGGGGTCGCGGGGTCGGGAGTTGGAAAAAATTCAGGATTTTAGGATTAAAATTTGAGAAAAAAAAATAAAAAGTTCAGAGCCCCTGCGGGGCTCTATTTAAGATATAGTAATGGAATGGCCCCTGCGGGGCCGTAGAAATAGTGAGTTCTAGACTAAAATTTTTAAACATTTCGATGACAGCTGCCAAATAAAGGTCAGTGACGTTTTTTTGGTAAAAAAAATTTTTTGGATTTTTTTTTTGGTGGGGGTGTCTAAAATGGGGGAAAATTTTTTCGAAATTTTTTTAATTTCGGCCCCCTTCGGAAAAATTTTTTGGGCGCCCAATTTCAATTTTTTTTTTCGACCCCAATGGGGAAAAAATATGATGCCATTCTTTAAAAAATATTTAAAAAATGGCTCCTGTGGGATCGTAGAAATAGTAGGTTCTAGACGGTCCAATATAGCAAAAATAATAATGACCGTACGCATCAAGTAGTTTTGGTAAAAAATTTGCAAAAAAAAATGAGTTCGACATAGAAGTCTTGAATAAAAAAAAAGGTGAGAAGGTTATCGGAAATGAAGCGTATGGTGTATTTTCGTAGGCGTTCTCGATTAGTTAAAGGATTCGGGCGTTTTAGTTGGATTCGGCCGAAAAGCTTCGGGAAAGATGCAGAGCCCGACAGAGAATTTATAGATAAGGTGGAAATGAGGCGTTTCGTGTATTTTCGTGGGTGTCTTCGATTAGTTAAGGGATTCGAGTAATTTATTTGGATTCGGTGGAAGAGTCTCGGGAAAGATGTAAAGTCCGACAGAGATGCTACTTGAAAAGTAGAGGGTCATCGGAAATGAGGCGTTTCGCGTATTTTCGTAGGCGTGTTCGATTAGTTAAGTGATTCGGGCAATTTAGTTGGATTCGGTCGGAGAGTCTCGGGAAAGATGTAGAGTCCGACAGAGGTGCTACTTAAAAAGTGAGAGGGCATCAGGAAAGAGACGTCTCGCGTATTTTCGTAGGCATTTTCGATTAGTTATCGGATTCGGGAAATTTAGTTGGATTCGGTCTAAGAGTCTCGGGATAGATGTGGAGTCCGACAGAGATGTTACTTAAAAAGTGAGAGGGCATCAGGAAAGAGGCGATTCGCGTATTTTCGTAGGCGTCTTCGATTAGTTAAGGGATCCGAATAATTTAGTTGGATTCAGTCTAAGAGTCTCGGGAAAGCTGCAGAGTCCGACAGAGATGCTACTTGAAAAGTGAGAGGGTCTTCAGAAATGAGGGGTGTCGCGTATTTTCGTAGGTGTTTCCGATTAGTTAAGGGATTCGGGCAACTTATTTAGATTCGGTCGGAGAGTCTCGGGAAAGATGTAGAGTCCGACAGAGGTGCTACTTAAAAAGTGAGAGGGCATCAGGAAAGAGACGTCTCGCGTATTTTCGTAGGCATTTTCGATTAGTTATGGGATTCGGGAAATTTAGTTGGATTCGGTCGAAGAGTCTCGGGGAAGATGTAGAGTCCGAAAGAGATGCTACTTGAAAAGTGAGAGGGTATCAGGAAAGCGGCGTTTCGTTTATTTTCGTAGGAGTCTCCAATTAGTTAAGGGATCCGTGTAATTTAGTTGGATTCGGTCTAAGAGTCTCGGGAAAGCTGCAGAGTCTTACAGAGATGCTACTTGAAAAGTGAGAGGGTCTTCAGAAATGAGGTGTGTCGCGTATTTTCGTAGGCGTATTTGATTAGTTAAGGGATTCGGGCAATTTAGTTGGATTCGGTCGAAGAGTTTTGGGAAAGATGTAGAGTCCGACAGAGATGCTTCTTAAAAAGTAAGAGGGAATCAGGAAATGAGGCGTTTCGCGTATTTTCGTATGCATCCTCGATTAGTTATGGGATTTGGGCAATTTAGTTGGATTCGGTGGAAGAGTCTCGGGAAAGATGTAGAGTCCGACAGAGATGTTACCTAAAAAGTGAGAGGGCATCAGGAAAGAGGCGTCTCGTGTATTTTCGTAGGAGTCTTCGATTAGTTAAGGGATTCGGGCAATTTAGTTGGATTAGGTGGAAGAGCCTCGTGAAAGATGTAGAGTCCGACGGAGATGCTACTTGAAAAGTGAGAGGGTCATCGGAAATGAGGTATCTCGCGTATTTTCGTAGGCGTCTTCGATTAGTTAAGGGATCCGGATAATTTAGTTGGATTGAGTCTAAGAGTCTCGGGAAAGCTGCAGAGTCCGACAGAGATGCTACTTGAAAAGTGAGAGGGTCTTCAGAAATGAGGGGTGTCGCGTATTTTCGTAGGTGTTTCCGATTAGTTAAGGGATTCGGGCAATTTATTTGGATTCGGTCGAAGAGTCCCGGGAAAGATGTAGAGTCCGATAGAGGTGCGACTTAAAAAGTGAGAGGGCATCAGGAAAGAGACGTCTCGCGTATTTTCGTAGGCGTTTTCGATTAGTTAAGTGATTCGGGCAATTTAGTTGGATTTGGTCGGAGAGTCTCGGGAAAGATGTAGAGTCCGATAGAGGTGCTACTTAAAAAGTGAGAGTGCATCAGGAAAGAGACGTCTCGCGTATTTTAGTAGGCATCTTCGATTAGTTATGGGATTCGGGCAATTTAGTTGGATTCGGTGGAAGAATCACGGGAAAGATGTAGAGTCCGACAGAGATGCTACTTAAAAAGTGACAGGGCATCAGGAAAGAGGCGTTTCGTTTATTTTCGTAGGAGTCTCCGATTAGTTAAGGGATCCGTGTAATTTAGTTGGATTCGGTTTATGAGTCTCGGGAAAGCTGCAGAGTCCGACAGAGATGCTACTTGAAAAGTGAGACGGTCTTCAGAAATGAGGTGTGTCGCGTATTTTCGTAGGCGTATTTGATTAGTTAAGGGATTCGGGCAATTTAGTTGGATTAGGTCGAAGAGTTTCGGGAAAGATGTAGAGTCCGACAGAGATGCTTCTTAAAAAGTAAGATGGAATCAGGAAATGAGGCGTTTCGCGGATTTTCGTAGGCATCTTCGATTAGTTATGGGATTTGGGCAATTTAGTTGGATTCGGTGGAGGAGTCTCGGGAAAGATGTAGAGTAGGACAGACATGACACTTAAAAAGTGAGAGGGCATCAGGAAAGGGGCGTTTCGTGTATTGTCGTGGGAGTCTCGTAATATAGTTGGATTCGGTCTAAGAGTCCCGGGAAAGGTGTAGAGTCAGACAGGAATGCTATTTGAAATGTGAGAGGGTCATCCGGAAATGAGGCGTTTCGCGTATTTTCGTAGGCATCTTCGATTAGTTAAGGGATTCGGGTAATTTAGTTGGATTCGGTGGAAAGATGTAGAGTATGGTAGAGTTGTTACTTCAAGAGTGGGAAGGTAATGAGAAATGAGGCATTTCGCGTATTTTCGTATAAGTTTTCGATTAGTTAAGGGATTAGGGTAATTTAGTTGAATTCGGTGGAAGAGTCTGGGGAAAGATGTAGAGTTCAACAGAGATGCTACTTGAATAGTGGGAAGGTCATCAGGCAAGTGGCGTTTCGCGTATTTTCGTATTAGTCTTCCATTAGTGAAGCGATTCGGGTAATTTGGTTGGATTCGGTGGAAGTCTCGGGAAAGATGTAGGGCCCGACAGAGATGTTACTTGAAAAGTGAGATCATCGGAAATGAGGCGTTTTGCGTATTTTTGTAGGCGTTTTCGATTAGTTAAGTGATTTGGGTAAATTAGTTGAATCCGGTCCAAGAGTCTCGGGAAAGAAGTAGAGGTCTATAGAGAAGCCACTTGAAAAGTGATAAGGTAATGAGAAATGAGGCGTTACGCGTATTTTCGTAGGCATCTTCGATTAGTTAAGGGATTAGGGTAATTTAGTGGGATTCGGTCGAAGAATCTCGGGAAAGATGTAGAGTCCGACAGAGATGCTACTTGAAAAGTGGGAATTGCATTAGGCAAGAGGCGTTTCGCGTATGTTCGTAGGCATCTTGGATTAGTAAAGGGATTCGGGTAATTTAGTTGGATTCGGTGGAAGAGTCTCGGGAAAGATGTAGAGTTTAACAGAGATGTTACTTGAAAAGTGGGAAGGTAATAGAAATGAGGCGTTTCGCGTATTTTCGTAGGCGTCTTCGATTAGTTAAGTGATTAGCGTAAATTAGTTGGATCCGGTCTAAGAGTCCCGGAAAGATGTGGAGTTCAACAGAGATGCTACTTGAAAAGTGAGAGGGTCTTCAGAAATGAGGGGTGTCGCGTATTTTCGTAGGTGTTTCCGATTAGTTAAGGGATTCGAGCAACTTATTTGGATTCGGTCGAAGAGTCTCGGGAAAGATGTAGAGTCCGACAGAGACGCTACTTGAAGAGTGAGAGGGTTATCAGAAAAGAGGCGTCTCGCATATTTTCGTTGGCGTTTTCGATTAGTTAAGTGATTCGGGCAATTTAGTTGGATTCGGTCGGAGGGTCTCGGGAAAGATGTAGAGTCCGACAGAGATGTTACTTAAAAAGTGAGGGGGCATCAGGAAAGAGACGTCTAGCGTATTTTCGTAGGCATTTTCGATTAGTTATGGGACTCGGGAAATTTAGTTGGATTCGGTCTAAGAGTCTCGGGATAGATGTAGAGTCCGACAGAGATGTTACTTAAAAAGTGAGAGGGCATCAGGAAAGAGGCGATTCGCGTATTTTCGTAGGCGTCTTCGATTAGTTAAGGGATCCGGATAATTTAGTTGGATTCAGTCTAAGAGTCTCGGGAAAGCTGCAGAGTCCGACAGAGATGCTACTTGAAAAGTGAGAGGGTCTTCAGAAATGAGGGGTGTCGCGTATTTTCGTAGGTGTTTCCGATTAGTTAAGGGATTCGGGCAACTTATTTGGATTCGGTCGGAGAGTCTCGGGAAAGATGTAGAGTCCGACAGAGGTGCTACTTAAAAAGTGAGAGGGCATCAGGAAAGAGACGTCTCGCGTATTTTCGTAGGCATTTTCGATTAGTTATGGGACTCGGGAAATTTAGTTGGATTCGGTCTAAGAGTCTCGGGGAAGATGTAGAGTCCGACAGAGATGCTACTTGAAAAGTGAGAGGGTATCAGGAAAGCGGCGTTTCGTTTATTTTCGTAGGAGTCTCCGATTAGTTAAGGGATCCATGTAATTTAGTTGGATTCGGTCTAAGAGTCTCGGGAAAGCTGCAGAGTCTTACAGAGGTGCTACTTAAAAAGTGAGAGGGCATCAGGAAAGAGACGTCTCGCGTATTTTCGTAGGTGTTTCCGATTAGTTAAGTGATTCGGGCAATTTAGTTGGATTCGGTCGAAGAGTCTCGGGGAAGATGTAGAGTCCGACAGAGATGCTACTTGAAAAGTGAGAGGGTATCAGGAAAGCGGCGTTTCGTTTATTTTCGTAGGAGTCTCCGATTAGTTAAGGGATCCATGTAATTTAGTTGGATTCGGTCTAAGAGTCTCGGGAAAGCTGCAGAGTCTTACAGAGGTGCTACTTAAAAAGTGAGAGGGCATCAGGAAAGAGACGTCTCGCGTATTTTCGTAGGCATTTTCGATTAGTTATGGGATTCGGGAAATTTAGTTGGATTCGGTCGAAGAGTCTCGGGGAAGATGTAGAGTCCGACAGAGATGCTACTTGAAAAGTGAGAGGGTATCAGGAAAGCGGCGTTTCGTTTATTTTCGTAGGAGTCTCCGATTAGTTAAGGGATCCGTGTAATTTAGTTGGATTCGGTCTAAGAGTCTCGGGAAAGCTGCAGAGTCTTACAGAGATGCTACTTGAAAAGTGAGAGGGTCTTCAGAAATGAGGTGTGTCGCGTATTTTCGTAGGCGTATTTGATTAGTTAAGGGATTCGGCAATTTAGTTGGATCCGGTGGAAGAGTCTCGGGAAAGATGTAGAGTCCGACAGAGATGTTACCTAAAAAGTGAGAGGGCATCAGGAAAGAGGCGTCTCGTGTATTTTCGTAGGAGTCTTCGATTAGTTAAGGGATTCGGGCAATTTAGTTGGATTCGGCCGAAGAGTCTAGGAAAAGATGTAGAGTCCGACAGAGATGCTACTTGAAAAGTAAGACGGTCATCGGAAATGAGGCGTTTTGCGTATTTTCGTAGGCGTCTTCGATTAGTTATGGGATCCGGATAATTTAGTTGGATTTAGTCTAAGAGTCTCGGGAAAGCTGCAGAGTCCGACAGAGATGCTACTTGAAAAGTGAGAGGGTCTTCAGAAATGAGGGGTGTCGCGTATTTTCGTAGGTGTTTCCGATTAGTTAAGGGATTCGGGCAATTTATTTGGATTCGGTCGAAGAGTCTCGGGAAAGATGTAGAGTCCGACAGAGATGCTACTTGAAGAGTGAGAGGGTTATCAGAAAAGAGGCGTCTCATGTATTTTCGTAGGAGTCTCCGATTAGTTAAGGGATCCGGGTAATTTAGTTGGATTCGGTCGAAGAGTTTCGGGAAGATGTAGAGTCCGACAGAGATGCTACTTGAAAAGTGGGAATTGCATTAGGCAAGAGGCGTTTCGCGTATGTTCGTAGGCATCTTGGATTAGTAAAGGGATTCGGGTAATTTAGTTGGATTCGGTGGAAGAGTCTCGGGAAAGATGTAGAGTTTAACAGAGATGTTACTTGAAAAGTGGGAAGGTAATAGAAATGAGGCGTTTCGCGTATTTTCGTAGGCGTCTTCGATTAGTTAAGTGATTCGGGTAAATTAGTTGGATCCGGTCTAAGAGTCTCGGGAATGAAGTAGAGTCTTACAGAGATGCTACTTGAAAAGTGGGAAGGGCATTAGGAAAGAGGCGTTTAGTGTATTTTCGTAGGCGTCTTCGATTAGTTAAGTGATTAGCGTAAATTAGTTGGATCCGGTCTAAGAGTCCCGGAAAGATGTGGAGTTCAACAGAGATGCTACTTGAAAAGTGAGAGGGTCTTCAGAAATGAGGGGTGTCGCGTATTTTCGTAGGTGTTTCCGATTAGTTAAGGGATTCGAGCAACTTATTTGGATTCGGTCGAAGAGTCTCGGGAAAGATGTAGAGTCCGACAGAGACGCTACTTGAAGAGTGAGAGGGTTATCAGAAAAGAGGCGTCTCGCATATTTTCGTTGGCGTTTTCGATTAGTTAAGTGATTCGGGCAATTTAGTTGGATTCGGTCGGAGGGTCTCGGGAAAGATGTAGAGTCCGACAGAGATGTTACTTAAAAAGTGAGGGGGCATCAGGAAAGAGACGTCTAGCGTATTTTCGTAGGCATTTTCGATTAGTTATGGGACTCGGGAAATTTAGTTGGATTCGGTCTAAGAGTCTCGGGATAGATGTAGAGTCCGACAGAGATGTTACTTAAAAAGTGAGAGGGCATCAGGAAAGAGGCGATTCGCGTATTTTCGTAGGCGTCTTCGATTAGTTAAGGGATCCGGATAATTTAGTTGGATTCAGTCTAAGAGTCTCGGGAAAGCTGCAGAGTCCGACAGAGATGCTACTTGAAAAGTGAGAGGGTCTTCAGAAATGAGGGGTGTCGCGTATTTTCGTAGGTGTTTCCGATTAGTTAAGGGATTCGGGCAACTTATTTGGATTCGGTCGGAGAGTCTCGGGAAAGATGTAGAGTCCGACAGAGGTGCTACTTAAAAAGTGAGAGGGCATCAGGAAAGAGACGTCTCGCGTATTTTCGTAGGCATTTTCGATTAGTTATGGGACTCGGGAAATTTAGTTGGATTCGGTCTAAGAGTCTCGGGATAGATGTAGAGTCCGACAGAGATGTTACTTAAAAAGTGAGAGGGCATCAGGAAAGAGGCGATTTGCGTATTTTCGTAGGCGTCTTCGATTAGTTAAGGGATCCGGATAATTTAGTTGGATTCAGTCTAAGAGTCTCGGTAAAGCTGCGAGTCCGACAGAGATGCTACTTGCAAAGTGAGAGGGTCTTCAGAAATGAGGGGTGTCGCGTATTTTCGTAGGTGTTTCCGATTAGTTAAGTGATTCGGGCAATTTAGTTGGATTCGGTCGAAGAGTCTCGGGGAAGATGTAGAGTCCGACAGAGATGCTACTTGAAAAGTGAGAGGGTATCAGGAAAGCGGCGTTTCGTTTATTTTCGTAGGAGTCTCCGATTAGTTAAGGGATCCATGTAATTTAGTTGGATTCGGTCTAAGAGTCTCGGGAAAGCTGCAGAGTCTTACAGAGGTGCTACTTAAAAAGTGAGAGGGCATCAGGAAAGAGACGTCTCGCGTATTTTCGTAGGCATTTTCGATTAGTTATGGGATTCGGGAAATTTAGTTGGATTCGGTCGAAGAGTCTCGGGGAAGATGTAGAGTCCGACAGAGATGCTACTTGAAAAGTGAGAGGGTATCAGGAAAGCATCGTTTCGTTTATTTTCGTAGGAGTCTCCGATTAGTTAAGGGATCCGTGTAATTTAGTTGGATTCGGTCTAAGAGTCTCGGGAAAGCTGCAGAGTCTTACAGAGATGCTACTTGAAAAGTGAGAGGGTCTTCAGAAATGAGGTGTGTCGCGTATTTTCGTAGGCGTATTTGATTAGTTAAGGGATTCGGCAATTTAGTTGGATCCGGTGGAAGAGTCTCGGGAAAGATGTAGAGTCCGACAGAGATGTTACCTAAAAAGTGAGAGGGCATCAGGAAAGAGGCGTCTCGTGTATTTTCGTAGGAGTCTTCGATTAGTTAAGGGATTCGGGCAATTTAGTTGGATTCGGCCGAAGAGTCTAGGAAAAGATGTAGAGTCCGACAGAGATGCTACTTGAAAAGTAAGACGGTCATCGGAAATGAGGCGTTTTGCGTATTTTCGTAGGCGTCTTCGATTAGTTATGGGATCCGGATAATTTAGTTGGATTTAGTCTAAGAGTCTCGGGAAAGCTGCAGAGTCCGACAGAGATGCTACTTGAAAAGTGAGAGGGTCTTCAGAAATGAGGGGTGTCGCGTATTTTCGTAGGTGTTTCCGATTAGTTAAGGGATTCGGGCAATTTATTTGGATTCGGTCGAAGAGTCTCGGGAAAGATGTAGAGTCCGACAGAGATGCTACTTGAAGAGTGAGAGGGTTATCAGAAAAGAGGCGTCTCATGTATTTTCGTAGGAGTCTCCGATTAGTTAAGGGATCCGGGTAATTTAGTTGGATTCGGTCGAAGAGTTTCGGGAAGATGTAGAGTCCGACAGAGATGCTTCTTCAAAAGTAAGAGGGAATCAGGAAATGAGGCGTTTCGCGGATTTTCGTAGGCATCTTCGATTAGTTATGGGATTTGGGCAATTTAGTTGGATTCGGTGGAAGAGTCTCGGGAAAGATGTAGAGTAGGACAGAGACGATACTTAAAAAATGAGAGGGCATCAGGAAAGGGGCGTTTCGTGTATTTTCGTGGGAGTCTCCGATTAGTAAAGGGATCCGGGTAATTTAGTTGGATTCGGTCTAAGAGTCCCGGGAAAGGTGTAGAGTCCGACAGAGATGCTACTTGAAAAGTGAGAGGGTCTTCAGAAATGAGGGGTGTCGCGTATTTTCGTAGGTGTTTCCGATTAGTTAAGGGATTCGGGCAATTTATTTGGATTCGGTCGAAGAGTCTCGGGAAAGATGTAGAGTCCGACAGAGATGCTACTTGAAGAGTGAGAGGGTTATCAGAAAAGAGGCGTCTCGTGTGTTTTCGTAGGAGTCTCCGATTAGTTAAGGGATCCGGGTAATTTAGTTGGATTCAGTGGAAGAGCCTCGTGAAAGATGTAGAGTCCGACGGAGATGCTACTTGAAAAGTGAGAGGGTCATCGGAAATGAGGTGTCTCGCGTATTTTCGTAGGCGTCTTCGATTAGTTAAGGGATCCGGATAGTTGGATTGAGTCTAAGAGTCTCGGGAAAGCTGCAGAGTCCGACAGAGATGCTACTTGAAAAGTGAGAGGGTCTTCAGAAATGAGGGGTGTCGCGTATTTTCGTAGGTGTTTCCGATTAGTTAAGTGATTCGGGCAATTTAGTTGGATTCGGTCGGAGAGTCTCGGGAAAGATGTAGAGTCCGATAGAGGTGCGACTTAAAAAGTGTGAGTGCATCAGGAAAGAGACGTCTCGCGTATTTTCGTAGTCGTTTTCGATTAGTTAAGTGATTCGGGCAATTTAGTTGGATTCGGTCGGAGAGTCTCGGGAAAGATGTAGAGTCCGATAGAGGTGCTACTTAAAAAGTGAGAGTGCATCAGGAAAGAGACGTCTCGCGTATTTTAGTAGGCATCTTCGATTAGTTATGGGATTCGGGCAATTTAGTTGGATTCGGTGAAAGAATCTCGGGAAAGATGTAGAGTCCGACAGAGATGCTACTTAAAAAGTGAGAGGGCATCAGGAAAGAGGCGTTTCGTTTATTTTTGTAGGAGTCTCCGATTAGTTAAGGGATCCGTGTAATTTAGTTGGATTCGGTTTAAGAGTCTCGGGAAAGCTGCAGAGTCCGACAGAGATGCTACTTGAAAAGTGAGACGGTCTTCAGAAATGAGGTGTGTCGCGTATTTTCGTAGGCGTATTTGATTAGTTATGGGATTTGGACGATTTAGTTGGATTCGGTGGAAGAGTCTCGGGAAAGATGTAGAGTAGGACAGAGATGACATTTAAAAAGTGAGAGGGCATCAGGAAAGGGGCGTTTCGTGTATTTTCGTGTGAGTCTCCGATTAGTAAAGGGATCCGGGTAATTTAGTTGGATTCGGTCTAAGAGTCCCGGGAAAGGTGTAGAGTCAGACAGGGATGCTATTTGAAAAGTGAGAGGGTCATCCGGAAATGAGGCGTTTCGCGTATTTTCGTAGGCATCTTCGATAGTTAAGGGATTCGGGTAATTTAGTTGGATTCGGTGGAAGAGTCTCGGGAAAGATGTAGAGTATGATAGAGATGTTACTTCAAGAGTGGGAAGGTAATGAGAAATGAGGCATTTCGCGTATTTTCGTATAAGTTTTCGATTAGTTAAGGGATTAGGGTAATTTAGTTGAATTCGGTGGAAGAGTCTGGGGAAAGATGTAGAGTTCAACAGAGATGCTACTTGAATAGTGGGAAGGTCATCAGGCAAGAGGCGTTTCGCGTATTTTCGTATTAGTCTTCCATTAGTGATTTCGGGTAATTTGGTTGGATTCGGTGGAAGTCTCGGGAAAGATGTAGGGCCCGACAGAGATGTTACTTGAAAAGTGAGATCATCGGAAATGAGGCGTTTTGCGTATTTTTGTGGGCGTTTTCGATTAGTTAAGTGATTTGGGTAAATTAGTTGGATCCGGTCTAAGAGTCTCGGGAAAGAAGTAGAGGTCTATAGAGAAGCCACTTGAAAAGTGATAAGGTAATGAGAAATGAGGCGTTTCGCGTATTTTCGTAGGCATATTCGATTAGTTAAGGGATTAGGGTAATTTAGTGGGATTCGGTCGAAGAATCTCGGGAAAGATGTAGAGTCCGACAGAGATGCTACTTGAAAAGTGGGAAGATCATCAAGAAAGAGGCGTTTCGTGTATTCTCGTAGGCGTCTTCGATTAGTTAAGTGATTTGTGTAAATTAGTTGGATCCGGTCTAAGAGTCTCGGGAAAGAGGAGGAGTTCAACAGAGATGCTATTTGAAAAGTGGGAAGGGCATCGGGAAAGAGGGGTTTTGAGTATTTTCGTAGGCGTCTTCGATTAGTTAAGTGATTCGGATAAATTAGTTGGATTCAGTCTAAGAGTCTCGGGAAAGAAGTAGAGTCTTTCAGAGATGCTACTTGAAAAGTGGGAAGGGCATTAGGAAAGAGGCGTTTCGCGTATTTTCGTAGGAGTCATCGATTAGTTAAGGGATGCGGGTAATTTAGTTGGATTCGGTGGAAGTGTTTCGGGAAAGATGTAGGGTCCAACAGAGATGCCACTTGAAAAGTGATAAGGTCATGAAAAAAGAGACGTTTCGTGTATTTTCGTAGGCATCTTGGATTAGTTAAGGGATTCCGGTAATTTAGTTGGATTCGGTAGAAGAGTCTCGGGAAACATGTAGAGTCCGACAGAGATGCTACCTAAAAAGTGAAAGGATCATCGGAAATGAGGCGTTTCGCGTATTTTCGTAGGCATCTTCGATTAGTTATGGGATTCGGGCAATTTAGTTGGGTTCGGTGGAAGAGTCTCGGGAAAGATGTAGAGTATGATAGAGATGTTACTTCAAAAATGGGAAGGTAATGAGAAATGAGGTATTTCGCGTATTTTCGTATTAGTCTTCGATTGGTTAAGGGATTAGGGTAATTTAGTTGAATTCGGTGGAAGAGTCTGGGGAAAGATGCAGAGTTCAACAGAGATGCTACTTGAATAGTGGGAAGGTCATCAGGAAAGAGGCGTTTCGTGTATTTTCGTATTAGTCTTCGATTAGTTAAGACATTCGGGTAATTTAGTTGGATTCGGTGGATGTCTCGGGAAAGATGTAGAGCCCGACAGAGATGCTACTTGAAAAGTGGGAAGATCATCAAGAAAGAGGCGTTTCGTGTATTTTCGTAGGCGTCTTCGATTAGTTAAGTGATTTGGGTAAATTAGTTGGATCCGGTCTAAGAGTCTCGGGAAAGGTGTGAGTTCAACAGAGATGCTACTTGAAAAGTGGGAAGGGCATCGGGAAAGAGGCGTTTCGCGTATTTTCGTAGGAGTCATCGATTAGTTAAGGGATTCGGGTAATTTAGTTGGATTCGGTGGAGGAGTTTCGGGAAAGATGTAGGGTCCAACAGAGATGCCACTTGAAAAGTGATAAGTTCATGAAAAAAGAGACGTTTCGTGTATTTTCACTGGCGTGTCTGTTAAGTTAAGCGATGATTCGGGTTATTTAGTTGGATCCAGTTTAAAGATTTCGGGAAACATGCATACAGTCCGACAGAATTGTTACATGAAAGGAAATAAGGTTCAGGGAAAAGGGGTCTCTCGTATTTTCATTGCCTTCGCCGTTTCGTTAAACAATTCGTGTTATTTAGTTGTATCCGGTTTAAAGTTGTTTTTATCTTTTGCAGATGCCGCATTTTGCTTTTGTATTATACCAACAAACATTGCTCCTGTTTCATAGTAAAAGTGCAGCAAGTACCTTTTTTCTTTTCTTGTATTTTTGTTTGCATTAGATTTTTGTTAAAAATATTTTTGTGATTTCATTATTATTAACCAAAAGCATTTTGTGTAAACCCAAATGGTTCATTTCCAATACGTACCATAAGCATCAAATACTATAAAGTAAATCGCTGTTTTCTCAATACTCTGTAATTAGATGCGCCACTCTTGCTTATGAGGGCAGAATACAAAAAATGTATGCGACTTTCGGCATGGGTATTTAATAAGGGTGTTCATGTTTGGTGACGTCACCGGCGAATTTTCGGCGTGTCTTGGTAATTTAAAATATCCACCGCTAGGCCGCCGGTGGAGATTAAGGAACGAAATTTTCAGGGACCCAAGAGGTAGGATGGATCTAGCTTTCCCGAAAGTCTGGGCGAAAAAATCCTCCGGTTAAAGAAGTTAGAGCCTGGGGAAAAGTAGCGTTTTTCTGCAAAATCGACATTTTTTAAATATTCGTATCTCGGGTAATATCTCAGATGGACGAAAAAGAAAAAAAAGAGTTGTTCATTTGTCCTTCTTCTTGGCCGTCGTGCGTGTCGCGATCCCCTATATCCAAAGGGAATGGCTGTGACGCGTATCTAAAGGGTAGGTGTCGGAAGAATCGTCGAAATCCGACAAAAACGCCGCTTTTCAAAAAATCATAACTTTCTTGGGAGGCAAAATCGAGGAAAACGATTTTCGACAGCGATTTTCTAAATTTCATCTAGTTTTCAAAAAAAAATACGCCGCCGGTCCGTCTCACAGGAGTCGCGAGTTAATAAGCTCGGAAGGGGGACATGTTTTGGAAATTCGAAAAAATTGCGGAAACACGAACAATTTCAAACGTTATTTCCAAACGAAAGATCGCCGTCGGACCGCCGTTCTTGCGCGAAAACCGAGTTAGAGGATGCAACTTAAAACTACATCGCGAATCGCGCGGCCCCCCGCCGGTTTTAGACTCAGTAGGAGCGAACGAAAAAACGCTATTTTGACGTCTATCGTTCAGAAAACGTCGGCCATTTTTTTTCAAATTTCTCGCGTGTCGTATCTCTTTCTAATTTCTCAAATTTTACAAACCTCTTCGACACGGTGCTATCGAAACGCCAATAACTTTTAAAATACTTGGCGGATCGCCACGAAAGTCCGCTATTCGATGGTCCCGACACGAAAACGTCCATAACGCACGGCGCTGCGCGGCCAAACTGGTTAAAAAAAAAGCCTTTAGCGCCGCAGAATGTGTGAAAAATCGGCGCCAAATTAGAGTGAGGAAGGGCTGTCAGATTTTAATAGATAGTAATTCTGCTGCGCTCAAAATAAGTCTGTCATTTTACTTAACTGACAAATAATGATACCTCACTCACTTTTTGGTTTCCTGCAAGCAGTACTGCTACTCTTCAGAATATATTATATATCGGAATGAAATTTCTATCTAAAAAGTCAGCCGTTCACCTCTTCCGCATTTTCTGCGAGACAGTATTTCAAGAATCATCAAAAAGGAGCGAAAACAAAAATTTTAATTTGTTTAAATTTCTTTCTTCTTTAAGTAAAATAAAGTATATACAGCTTTCATATTTCATATTTTTTAACCCGGTAGGACCTAGTCTTCTTTTATACTTAATATACTCTCTTTTGTAGTAAACTTTTTATCCCATACAATTCGTTGGTAATTACTTGATTCGGACTTGCAATTACTCGTGCAGAAAAACCTAATATCTTTCTGCATCAATCAACTGTTATTAGTCCCTTCAAGGGTTTTAGACTAAACCCTTTATCTGTCATGGTGTGGAAAATAGATTCCAGTGAACTGAAGCAATCTGTCACCACCGTTATTTGGAAATTATAAACGAAAATATGAATTAGTACATTTCCATTTATAATTCATTATTCATTATTCAACGTAATTCAGGTATAACTCCTTATCCAAAAGCAACCAACCCTTGAAATAATATTTTCAGAGGCTTTAAAACGTCTTGAGTTACACAGGTTAGAAAAACATAAATCAAACACGTATTTTTGTATAAAAATCGGACACGTAAAGATATGAGCATAGAGGAATATTTAGAAAAAAGTTTGAAAATGAAATTAAGGAAATGTCACCTTCGCTGCATATGAAGAGAAAGTATTTTGATCGCATAAAAGATTTTAGCAAAATTATATACGATATTACCTAATACAAATTTCTTCTTTATAATGTAATCTGTTCGTCCTTTTGTATGTTTGTCTCGATAACTTAAGAATCGTCTGCCATTTTTGTAATTAATATTTTCTTACAGTTCGACAATGTTAAAAATAATTCAAATAAGGAAGTACGTTGCTATTTAACAGGAAATGTTGTAATGTTTATTTTTAGGACTGTTATTTTTGGTCAAAACAAATGTCAGGACAATACCACCCTCCGGTGGTGTCAACCTTTTGTAGGTATATTTCACCGTTTAAAAATAATCCTTTACATTATTCGAATAAATAAAAGGTACCATACAGAACGTCAGGATCGTTTTGTTATTTAATAATAAATACAGAGTTTTTTTTATATAGGCGGCAAAAAGGAACAATTTAAGAATAAAGCTAATATTTAACGATGTATTTTTTTCAACATTTCCATAAATTCTTTGATCATAAAAAATACGTAAATTGATGGATACAATTTGTGAGAGATATATAAAAACAAAATTTAAAGCTGCTAATAATACCGAAGCAGGTACAGTTTAGTGCAAATTTTACGCCCCCAATATGAATTTTATTCCACATTCCGTAGTGCATGCATGTAGAATGCATCCCAGCGTATGACGGGCAGCAAGCCCCTTTTATCTTATTGGGATAACAGGATTACTGGGAAATAACGTCTACGTCTGTGATTGTCCCTCAAAGGAACAACCAGACGGTGTATATTTCATTGACATGACGGTTTGAAATCTTTATCCGAAAATACGTAATAAATCATATACCTCGCCTTGTTGTAAAACCAGAAATTATTATTTATTTTTTATGAACATCATAAATGCGTAATTTATGATATACGCCGATAACTGAGGCATTATGATTTCAGAAATGTTGTATTACATGTATAATTCTTGGTTTAACATATGAAACATCGTAATCTAAGTTAATTAAACATTTAATCGACAATCAGCAATCAGCATATTAATTAACGTTCTCCCTTATCTCGATTACTTCGCTTTAGGTTTGCCAGCGTCACTTGGCAAGAATAATTATAACGCGTAGTAATTAATTTATTACATCTCTTCTAGTAAAGCGCAGTGATTTATGCGTTTTATATCGTTATTTAATGAAACCAAAGTATATTAAATTGTAAAGTCAGTTGTATGCCTTTCGTAATTTATGTCTAGTAGTTATAAAGGCGAACAGCATGATTAAGGCATTGGAATTATTTATGAGTATAATAAACCGACGCAGGGATTTTTCGTACTTCCCTATATATTAACTAATCGAAATGGGTTTTAAGGGTATAGTGATTTCTCAATGAAAAATACAACTCGAAATTTTTGCAAAAATAAAAACAATAATTTTTTTCAATGAGTAGGTTGCATAAAATTCTTCTTGCATGTTACCAGTGGTTTGGTAAATTTTGTGACAAAAAGTGGGGGCGCTCCAGTATCTGTACATTTTCACTATGTTACTTCATCTGTCACAACTGCGATTGGCATTAAGAGTTTTTTTGGGTTTCCTATTGATGGACGGATATTTACAAGAAATTCGGAACAGTTGTCGCCTATATTGTTTGCAACGTTAAGATTTCGTAGAAGAACTGTCATATCGGGGACCATGGTCTGGCAGTAAAGAAGCACGGCTTATTATACTTATCAGTGGGGTGGAAAAAAAATATCGTTCAAAAATCGCTGTAGAGTTAAAAATTTATTGGATCATGTTATTTTATTATATTTTTTTCGTTTTTAAATTCGTTTTCAATTTCTTGACCCGGATTTTTGATTTTGAGTTATAAGAAATTTTTTATTTTAGATTTAGATCCATTTTTTTTTTTATTAAAAAGTAACCTTTTCTCCAATTAAAATCAGTCTACAGGTCACAAATATAAAAAGATTCGTCCAATTTAATTTTAAACCATTACTTTAAAAATAGATCTGCCAAAATATAATTTTCATTTCTTTTTTTTCTGCTTGAAGTTTGACAGCTCTCAAAATCAATGTCAAATTTAAAAGTTTACAAGTAGGTACTACCTATGTATGTTTTTTGTAATTTTGAAAACTATGTGAATTTTTATAGAAAATTTCACACCCCGAATTTTTAGCCAATCAGAACTCAGAAGTGTGCTTTTGGTTTCGTTACCATGGCAACCCAAAAAATTTCCGGAAATTTTTATCTTCCTGAGCGAAATTAATAAGTGGAAATTTTTCTGTCAAATTATTGAAATATGATCATATTTGACATTTGTTTTTCAAACGCTATTTCCGAATAAAAAACCGCCGCCGAATCGCCGTCCTGACAAGAAATCCAAGGTAGAGGGTCCAACTTGGAATTACATCATGATTCGCATGGTCTCGCTGCGATTTTCGGAGCAGGGGGCCGTTTCGAATTTTCTAACCTCATTTATTTTTTCATTTAATTTAGTTGTAAAATTTTCTTATCGAATCCCCACGTGCACGTGCTTGAATTAATAAGGAGATTCCTAGTGAAAAAGAGATATAAAATTCTTTATATCTAAACCTTTCTATTTTTATAATTAAAATTAAAATAATGTTTTCGCTCTTGGCAGGTGTCAAATTTTTTGTCAACTTAATGAAAATGCCATTTAATAATTATTTGAACGAATAAAAGTACAAAGCAGACATTTTTATATAGGTTTGATAGGTATTAAATACGAAATTAATTAAAAAATATATATATTAAGTTTTTTGGTAGTTGCCAAGACTGCTACAAAATTTAAAAATATGCAAGAATATCTTTTTCGTATTCAGTACCTTGAAAACCTATAGAAACATGTTTGTTAAGTGCTTTAATTTGTTGAAATAATAATAAAATGGCATTTTTATTAAGTTAACAGAAATTTTGACAGCTGTCAAAGGTTACAATTTAATTTTAATATCAAATTACTGAACTAGAACATTTTATGTATGTTCTGTGGAAATCAACATTAGAGAGATATTGCAACCTTCGTTTTGCATATCTTTTAATAAAGTTTCCTTTAATTTGACATGTACGCATGCGCATTTAGAATATTCTTAAACATCATCTTTTATTAAAATATAGGCCTGCTGTATTTAATTTAAATACAGGCAAAGCTTTTTTTTTATTTAAAGCACCTTAATTTTGATACATTTAGGAACTTTCTGCCAATTTAACGTCAAAACTTGCATCAGACGAAAATTCCCTAGAAGATATTCTAACTCTAAACCCAACTTGGATTTTTAGGTTAGGGATACTTCTTGTCAAAATAAAGTAAAACACTATGTAAAGATACTGTTATGTAATTGAGACTTTAGGGATACTATTATTGGATTTTTGATTTTATATTTATTTTTATGGATTTATTAAATTTAAGTTTTTATTTTAAGGTAAGCTTAATTTTTAATTTTTATGCATGCAATAGTACTTAGTTTTGAAGTTTTATTTTAATTTGCCTATGGTAGTTGTATATAGTTTTTTCATATTTGTCCTTGACTCACCCTTGGAATATCGTGGATATATAAATTTTCAATATTTTCCAGTAATTTTACGAACATTTTCAGGAGCGATCTGGACGAGAATTTGCGGCATTCACTACCCAATAACAACTCAACTTTTGTTTTCGTTTCTAAGGAAAATTTTCAAATCAAGGATTTCTAGATTGCTATCTGTCATTTATGGTTTGTATTTATGCCTATTTTTTCTTTATTCTATATTTTTCCTATGAAATTATGTTATTTTCAGCATCCTTACTTCATGACGAATCTGTGGATACCCATTTGTTGATATTACGTTAGATGAAATTTTGACCTGCCGCTGGCTTCGACGAAGCATCACTGAACTTTTTAAATTTCACTTCACAATCACTCCTTAAGATCTAATTTACATTGTGTCTCGTCATTAGACTAGACTAGTGGTTTTACAAGTAAGTCTTACACTATTTATTTACATTTTTATAGAATTTTACAGAAATAATGTGCATCTTAGTTTAACTTGTATTGAAAGTCATTTAAACTTTGTTCAAAGCATGTAACTAACAGCTGTTCTGTTATTGATTATTTAAAAGAAACATTCTACAATACATTTACTTTATTTACGCTTTTAATTGTTTACGTTTGTTTTATTTAAGCGTAGCTGACCCTTCATTTATGTGTGGCCCGTTGACCTCTAGTGCAGCAACAGATGTTCTACAGCTGATCTAGGAAGATTATTCTCCAATATGATATCCTTTTTTAACTTGTATTTAACTATTCAGTATTCCATACGTAAGTTATTTGTTTCTTTGTGAGGAATATTTTATTTTATCCTTGTTTTACCTGAATTTATTTTTAATTTTATTTATTTAATAATCGGGTTTTAATTTCTTTCAGTAGTTTAAAATACATGACAATACTTATCAACATAAAGTATGAGGAGGAAGACCGTTGCAATAAGTAATAACTCTCTTTAAAGATGAGTGATAAATTGGAATATAGGTTACTATTTAAAATTTGGCATCTGGTTGACAGATGCCCATAATATTTTTTTGCAATTTAGTTATGAAAAATCATCTTTTTGACACTCGCTACGCTCGTGGTTCAATCTTCACATCTAGTGCAAATAACACGCTCATTTTGCAACTAGTTTTATAAATAGCTATTTTGATATTCAGTACCTCCTAAACTTATAAGAATATGTTTGTTAAGTACGTCTATTTGTTTAAACAATTATAAAATATCATTCTATTAAGTTGGAAAATTTTACCAGCTGCCAAAAGTGAAGACTTTATTTTAGTATCTATTATGGAACTAGCAAATTTCAAAAGTCTTAATCCAAAAGACTGAATTTTCTAAATTACGAAAGGCACCCTTGCATTTTTTTAAATTTGGCAACAATTTTTGGCACCTACAAACAAACATAATATTTTGTTTGCAACAATTTTAAATTTGACAGCAGTTTTGGCAGCTCCCGATAAATATAATATATTTTTTTTACAACAATTTCGTATTCAGTTCCTCCCATACTTAGAGAAATGTTTGCTTGATACTCCAATTTGTTGAAATAATTATTGAACGGCATTTTCATTCAGTTGTCAGAAATTTTGACAGATGCTAAAAGTAAAAACTGTATTTTAATATTAATTATGGAACTAGCAAATAAAAAAAACACTTGATTTCCCTTCTATGGAAGTTTATAAAATTATGGAAGACAAACTTGCATAGTTTTAAATTTGACAGAAATTTTGGCAGCTACCAATAAACATAATAATTTTATGAAATTTATTTCGTATTGAGTACTTCCAAAACCTATAGAAAAATGTCTTTTCAAGACATTTGTGGAAGTAATTAATAAATGGCATTTTTATTTAGTTCACAGAAAATTTGACAGCTGTCAAAAGTGAAAATGTTATTTTAATTTTAATTATAAAAATTGATAAATTCAAAATACAAAAAATTTTTATTTTTTAAATTTGACAGTGATCTTGACAGCTATCAAGGATGAAAAAAGAAATAAAAATTCTATTTTGGCAGATCTATTATCTGTTTAGAAAGTAAATATTTAAAACTAAATCTATATGTATTTCTGACGATATTTTTTAGTAAAAAATCAAATTTAGATGTGTTATAAAAAATTACAGCTAAAAATAAAAAATCTGGCTCAAGAGATTGTTGAAGAATTTCAAAAAGAATATTAAAAAAAATAAGATGATCCAATAAATTCTAAGGTTTACAGTGATTTTTGAACGGTATTTATACTGTAGTTTAAAGAAAATAAGTGCATCAAATATGGATCTCTGAAAGACAACACCATGATATGGTTTTCTATCAATTTCAATATCTTAAAAAGTGCATTGATATCCTCTGAAAGACTTGCTAGATACTTTTTTCTGTAAAAGAAATATTCTCTCTAGTTCTTAAGCTCATATTTCATAAGTAGTTATATATAGCCTAATGACAAGTCAACTAAAACAAAAAAACAACGAGAACACGATGGAATTGCCGACCGTGCAATTTCTTAATATGTTTGCTCTGATGAATTCAGGAAAATAAATATCTTAGCAGCTAATGCAATAACTGATACAATTTCAAAGCTGTCTCGAGGGAACACATTGCTCTGTCATAATAGATGGATGGATGGATGGATAACATTTATTAGACCACATTCTTGATATATAGATGTGTAACAAGCCACGGAGAATAAACATAGCTCGCTAATTACAAGTCAACAATAATATAAAGAGGAGAACAAATATACATATCATAGTTATTTTTTTAATATACAGGGTGAGTTCACTTTAAATGCGGAAACTTCGAGAATCGGTTCTTTATTGAAAAATAAGTGTAGTTTCTCCTATAAACATTTTTCATATGGGACTTGGTTTTCGGCTCATTGGCAAATAAAATAAACATTAGAGAGCAGTACAATAAATCATTTAACCTCAGTTAACCGGAAAACTATCAAAAATAGAGAAAATTTACTAGAGACATTTTATGTTCAGAAAATATCGGAGAATAAAAAAATCATATCCATTTTTTGAGACGACCATAGGCGTAGAAGTTCTTTTTTAAAAAGGGGTCCGTCGTCCCATATCTACGCCTGCGGGGGCGATATTTTCAAATTTTTCAGATCATTTGATAAACTTTAATCTAACATAAACAAAACCCAAATTTTATAAATATCGGTCTAACCACTTTAAAGTTATTCGTCGAAAACTAAAAAAAAAAAAAAAGGTTCAACGTATCTCGAATACCAAGTCCCATATGAAAAATGTTTATAGGACAAACTACACTTATTTTTCAATAAAGAATCGATTCTCGAAGTTTCCGCATTTAAAGTGAACTCACCCTGTATACTGCACCGCAAAATGAACGCACCTCACGCAAGGTTCGGATGATCCTCTTTGGAATTATAGTTTAATTGACCCAGGATTGCTCCTAATATTTAATTAAAATTAAGTTTACACTTTTAACGAGTTATGATGTTGCTCTGAAGGTTCATAACCAGCAAGAGCAAATTACTATTTAGAGCGAATTCCAGCCTTATGTTCTCTTAACATTCTCCTTTTCGATTACTTTATTACCTCTGTTATTAGAAAAGTTAGGCAGTTTTAAAGCACTACACAATTAATCCATTTTAAGTTTTCCATAATCAAACTTAAAAAAATACGCTGTATCTAATAAGCGTTCTGTTAACGGCTCACTTTGTGGACTAGATTAAATTTAACCAAGGTTTATTTTGATATAACCCATTACACATCTTTAAACAACAAGCGCAGGAAAGATAAAAGTGAGCAAGATTTATTTTCCAACACGATACGAGAATAAATCATAAGAACCGTCGAATTTTAATGTAAGCATTTGGACCACTGCGGACTCGAAACAGTTTATTACGGCTTACTACGTATTTGCGTTGTACAATTAAAATGATAGAATGTGTCGTCGATATTTCAAATATTTAAAAAATACATAATTATTTTTCCATGAGTGACGAGAGAAAACGGGCACCTGTGTTGTTTCTATCACGAGAATATTAACATGAATTTTTTTAATATCGAGTCCGGTTATTCGTCAATCCAACCAGCCACTGTCTGTAAACAAACCGGAATAAAAAAGGCATTGTCAGTTTAATGAAATTAGGTTTTGTGGTTTAATATTTCAGGTTATGAAAAACGGAATAATATTCCACAGTATTTAAATAACATACAGGGCCGTTCTAGCAGTTGGTCGATAGCGCAATCGCTGCTTCTAGAGATATAAAAAGTGGATTATTTCACTTGAGCCATGGTGTATATAAACAAAAACATACGTTTACAGCCACTATTTAATATACAGCGTGTCCCATTTTTAATGCCCCCCCCCCCTTCACAACTCCAGTTATTAGTTATCCAATTTTAACCAAATTTGGATCGGTGCCAATGACCTTTGGTGTGATTTTTTTGAATTAAACAAAATTTATTTTCGTCAGTGGCGTGCATTTTTATTAAGAAAAAGGGGTCGTTTTTTCGAGAAGTTATATTAGGCATTTTTTTTACAAAAATGCACGCCACTGACAAAAATCAGTTTTGTTTAGTTCAAAAAGATCATACCAAAGGCCGTTGATAGTAACCCAAATTTGGTTGAAATCGGATAACTAATAACTGAGTTGTGAAGGGGTGGGGGGGCATTAAAAGTGGGACACGCTGTATAAACAAATTACATTGCTTCTGGTAAACTTAGATATGAAACAGAACAGAAATCGTAATTTACTTCTAAACCGTTAATTGCTAAAACGCTAAACACAGTTAAATCGTCAACTCAAATGACAGTAGCTAATTGAGCCCTACAAAGACCCATACAATGGACTACTGAAACATTTAAATGCATTGCGAAAGTGTGGGTGTAATTTACATACCGAGCTGATATTCAGATATTCTCGTCCAAATCTGACACAGCTGTGCTAAATGACGTTTAATAACTTCTGGATTATACCGAGTGGACATTTTAATCGGGTCGTGTTTCAACTCCTGACATTATTTTATTTTATTTATTTATCAGATATATTATATTTAAAGCCCAATTATTTTTAAAGCCCATGGATATGCAAGAATTAACTGCTAGCACACATTCGAAGATCTATCAGTGGCTTTCTTGTTCGTCTTCTGCCTTATTCTGTTAATAGTCAACCAGCATATTTTTATTTCACCTTTCGCATGTCGGCACTTCATTTCTCTGATATCTTAATGGAATCGTTCTCCTACAGTCTCTAAAATTTTGGGACATGATAGAGTGTATCAACGTCAGATACGGTTTCAGCTTTTACTTTTTACGCATCCTGTATACTTATCAAACTGTGTCAAATAAGCAAAATTCCTTATTTCTGTTAAAACGCAAAAATTTAAGAGCGGCATTTGTGTAGAAATTCAACCATGCTTAAGTTAATAAAAGTTTCAGCTAAAATTACCGTAAAATGGTTGGAGCCCTCGAATATTTGTAAAGGGTAGAATACATCCCCAGGGCTGAATTTTCGCGAAGTTTTTTAAACCAGTCATAGTTGAGCATTTAAATGGCGAAATACTATTAAGACTTGAGAGGATTTGAATATACGACATTTTTTAATATAATTGTCGTCGGAGCCACTTGTACTTCGAAGAGGAAGTTATAAGCTCTTTATGCAAATCACCAGTGACCTATTTATCGTAGTATAATAGAAGATCTTCATTACTGCGAGATTATTGTGTACAATTTCAACATTTTACATCGTTTATTAGTTAAGCTTAGCTTTAAGTTCCAGACATTAGTTTAAAGTGTACGCTACAAAGTTGAAATCTATTATTTTATAGGTATTAAATTTCAATATTCAAGATTTTTTATAATAGGTTTAAAACAGCTTCTACAGGACTATATTTAAAAAATAATAAAACGGCCCCTGCGGGGCTATATATTTTAGGGTTTGCTTAAATTGCGGGGCCAACCGCAGACTCTGTGTAAGCTATATTCTGCTATCGTAATTTTTTTGGATTTTTTTTTCTAATATGTCTGACAAAGTTTCGGGGTAGAGAGAGATAAAGAAAATTTAAGGTTTCTTCTTTAAAATTGGAAAAATCAAAGGATATAAAGCTGACAGCTCCTGCCTGCGGAACTGTCCACTCTGATTTGTTGTGCAAGTGAATCTAGAGAAAAATAAAAAAAAATTTTTCAATTTTTTTTTGTGGGTGAAAATCGAAAAAAAATTTTTTTAAACTTTTTTTTATCGATCCCCTTGTAAAAAATTTTTTTCGGGCCGCTCACAAAAATTATAATTTTTTATATATTTTTTTTTTACTAATTAGTCTAATGACGATAGGCGGTCAATAGAATATAATTGGTAGATTGCTTCACTTCTTTAACAAAAAAATTGCCACCAGATGCCTTGATGCGTTCGTGATACCAATTTTTCTGAAACACTCGACGCACGTTTCGCCAACCAAGTTGACATCATCCGGAAATGCTTAAAATTGGGTGAAGGACGTTTCACATAGAAAAAACGTTATCCTCAATTCTACTTAATTCCGCTTCTATCGTATGCGGATGCCACTCCAATCTGGAAATATAGAGGGGGTGCCATGTGGACCACTGTATACAATATATAGGAAGATTTATGTTGCCGAGAAGTTAAATTTATACCCATGTATCCTCACATTTATGTTGTATTTCAATATGTTCGATGAATTATTGGCAGCAACGACACTCAATAGTAAATATCGTGCCATGGCCGTAAAAATGAATGACAGAGAAAATCATATGCTTTTTGTATTAAGCAGCCATAGCTTCTGGTTCTAATAATAATAATCTAAGGCGAGAGTAATGTAAATAGAAAGGAGAAATATGAATTATTTCAGTGTGATTTTAAAAATAAAAACATTTTTGTGTTTTTATTTGACAAAACAAAAGCTCAACTAGGTTTCCAAAGTTTTAACCTTCCAGTTCGAGGCCCTTCACTTTGAGAGAGCATCTCATGGAAAATAGCGACCGGGATAACATAAAGAGAATTTTCGTCTATAATTTTGAGCAATTCCATATTCAGTGAGTCTTTTTATTTAGAAAAGTGTTTGACACGTATAGTAGCTATCTAAAGTCGCATAGTTACACCTGCAATGTGCTGCTACAGCAAGTACACTAATGACACGTCAGTTTAAAATTAAATCAGCTTCAGTTTGAAGACTGAATTCTGTGACAATAGTTAATGTCACCGGAAAATTAATTTTCTGCACAATGTTAATTTTCACTTGTCACATGGCTTTTAATAACACAATGCATATACAAATTGTTTGAATATACGATTATAATGCATGCGTTCTCACTCTCTCTCTCACTAAGAAGAAATCGTTGATTGCTGCAACAGAAGTCGTTCTACAATAATTCTAAATCATTTGTGGTATTACTTCTGAGCATTTCTCATTTTTTTATTTAATTAACAGCCATACCTAAGAAAAGCAATATTAATAGCAAACGAATACAGGGTACGACACAAGTATGGAATAATGCGTGTATTTTTTAATAACCGGTTTGATAAAAGAATGTTTTATATAAAAATTTTTTGGCTAAATTTTGATGACTTTAATTTTTTTGCTATACCTAGTTTCGTAGCTGTGATAGTCAACTGAAAATCTACATTTCTTTTGGAATCAGCGTATTATTCTAAAATTTTCTTTGGATCGTTGTTTGGGACTTATCGCATTTTCTTAAATTTGGATTATTGGAAAAATAACCTCAGCGCCTTTGACTTTACATCAAAGCAACAGTTAGACGTTGATTTTTTACATAAAATATAAATCAAAATCCTTAAATTCCTTTCGACGTGTATATTTCGTAAATTACACAATTTGAAGGTTATGTTTATTTATATTATGTTTTATATCTATAGATACTGTTATGATTGCGGGAAATTTTTATAAAATATAATTGTTTTATTTTATTGAAGAATTTAGTTATTTTCTTGATGGTTTTTTGTTTCTTTATGGCCCCACGTTGGGCGCCAAATTGATTGTTATGTAATGGAGATTTTAGGGATACTATTATTGGATTTTTGTTTTTATATTTATTTTAATGGATTTGTTAAATTTAACTTTTTATTTTAAGGTAAGTTTAATTTTTAATTTTTATGCATGCAATAGTACTTAGTTTTGAAGTTTATTTTAATTTGCTTATAGTAGTTGTATATAGTTTTTCAAAAGAAATATTTTCGTTCTTGTATATAATTTTTGAATTATGGACCTTATGGTATACGATCAGTGTCACTGGCCTGAATTATTTCAGTGTTTTATTAATGAGCGACAGTGCGTAAGATTTTTTGCTAATTTAACGTGAAACTTACTGTAGGTTTGCTATAATCACTCTTTTTCTTTTCAGGGCCTTTTGGGGGTTCCCTTCAGCCATTAAAGAAATATCTTACTTATAAATTTGCTCTTGTGTTAGAGATCTTTTTAAAATGAATGTCACTTAACTAGTCGACAGCTAGATGTCGCTGAGACTGCTGTCTGCTTGATATACAGCTGAGATGAATTGAAATGCTTTGGTTGTTACAATTAAACATATATGTGACTCAAAATATAACGTTTATTACATATATCAGATGATCGAAAGAAATAACGTTTCTTAATCTAAATCCCTGAGATAATTAAAACTAGTTAAATCTATAACAAATCAAGGACGGTGTCCTGTTGGATGTTTACAAAATTAAAGAAAGTTATGGTTTTAAAAATTTAGTTCCTGGTAAGTTTTACACTCTCTGGTTACTGAGTCGTTTGAACTGCATTTAAATTAGCAGTCCTGTTTTTGACACTTGTGATGCAGTTATGATGGATGATGGCAGATTATTCTAGAATTTCTTGCACCGTTTACTGGATGTGATTAAACCAAATAGGTCTTGGATGCAATTTTGGAATTCGACCAATCACATGGGTGCTTACTAATTAGGATAATTATTACCTTTACTTCTGGTAAGTTGGAGTTGCTTTTCTGTTGCTTTTTCGTAGTCGTCCTTGACTAACCCTTGGATTATCGTGAATATATAAATTTCCAATATTTTCCAGTAATTTTTCGAATAATTTCAGGAGCGATCTGGACGAGGGTTTGCTGCTTTCACTATTCAATAACAACTCAACTTTTGTTTTCGTTTCTAAGGAACATGCAAAAAATGTGCATATCAAGGATTTCTACATTGCTATCTGATGTCATTTATGGTTTGTATTTATGCCTATTTTTTCTTTATTCTATATTTTTCCTACGAAATTATGTTATTTTCAGCATCCTTATTTCATGAAGAATCTGTGGATATGCATTTGTTGATATTGCGTTAGATGAAATTTTGATCTGCCGTTGGCTTCGACGAAGCATCACTGAACTTTTTGAATTTCACTTCACAATCACTTCTTAAGATCTAATTTACATTGTGTATCGTCATTAGACTGGACTAATGGTTTTACAAGTAAGTCTTACACTATTTATTTACATTTTTATAGAATTTTACAGAAATAAAGTGCATCTTAGTTTAACTGCTGTGTTGAAATTCGTTTAAACTTTGTTCAAAGCATGTAAATAACAGCTGTTCTGTTATTGATTATTTAAAAGAAACATTCTACAATACATTTACTTTATTTACGCTTTTAATTTGTTTACGTTTGTTTTATTTTAGCGTAGCTGACCCTATTTTTATGTGTTGACCTCCATTGCAGCAACAGGTGTTCTAGAGCTGATCTAGGAAGATTATTCTCCAATATGATATCCTTTTTTAACTTGTATTTATCTATTCAGTATACCATACTACGTAAGTTTTTCGTTTTGTGGGGAATATTTTATTTTATCCTTGTTTTACCTGAACTTATTTTTAATTTTATTTATTTAATAATCGGGTTTTAATTTCTTTCAGTAGTTTAAAATACATGACAATACTTTCTCTTGTACACAAATCAAAATGTTCTACATGCGATTGCATAACATTTTCGTGAGGTTGCATAAGGAAATTGTAAGAACTGGTGAAAAGGTGAAATTTTCTTCTGTTATAAAATTTTTACAATTCGACAACTACGCAAGTTTTAATTATATAAAAAACATTGAGTAAAAAATAATAAAGTGGCGCAACTGTCAAGGTTTCGAGATTTTAGTGTTGTATTTTTTTACCAATAGCTTTATGATTGTCTTCAATTTTAAGGGCTATTCAGCCACATTACAAATACCTTCCCGTAGCACTAAAAATTGATGACAATCATGAAGGTATTGGCAAGAAAATACAATACTAAAAGCTCGAAACCTTGACAGTTGCGCCGCTTTATTATATTTTACTCAATGATGAAAAACATATTTTCCAATACATCTTTTTATAAAATAACCTTCTTGCTTTACGTCAGATTTTCAGCTTGATGTCAAGCTTTAAAATCATTTACATAAGAAAGCACTGCCTTGTTTTACGGAATATCCTTTATTATTATTTAAAACTATCATTTATTCCTGCAAATAATGTTCCAGATAATTGCATTTAGTAAGAGCTGAACTTCCAATGTTGCTCTACTAATAGGTTTTCGCTTAATAAATAATCAACTAAAACTTTGTATATTTTACTACAAGACAAATAAGCTGTGCAAAAACAAATAGTGCAATATATTTATATTTAAGTCGTGACGCGTTCTTCGTGGACATGAGAAATAAAATAAAACTGCAAAGCTGTCTGACGATGTCATTTCCTCGCTACGTAAAACGTAATATGAGATACAGTATTATACTTTAATAACTCTACTCTTAATAATGGTCTGGTTTCATCTTGCCAAGTAATTTGATGCTTGTGATGAGTGATAAAAATTTTTCTGCAATTCCCCCTAATGGTGCTTTATAATTTGATTTTAATACAGTGTATACCAAAACTTATTACAAGGCTAAGATAGTGCAAAACGAAGATGTAATAACAGTAACATTTAACGAAATTTAAAAATTCTCGCAAGGACATTATAAGACAGGGTGAATGGGAAAAACAAGAAGAAACAATTTATATATTTAAGTGTTAGTAAAACAGAACCTATTATGAACAAACGACATTTTAAATTATTAGTGATACAATAGCATAAATCTTGAGAACATTAGTAACAACTTCTCTAACACTCCTCTTACTGTATCTATAACTTAATAAATAGTCTGTTTATTATCTGTACTTTGAGGCGAATGACTTGGTAATGGGTTTGCTGTAAACCCCTCCTTTTCCTTTTCAGGGCGTTCCAGGGATTTTCTGGTAGAGGAGAGTTACCTTACTCAATACTGTTCATTTTGATTCAATAAAGATTTATTTTGATTCAAATTGAGTTAATTGACTTTACTGATGTTTGTTTTCAAATATAGGTCCTGCCAAATGTGCAGTGGCCTGTAATTAACTATCTGAACGGTTAAAACAGCGATCATGCACACCTGTGGTCTTTGGAACACAGATGACACATTTGTCAGTGAAATAATGCTTTAGATAAGGTAGTGATGCATAAAACTTGAATTTCAACTGATCAAACATAGAGGTCTCTCAATTAAACAGATTTTATTCAATGAATTATCGGCAAAGCCAAATTAAACGATTAATAAATAAACTAAGAACCTGCGATAACTTAAGACTACATTTAATCTATTTCACAAATGGTGTTATCCTTTTAATTAAACATGAAAGTCCAATATTTTTAGTTATTTTTATAAAAATGAGTTACTATCTTTAGTATATCCCGTGCTTTGTAACGGTGTTCGCACCGGTTTGAATTTATCAGTTCAGTGACATTGAAACTAAAATGGCTGCTGGAAGTGGATTGTTCAAGAGTGTCCAATTATACTACATGGAAACAAACCAGCTGTGGATACTCTTTCGAAATTACAAACTAGGTGGGTACCTGATATTTTCATCGTCTATTTTAGTAAATATAAATGGTATGAACATACCTCGGCTTTTGAATTGTTGTTTTATATATTCTGCACGATTTTCTTTAAATTTTCATTCCTTTTTTAGGAGCGACTTGGACATGGGGACGCTTCTTCTGCTTGTCCAACAACGACTCTCTTTTGTTTATGTTTCCAAGGTACTGCCAGAAAATCTCCTTCGTCAAAGGACTCTAGATAGGAATATGTCATGTTGGTATGTATTTTCCCAAATATTTACCTTATTCAAAGTTATTTTGTAGAAATTATCTTATTTTTAACATCCTGGTCACATAACCTTTCTGTGAATACCCACCGATTCCTCACTACACATTAACTTCAACGACTGTGCACTGCGTTTTAAAATTCACTTCACTGTTATTTCTTAGAGTCTAAATTTACAATGTGTTTGTTACTGATTACTTATTAAACTATTAAAGTTTACTTTTGCTTTAGTTAAGATTATTTTATTAATTAATTTTGTGGTTTTTCCTTTATTTTCGATTGGACGAGCCTCATGTATGTGAGTTGTCTCCTTGCTGTCCAGTTACAGGTGTTTGCAATAAGAAGATAAGTATCCCAAAACTGGTATCCTTTAAAGCTATTTAGGTTTAAACGTTCAGTTTTCCTACGTAAGTCTTTCGCTGATTTTGAATTCAGAGGAAAGTTTTATTTTGACAATTTTTTTTAATTCATTTGATTTTTTAAGGAGTATTTAATTTATTTTATTTATTCAGAATACGTGACAGTATATTACATAATATATTGTAGCAATAGAAGATAGTGTAATTGTGATTGGCTGTCTTTTACCTTGCCACATGGGAGTCATATTTTAACTACGAAGACAAAGGAAGAATTTTTGATGAAAAATATTGTGCTAAAATTTTTTGAAATAATTGCAAACCATATTTTTTCATCAAATCAATAGATTTCAAGTTTAATTGTAAATTTTGGTTTTTATATAAATGCTCCAAATACCAAAAAAATCAATGTTTATCAATTGTGTTTTAAAATTTGAAATTGATTTTCCTCATTATTATTCTAATTTCTATAGTTCAACTACTTGTGATATACCAAAAATCGTTTTGGCAAAACTAGAATTTCGCATTACGTAAATAAAAATCGCTTGTAGATTAGGTCACAGTTTCATATTACAGTCCAATTTAAATAATGTCAGTAACTATGTACCTTGAATTACAAATTCTAGTCATCTGCAGGTTGTTGCTTGGTCTTATAATATAAAACAATCATAGAGTAACCATTCTAATCCCCATTTGGCGTCATCTCTGTGTATAATGAAACAGAAAGGTTAATCCCATGTGAGCGGTAATTTTTATTAAACGAAAAACAAAAGACTTTCGCCAAAAAAATATTTTTTCGTGAGAAAAGTCTTTCGGTTTTCTTTCAATATAATATACATTACATAAAGCCCTGAGCGACCTTAGGGTAAAAAGCAAGTGTCCCTGTATTCTCCACTGTCTTTTCCATGTTCGTTTCTCCTAGGTAGATAGAAATCAGATACGTTTAATTAATTTTATATTATTGTTGTATTATGAAACCGATGCAATTATGTATTTTACCCTCAAGGTTTGTGTCGAAACTACTACTACGTATCAAATTAACTGCGACTGCGACTCTGCAGAACTTTATTCATTACATATTAAAGACATTTCCTGCTACAACGGTCGTCGGTGCCCGCGGGAATGTGCAGTATGCGTAAATTGGGAAAGAAATTTTATGCCCTACAATTTGTGCCTTCTATATTATATATGACTAATTACCTGGAACTTAAAATTATACTTTGACTCAGGTAACGAAAAATAACAAATATTAACAAATTCCACATTTTCCTGAAGTATCTAATAAGAGCTGAGGGATACATTTTCATATAGGGTACAAAATGTTTGGCATTTTTGCACTCTTACATGGAAACACTTATATGCAAGGAATTTCTAAATTGCGGTTGAAAAATTCTGGAAATAATTTTACATGTATGTATATAAAACACTTGAAGTAAATATTGTCATGTAATAGATGTAAGTAATTAGCATAATGTTTCTTGTAAAACCAATAGTCTAATGTCAGATGGCTAGACACATTGAAAATTTAGACTCTAAGAAATAACAGTGAAGTGAATTGTAAAACACAGTGCACAATCGTTGAAATTAACGTGTAGTGAGGAATCAGTTCTAACGAAATGTATCATGATGGGTATCCACAGAAAGGTTATGTGACCAGACCAGGATGCTAAAAATAAGATAATTTCTACAAAATAACTTTGAATAAGGCACATATTTGGGAAAATACATACCAAGATGACATATTCCTATCTAGAGTCCTTTGACGAAGAAGATTTTGTGGCAGTACCTTGGAAACATAAACAAAAGAGAGTCGTTGTTGGACAAGCAGAAGAAGCGTCCCCATGTCCAAGTTGCTGTTAAAAAAGGAATGAAAATTTAAAGAAAATCGTGCAGAATATATAAAACAACAATTCAAAAGCCGAGGTATGTTCATACCATTTATATTGAACGAGATAATTTGCCGATATTCCCAGGATTTACTAAAATAGACGATGAAAATATCAGGTACCCACCTAGTTTGAAATTTCGAATGAGTATCCACAGCTGGTTTGTTTCAATGTAGTATAATTGGACACTCTAGAACAATCCACTTCCAGCAGCCATTTTAGTATCAATGTCACTGAACTGATAAATTCAAACCGGTGTGAACACCGTTACAAAGCACGTAGTATACTAAAGATAAAAACTCATTGTTACAAAAATAACTAAAAATATTGGAATTTTATGTTTAGTTAAAAGGATAACACCATTTGTGAAATAGATTAAATGTAGTCTTAAGTTATCGCAGGTTCTTTATTTATTAATCGATTTAATTTGTCTTTGTCGATAATTCATCGAATAAAAGCTATTTAGTTGAGAGACCTCTATGTTTAATCAGTTGAAATTCAAGTTTTATACATCACTACCTTATCTAAAGCATTATTTCACTGACAAAGGTGACATCTGTGTTCTAAAGACCACATGTGTGCATTATCGCTGTTTTAACCGTTCAGATAGTTATAATTACAGGCCGCTGCACATTTGGCAGGACCTATATTTGAAAACAAACATCAGTAAAGTCAATGAACTCAATTTGAATAAAAATAAATCTTTATTGAATCAAAATGAACAGAATATTGAGTAAGGTAACTTTCCTTTACCAGAAGATGCCTGGAACGCCCTGAAATGGAAAAAGAGGGGTTTACAGCAAACCATTAGTAAGTCATTCGCCTCAAAGTACACCCGGTCGTTTATAGAAATAGCTGTTGGAGGTTACACCAAGGGCGAACAAATTCGCATACTGTAAATGTAATGTGGGTGGATGCAATAAGTAAAACAAAAAAAAAGAAATATGATTTTAAATTACAATATTTCCTAAATTAAATAATAATAAAAATATATACAAAATTAAATTAAAATTTCAATAACTTTTAGACAATAATTAACAAGTAAGTATATACAAAAGTCAAGATAAATCTCATCTGCACTTATTACATTACAATATATTCACAAAAGTGCTTCCTAAGGAAGCACAGCTCATAACACTAGTTTTTATTTCTTATCTCAGATACCTGCAGAATCAGTATTATAGGATTTTTTTTACCATTTAGTTATTACTTAATTATAATGTTTTGTTAATTGCTTTGTAGGAGGAAGTGTTGGATTTTTGTTTTTAACATATCTTTTGGTACTGAATAAAAAAAATACATAAAATAAACCACATAAATTAGACGTTTGAAACAATTGATCGATAATATGATCCCATAGATAAATAAAATACCTTTCAGAAAAAGTATCACATTAGAAAAAAGACAAGAAAAACGAACAACGCCTATTATGACAAAAAACTGCATATGCCCAAATAATTAAATTATTCCGTACTTTACCAACATACTGTATATAATTCTGGTTATGAAATCCAACAATTTGTAGAAATTTCTCATTTCTTAAATGAATTGCAGTCTGTTAAATATCGAGGTTGTGGCAATAAAAGATATCTACTTCAGGACAATTGATTAAAATGTATAAAAACTTTTATTCACAGATTGACGTAGAAAATGTTGACAATAATAATTATTTACAGAACAACAATATGATACATATAATCAACAAAAGATAATCGATTCACTTAAACACTGAAACTTTATATAAGGAAATATCCCTCTCTTGCTAATTCCAACACTTCCCCTCAAGATAAGGATATTTTCTCAATTAGAATTTGTGTTTCCCATTCCAATTGAATTTCTGCATTTTTCTAGTTTGGGTTTTGTTACTCCTTTGGTAAGAGCATCTGCAGGCATGTCTTCAGTAGCCATGAAATCAATGGATATTCTTCCGTTTTTCAGTACCTCTCGGATAAAATGATGCCTAACGTCTATATGTTTAGTTCTCGCGTGGTAAACTGGATTCTCTGAGAGTTTTCGAGCTCCCTGATTATCGTTAAATATTTTAACATTTCCGAGTTCTTCGAATCCTATTTCTGTCAGAAATCTTTGGAGTAAAATTGCTTCTTTCGCAGATTCTGTCAATCCCATGTACTCCGCTTCAGTGGATGACAGTGCGACTGTTCTTTGCTTTCTGGATTCCCAGCTGATGGCTCCTCCACTTAAAATGAAAACATATCCTGTATAGGAACGTCTGTCTATTATACAGTTGGCCCAGTCAGCATCTACAAATCCTTTCAGCATCTCATTGTTTTTTCTATAAATGATTCCGAGATTGGAACTTCCTTTTAAATACCGTAGTACACGTTTTGCTGCCTTCCAATGCTCGTTTCCGTAACATGTATTAAATTGACTGAGATAACTCACTGTATGAGCTATATCTGGTCGTGTTGCCACTGCCAAATACATTAGTGCTCCAACTAACTCTCTAAATGGAAAATTGTTCGTGTCATTTTCTGATATATTATTCTACTTTGTCAATTTGATTCCAGGATCTATCGGTGTTGATACTGGCTTGCAGTCTTCCATCTCAAATTTCTTTAAGATGTCTTCAATATATTCTTTTTGAGATATAACATATCCACCACGAGTTTGCTGAAATTCTATTCCTAAACAGTAGTTTATTTCTCCCAAATCCCTTATTTCAAATTCTTGCATTAAGCAATTTTTGAATTTTGTAATACAGGATAAATTTTGGCTTGCAATGATAACGTCATCGACGTAAATGGCGATTATCATCATGTCTTTCCCTTCTTTTGTATATACACAGGGGTCTGCAGTAGTCGGTTTCAGTCCCAAAAATTGTAGTCTCTCATCAAAACGTTTGTGCCACTGGCGTCCAGCTTGTTTTAAACCATAAAGAGACCTCTTCAATCGGCATACTTTCTTATCCCCCCCTCGAAGATGACGTAGCATTGTATTTGCTTTGCTCTGAATTTCCATTTCTTCATTTTTGTTAGCTAATATTGTTTCCAATGTTTCTTTCAGCATCTCTGGAGTTTCCATATATATTTCCTCTTCAATGATGCCGTGGAGATAGGCCGACGTTATGTCCAATTGATGAATCTTCATATCATGGTGAGCTGCTAATGCAGTGATCAATCGTATCGATCCCAATCGGGCAACTGGAGCGTATGTATCATGAAAATCAATTCCTGGCCGTTGCGTGAAACCTTTAGCTACTATTCTCGCTTTTCGTCTTTCTAGTGTACCATCAGCATTGTGTTTGTTTCTCAACACAATGCGAGAACCAATTACATCGCGATTTCTTGGTTGATTCACAATTTCCCAAGTATCATTCTTAATGAGAGATCTGACTTCTTCAGTGATAGCTCTTTTCCATTCTTGAGCTTCAGGACTAGAAATTGCTTGCTTCAACGGAATTTCTGCCAAATTCGCATATTCAGAAATTTCTTCCTCTTCGTCGGATTCTTCTACATTTGTGGCATTTACCATTTTGTAAATTTTTCTAGGTCTTCCTCGTTTACATGTCTTTTCAAATTGCGGTCTTCCAGGGGCTCTCTTCATAACTGGACGTATTTCTTCTATTTCTTGTGCTTCTGGTTGTACCAATACTTGATTTTCTTCATCATTTCTTGAATTATCGTCTTTGTTTTCGATTTCATCGAAATTAACAAGTTGTCTATCGTAATTCAAAGACATTCCGTTATTACCAGATGAAAATTCAGATTCGCTTTCCGATAAACCTTCGTAATTCATCAAATCTTCTTGATTTGGATTATCTTCATTGACATCATTTAATGGGGTAATGTCTATTTCGATTTGATGTTGACTTCTCTTGATCTTATTCAAGTTTTGTGGTTCTCGCTCGATTTCTTTAAAAATTTCTTTGGTTGCAAACTCATCATATTCATCCTTGTAGTTAAATTCGTCCAAGAATCTCACATCTCGACTGATATCAATTCTTCGATCTTCTGGTATCCAGACTCGATAGGCTTTGGATTCCTCTGAATAACCTACCATAATTCCTTGTTTGGATCGGGGCTCAAACTTCCCCTTATTTGGATTTCGATTCAGAGTGAAAACTTTACATCCGAACTTTCTGAAATGTTCTACATTTGCAATTTGTCCCGTCCATTTCTCAAAAGGAGTTCTTCCTTTAATAGTTCGCGTGGGACACCTGTTTCTTATATATGTTGCGGCCGCTACAGCTTCTGCCCAGATTGATGGAGATAAACCTGATTGAATTAGCATGCATCTCGCCATTTCCACTAGCGTTCGATTCTTTCGTTCAGCTACCCCATTTTGTTCTGGCGTATGAGTGACGGTAAGTCTTCTTCTAATTCCATTTTCTTTCAGGTAATCATCGAATTGTTTATTACAAAACTCTTTACCATTGTCTGATTGCAGGCTCTTAATTTTCTGTCCAGTTTGTTTCTCTACTAGGATTTTGTAGTCTTTGAAAGCTTGGAACACATCATTCTTATTTCTAATAAAACGAATTTCGCACCATCTAGAGTGATCGTCGATGAATGTCACGAAATATTTAGATTTTCCATTAGACTCTATCCTCATGGGTCCGCACAAATCTGTATGAATTATCTCTAACAACTCAGTGCACTTTGTAGATTCTCGTGGAAAGGGGATTCTCGTCAATTTTCCATGTAAACAAGTTTTGCATTGTGGCATATTTCTATCTTCGAACTTCATACCTCGTACCACTTCATTATTCTTCATTTCTAGCAGATCTCTTACATTCAAATGCCCAAAACGCTGATGCCATTCCTCAATTTTAGACATGTAAGTTCGATAAATGTAGTTGCCTTTCCACAAACGTGTGACATATTTTCTTGTACTTGGTACAATCCACCAATTCGATTCGCAATCATTTGAATATTACCTTTTGGATCAATTACCATAGCTGAATCTTTCTTGAAGATAACATCGCAACCTTTATCAGTAATTTTACTAACAGACATCAAATTTACACGCAAATCGGGTACATGTAAAGTTTCTGTCAAATTGACAATTTTCTGCTCTGTTCCTACTATTGTTGATAAAGTGGTTTTACCTTTTGCAGTAATATTTGTCGACGTGTTGCTTGCTAGATTCAAAACTCCGCTTTCTGCTTTCAGGTTTTCAAATCTTTCCTTGCTCCTGCAAATATGTGCAGTGCACCCACTGTCCAAGCACCATATATTGCTTGTAGTGTTTTCAGCTGAAAAAGCTGATAGATTGTCCGACATCCCCAGAGAAGCGTAATAGGTAATTGATTCTGCCTTTTGAGCCGTTTCTGCTTTTTCAAATTTAGATTTATCCATATTCACGTAGCAATTTGCAGCCTTATGTCCCAGTTTCTTGCAACGATGACATTTAAACTTGAATTCTTCTTTGGTACCGTCCCACTTATCAATTTTCTTCTGATTCTGTTTGAACGAGTATTTGTTCGGTCCTTTGAAATTTTTCTTCGCGATCATGGCATTCTGCATTTCTTCGTATGAATTTTCCTTACGCGCATCATTTTCCTCTATGATTTTAATTCTCAGGGTCTCTGGTTCTGGCAATGCATCGCGTGACTCGATAGCGCACCTAAAGTTTTCAAATTTCTTTGGTAGACTATAAAGTAGTAAGATCGCAATCATATCTTTATTAATTTCTACTCCCATGTCGTTTAGTTTATCTACGGCATCGAAAAATTTTCTCAAATGCTCACGTACCTCTTCTCCTTCTTGCATTCTCTGCAGAATAAGCTGCTTCAGCAATGTAGCCTTTCTCGCTGGTCCTTTTGACTGATAAATTTCTTCAAGTTTCAGCCAAACGTCACGAGATGTATTGCAACCTTTGATCTGTTTCAGCTCAGAAGGTACAATGGATAAAATAAGATCTGACCGTGCTATCTTCTCCGCTTCTTCCCATGATTTGATTGCTGCTGCCGAAGCTTCTCCTTCATTCAACTGTATCGCCGGTTTTGGAATTTCTCCACTGACGTACTTCCAAGTCTTGCTTTTCGTTAACAACGCCTCTATTTGAATTCTCCATGTGTCGTAATTCTCTTTATTCAATGCTTCAAGCCGGATCGTGCTACCGTTTCCATTCATATTCGGTTTCTTTCCGTATCCAACGAGAGTGACACTTGACAACGACGTTTATACACATTTTATATACTTTCTTTTAATCTCCTGATTTATTCACGTACCTGGGCCCATAACCTGTTAAATATCGAGGTTGTGGCAATAAAAGATATCTACTTCAGGACAATTGATTAAAATGTATAAAAACTTGTATTCACAGATTGACGTAGAAAATGTTGACAATAATAATTATTTACAGAACAACAATATGATACATATAATCAACAAAAGATAATCGATTCACTTAAACACTGAAACTTTATATAAGGAAATATCCCTCTCTTGCTAATTCCAACACAGTCTGTAAGATTATTTGTTGAACTAATGAAAATGATTCCACTTATTTCATGTGTATTATTCTTTCTTAAATTTCTATTTTTAATAATCGAGTTCCTCATAATTATATCAAAGTGGTTAAAGAAGCAGCTGGCAGCTGGTGTTTAATGTTTTCAAGCTTTTGTATTCAAATATTTGAAAACATTAAATACCAGCTGGTTCCTTTCATTACAAACAACTCTACTTACAATTGAAATTAATATTTCATATTTTTTGTTGGCGAAGAAAGCAATATTTATTTATGTGTAGATTCCTCATAAACAGTTCAAATGTTACATGCCCATTACTTTTAAAAAATGTTTTTAAAACAGAGCGACCTCTTTATCTTTATGCACTATATACAGGGTATTCTTCAAAAAGAATTGGTCCAAAGAAATACAGTAATCTTGCATTTAAGAAAACGACCGTTTTGAAATTTTTCGTCGATAGTCCATTCTTTTCTGTAATCAAGATCATTAAAATCGGTTTATAAACAAAAGAGTTATGGGACACGTAAAAAATGCAAAATTTTGTGGCCCACCCGGTACATGAAAAAATAATGTTTCGTCAGTTACTGAATATCCCGTGATTTCTAAAAGACAAAGCCATCAGAAGATACTTCCTTAATTAAAGCCCTGGCGAAAGGTTTTGCGTATCGGTGCGTAGTTCTCATGTTACATTTTCCACCTCGCCTTGCGAGGATAACACCACAATTTCATTATCAAGGAAGTACACGCTGCCTTTAAGGGAGTGATAGGTTAAACTTCATTTGACTTAGGCCTTTTAACTGTTGCTTTAAAATTTATAAGAGCCAAATTTAAGCAGTGCTTGATTCTATAAATACACAAATTTGAATGATTGGAAGCCTAAAACTAGTTTTAAAATTATATATGTATGTGAAAATATGCGTAGTTGCACAAGATTGAAAGACCAAAATGTCAGTTACCTCGTAGCAATTTTTGAAAGGTTTAATATACAGGGTGTCCCAGCCTCGCGTCGGCCAAATGTTGTGGCTCTCCTATAAGAGATATCGAAAATTTCAAAAACGAGATGATAGAGGACACAATGGTGCATAGTATAAAAATATTTTGAAATATACAGGGTGATCGATTTAGGCGTGATGTCATAAACTTATGTTTTTTTAAATGGAACACTAGGTATATTATTACATATTTGAATTCTCCTTTTAAAGACGACTCAATCGATATGCCACTTGATGGGTCTGCGATGGGTCGGTACCATGATATGGGCGAGTTTGTACCAAAAACGTGCCAACTTTGTGAGCTCACTGTGGCGTAGCGGAAAAGCATTTTGAGATCTAGTTTGTGCCAAAAATTGTCAAAAACCCTGTAGTTTACGCTGCTGTTATCAGATCTAACGAAATCGGTCATTTTATACCGGGTGAGTCAGGAATCGCCAAATCTACTTTTTCCCATTTTTTTCAAATGGAACACCCTGTATATTATGACACCAAAGGAAAGACCTTTGAAAGAGCTTTCCACTGATATAAAGGTTCAAGTGTCTATCTGTCATGGGTGCCAAGATATTTGATGGCAAAGTGGCACAATTCGAGGTTTATTAAAAAATTACACTCAATTTTCAATTGTTTTGTGAATTTTCGCTGAAATCGGCTCTTTTCAGTAAGAAAATTTTGAAAATAATTCTTATACTCGGAGAAAAAACCGTACTTCAGTACAGAAAAGTACTTAAGTATAAAATAGTCAACGCCTGATAAATTTAATTTCTTTTCTGAAATGTGTGTATAAATTCATGTCATGGCAAGTATTTTCTAGCCCGAAGTAATTTTATCGCGAAACGATTTACTATTTTAGAACGAAGGTGCTTAATAAAACGTACCTTTTCGTAGTATTTTTTTTTCAACTTTTAGATAGTGTTCTTCATTTTTCTAAAATAAGACCAAAAAATACTTTCATTTTCAATTTAATGAAAGATAATAAAATTGTTAAGTTTGGGAAGCTGTTCCACGTACTATCATCGAAAGAATAAATAAAAAATTATAGAGAAATTCATATTGCTCCCAACTTTCAATTTATTGAAATAAATTTAAAAAAATCAAGTAGGTACCTGTCATAAAAATACCAGTCTTGTCAATAGTTCACTTTATTGTTGTAAAATTTTCTTATTGAAAAGAGCCGATTTCAGCGAAAATTTACAAAACAATTGAAAATTGAGTGTAATTTTTTAATAAACCTCGAATTGTGCCACTTTGCCATCAAATATCTTGGCACCCATGACAGATAGACCCTTGAACCTTTATATCAGTGGAAAGCTCTTTCAAAGAGCTCTCCTTTGGTGTCATAATATATAGCGTGTTCTATTTGAAAAAAATGGGAAAAAGTAGATTTGGCGTTTCCTGACTCACCCGGTATAAAATTACCGATTTCGTTAGATTCGATAACAGCAGCGTAAACTACAGGGTTTTTGACAATTTTTGGCACAAACTAGAACTCAAAATGCTTTTCCGCTACGCCACAGTGAGCTCACAAAGTTGGCACGTTTTTGGTACAAACTCACCCATATCATGGTACCGACCCATCGCAGACCCATCAAGTGGCATATCGATTGAGTCGTCTTTAAAAGGAGAATTCAAATATGTAATAATATACCTAGTGTTCCATTTAAAAAAACATAAGTTTATGACATCACGCCTAAATCGATCACCCTGTATATTTCAAAATATTTTTATACTATGCACCATCATCTATCTCTATCATCTCGTTTTTGAAATTTTTCGATATCTCTTATAGGAGAGCCAGGACATTTGGCCGACGCGAGGCTGGGACACCCTGTATGTACATTTTTAAAATTTAGGTTTGGTTAGCTACTTTTTGATTTTAAATTGGACAAAGGACTTTGGATTAGGGGGTTGTCTAATTTGTATAATGTGTTTTGCATTTATGGTTTTGCGTTAATTATTCATGTTTTGGTACAATTTTTGTATTATGTGACAGTACTAAAAACACTTAAAATTATAAACTACCTCATCTTTGCGGTGTGGTTCAGATTTAGGTATTTTAAGTTTTACTGTTAGTGCTGGCACGTCAAATAGATCGCTAAAGTAGTAAGTCCTACTCGGTTCCAAATGTCATTTGAATATCCCGCATTAATGTGTATAATTTCATGAAGTTTCAATTTAAATATTCAAATGAACGCCCTCCACGCCACACAATTCAATTTTAATAATATAATCCATAAAATAATAAATAGGAGTATGTTTTAATACTTATTAAATTCTGATTAAAATTTTAATTTGGTTTCCGTTATAATCCTTTTTAAATATAAAATTTTCATTATCCTGCAGGTTCTGTTTAAGTAATTAAAACGTAAAGGTTTAATAACGTTATTAATAATTAAGCCGGAATTAGATACACTTTTTAAAGAAATATTTACAGGGGTAACAGAAATGTTAATAGTAGGTACCTATTATTATTAATAATAATAATAACAAAATAATAATTTCAAGTGGATCTGATGCAGATCCTTTTTATCAAAATATCTATTTTTTTATATGCCAAATTTATGAAAAATGTACGTAATAATGCAACCCAGCACTTATCATAAGTTATATGGATATGGACATAAAAATAATTCGAAGTTCTATCAGCAAAGAAAATTTCATTACGCCATTGTCTGGTTCGACGTAATTGTTTAATATTATATAGCAAAATATAGAGATGCCATTTCCAAGGAAAGTTGGCAATGCACATAAACACTTATACACTAGTAAAACAGAAACTTTGCAGCTTTTGCTGGTCTAACGTCAGCATCAAATAAAATGCCTTGATTATATTTCAAAGTAAATGGGGGTCAGGGGAAAACCAAGCAATTTTAAACTTTCTTAGTGACATGTAATCTTGACGAAGAATTGAAAATGGAAAGTAGATAAATATAGTAATTTTGCATTTAACAATTTTGATAGCATTTTGTTTAAATGTTAATTGTGGCATTTAATAAATTATTTCTCTTCCTTTTCTTTTTTGGAATTTATTACCACATTCCTTGAGATTCCTATCCAAAAAAATTCTATTTATCTAAAAAATATTCAAATTAACCAGTTTAAAACTGGGAAATAACCTCTACGCCTTTGACGTAATGTCAGAGGATCGGTTAGAGGGTGTTTTGTGACAACTAATAGGAATTAAATTAATACAAAAATACTGCGCTGACGTTTCGGAAACTATATCCGTTTCCTTTTTCAAAGTTTAGGCTTTAGATTTTTATGTAACGTGTAGAATAATACGGCACAAAATAAAAATTGTTTATATCATTTCCATAGATACCATAGAAATGTTGAAAAATATACTAAATAATGTTAATTTTATTGAGTTCTTCTCTCAACATTGGTAACCAAGTTGAACAAAATTCTACCGAACAATTTGATACGCATTTATCTTCATTAAGTAAAATTATTGCATCAGATTCTTTGATTTTTCTTTTTTTGTTGTCTGCTTCTTTGGTCAAAATTTTTGCTGAATCCCATTTTATCCTGTGATCGTTTTCCCAAGCATGTTCACAAATTTTAGATTTTTCAATATCACCTTTTCTAATATAACTTTTGTGCTCGCCCAATCGTACATTAAGTGGTCTAGATGATTCACCCACATAATGTTTACTACACTCGCACGGGATACTGTATATACAATTTTTTGAATTTTGTTCAGGATATAATGGTTTCGTTTTTGTCAATATGGATCTTAAAGTATTATTTGTTTGAAAATTTGTCCTAACGCCAAATTTTTTACCGACACGACGTAATTTCTCAGATAAACCTTTTATATATGGAATTAATGTCGAATATGATATTCTGGTTTTGGTTGCACCGGATTGTTAACTCTATTTTCAATGTTCATGAAAGTCTTATCAACAAATTCTTCCGGGTATTCATTATTAATTAAAATTTCCCTGACAAATTGCCTTTCATGTTTGAATATTTCATCATTAGAAGAAATTATTTTTGCCCTATCATACAAACATTTTATAACGTCTCTTTTAACGTCCAAAGACTGGTTTGAGTTAAAATTTAAATATCTGTTAGTGTGAGTCTTTTTTCGATAAACGCTAGTTTGAAAATTATTATTATTGACTTTTTTAATTAAAACATTTAAAAATAGTAATTCATTATTATTTTCTATTTCTAGAGTGAATTTGATAGATGGTTCTTTATTATTAATATTTTCCAAAAAATTGTTTAATAAATCTATTCCATGAGGCCAAATTGCAAAAATATCGTCAACATATCTGCATCAAGTTACCGGTTTATGAATATTATTTTCAACATATCTGTTTTCAAAATCCTCCATAAATATATTACTTAGTATTGACAAAGGGGAACCCATTGCCATCCCGAAGTCTTGTTGATAAAAATCAATTTTTAATTGGAAATAGGTTGTTTTTATTGATACCGTTAACAGTTCCATTATACTATTTACGCTAAGTTTAGTCCTGTTTGCCAAATTATTGTCGTTTATTAATTTGTCTCTAATTATTTTCAAAGTTTGGTCCACAGGGACATTTGTAAAAAGGCTAACTACGTGAAAACTAACCATCAGATATGTATCATGAATATTATTTTCATAAAGTTTTTCTAGAAAATGCTTACTATTTTTTATATATGAATTGGTATTTCCAGAAAGTGGATTAATAATTTTTAGTAAGAATTTTGCCAAGTTATGATACGGAGAATTAATAGAACTAACAATTGGTCTTAAAGGAATGTTTGCCTTATGTATTTTTGGTAAACCATAAAAATGAGGAGGTTTACTATGATGTGGTGTAAGCTTTCTGCGTTCAAAGTCATTAATTTTAAATAAGGGCCCTCAGTTATGAGAGTTGTAATTTTTGAATCATATGTATCTGTATCTAAAATGACTGTGGCATTACCTTTATCCGCTGGTAAAATTTTAATACTAATGTCCTGTTCCAAAGAAGAAATTGATTGTTTTTCTTCAGAACTCAAATTATCTTTAATTTTAACTTGATTCTCTAAAATAATTTTTGAACGTATACGGTACTCATTTCCTTCATCCACTGGTAAATTTTGAGCAGTTTTCTCTATACTTGCTAGCATTTTGTTAATATTTTAAGGTGTGTTTGTAGATGATTCCGTTAAGACGAAGGACAATTAGAAGATCTAGAGGCACAAAAATGTCGGATTCTTGGGCACAACTCGATCTAGTGTTGAAGCGTAATAGAGAACACCTGCAATATTTCCAAAAAGAGCAAGATGTAAGGATTAAAATCTATACTATGGTAGGTAGAAACAGAAACAAGGGTCACAAGAAACCTAAGCGACCTCACAACAAAGGATCCAATGCTTTATCCTTTTCATCCATCTTATTATGCTTTGTGCTGAAACAAATGAAGAACGCAGATGTCGCTGCTGTCTCTCAAGGTTGTACTACCCGCCAAATTCAAACGTTATCTGATATGTACTCGAATTATCCAACTAAAACTGAGAATTTTCGAATATGTTACTGTAGTGACAAAGCTAAACAATTTTTTCTATCTACATAGAAAGTATAGTTTTCTCCCTGTATTTTAGGATTCCACACTACTTGTCTTCATAGTTCATACAAATATCTATTGCGGCTACATTTTCGTTTCTTTAACTCTCATTTTGTGTCATTCCTGGCAACAAAATTCACCCGCCTGCCACAATTTAAAAACATCTAAAGTGAAATATTCGGGTGAATATCAGAAAATAAGATCTCTTTCATGTAAATTGGGCGTTATGCTTTAATCATGCTTGAATAACATCGCGGGATTAAGCAGTGCAGCCCCGACACTAAATATAGGTATCAAAACTGATTCCAACTGTAAGTACAGCATGCTTTCAAATTTTCTTATCTTTTAGCTTCTATTCGAAATTTGCGACTGCTTTATTATACCTCCGCAAACAAGTATTTCCATACCGCACTTTTTTTCTCTTGAATATTCATACAAGCGCCTCGACAATAAAATATATTGCAGCGGAAATTTGCAATTAAAATTGTACGTTCTCGCAGCTTTACTCATGAATAACTTTTGTTCCTTTATACTTGCAACTCTAATTTATAAACACTTTCATTTCGTTAACACCGTGTGCCCCACGCTTCATCGGGTGAAATGGCGTATAGAAAACTACTGTTTGAGCAGCTTGAGTTTTATTTTATGTGTGGAAATATTGTTGTGCAATTAGCACCGGATTAGGTTGGCTCTTTGTGTTTATTTCTGCATATTTCGTATCATCAGTTACTCTAATTATAAATAATTGTAATGAGCTGTTTGTCTGCAAAGAGCACTTGAAGGTAGTTTATGGAGTATATTGAAACAATGGTTTGGGATTCAGGTTGGAAAAAGCTCACCTACAGAAGCGACGAAACTTTGTAACGAAATGATATTTAATTTTCATTATTACATATTTCGTTTTACCATCCTGCATCTATGGTCTCACGCTAGTGTTTATTATTATAGCGAAGTTCTTTTGGTAAGCATTCGATTACTAACACAAAATCTAGTGCGACAAGCACAATCTAGTTTTATGTTAAAAAACCATATTCCATAAAATTAAAAGGAACATCTTGTATACTCAATGATATTGCACCCTATTTGATTTTGATAAAGTATCAATTTATCAAAAACGTATTGATTTAACAAGATTGTGGGGTTCTCGTTTGGCATCAAAGTTAATAATTCCTCAGTAGCAAGCCACTTCTGCTTTTATATTATAAATGAAAAATCCTTCAGTTCAATGTGACTCCGAGAACCCTTAATACAAATTGAAAGAAGCTAAAGATGTTTACTAAGTTTGATATTTAATTGAAAGTTACAAGTTTAGTTTCAGCGGTTTCAGTTAACATTACTTTTACAAAGTGTAAGCAGAAAATTCAACGTTTAATCGTTCTCAAATAAATTTTTCCCTCAAATCTTCGTAAACTTTATATAACATATAATCAAAAGGAAAATAATTAAATATTATTACAAACTTTTTATGGACATTATGGACAAAATTGTTAAATATAGTCGATTACAATGAGACAACGTGCTTTGTCGGTGTACGAGTACCATTATCACATGCATAATACGTCTGGTACATCAAGGTATAAATAAAATCTACTAATATATTCTCATTTATTTCTTTTGAATGTGCGTTCTGATACATAAATACAGTTGAGGTTTTCACAACTTTCGCCAGAGATAATATTTGTCGGATTTTTCTCCCTCTTGGGCAGATTTATATTCGACATAAACGGGTAATGTAATTTCTTTTTAACTTTAAGGCGTTGAAAATAGGCCTCTATATAGAGCGGAAGTAAAAAAAATGAGATTTGGGGAGGATTATTTATATCTTACCAAGTACACAGGGTGTTTCATGACGAACTGTATGTACTTCTAAGGATGATAGAGGATCCCTTGACTATTCACGAATGGGAATAGATATTTGTCTGTTGCGTTTAATTACTGAGATACAGGGTGATAAACTACTTATGGCCAATATTCCTTTTGGCTAGAACTTCCTTACTATTTATCACAATTTGTTCAAGTTTTATACAATTTGTCTAATAACGCCGTTTTTAATATTTAAAAATTCCAGGACCGGACTTTTTTAATTCAAATTTTTTTATTTCTGTAGGGAAAATCACCCTGTATAATATTTTTTAAAATTATATCGGAAATTATAAAAGTCCATACATCAGTAACCAAAAGCATGTGAACAGATGTTTTGTCACACCTTTATTGATTCTTTTATAAGCGATTGAATTTGGCGAAATGGGGAAATGAAAGATAAAAAATTATAATTTGCTTAACTAAAACAGGTACCTACCTATATCGTTGGAATCATGGTGAAAAATACTAATAAATTAAGAAAAAAGAATATCAGGTCCGTATTTGAAAAAACAAAGTAGAGGGTGGCAACAGAAATGTAGAGAAGCTGGCGGTTTTCATTTTGAAATTTTGCTGTAAATATTGGTAAATTATTAAAAGATTTATTTTAGATAATAAATACATATACCGGGTGTAAACGAATAGTGGGCCACCCCTGCAACTTCCTCGTTTTTAAAGATATCAGGATAAAATTTTGTATGGTGAAATTAGATAAGATTTTCAACTTTTTGAGACCTATCCGCCATATTTGTCACTTCCGGTTTCACCGGAAATGGCCCCAATAGTCTTTTTCTAAATGGACCACCCTGTATATTTTTACATTTTTGAAATAAAGATCACATTTTGGATACACTATTTTGAACAATTTATACAGGGTTGCACGAAAAATAATTCGAATTTTAATTGTTAATCTAGATGGCTGCGAATATGTTAAAATTATTTGTGTTCCAATGTAATTCATATAAAAAATACGAAAACGTCAATATGTCCAAAAATACATCATACAGGGTGCTCTAAACTCATTAAAATCACATTTTCAAAATCTCTTTTTTTAAAAACATTATGATATGGGCCACCCGGATATTCAGAAAGCTCTATTTAGTAGGGGTTAAACGGTACCAAAATATTCGTAATGTGTAATCTTTACCGGCAGGAATGACAATTTTTCTTAAGATATTTGCGATTTATATCGAAGTTCAATTGAATTTTGATCAACCCTGTATATGTGTGTTAATCAGAATGGGCCTCTGGCGCACTCTTGTTGCAAATCATAAAATATTAACACAAATATACACGGTTGATCAAATCAAATATACAGAGTTGATCAACATTTCTTAAGAAAAATTGTCATTCCTGCCGTTAACGATTACACATTACGGAACTTTTGGTACCGTTTAACCCCTACCAAATATAGCTTTCTGAATATCCGGGTGGCCCATATCATAATGTTTTTAAAGAAAGAGTTATTTTGAAAAATTTGTTTTTAATGAGTTTAGAGTACCCTGTATGATGTATTTTTGGACGTATTGACGTTTTCGTATTTTTTATATGAATTACATTGGAACACAAATAATTTTAACATATTTGCAGCCATCTAGATTGACAACTAAAATTCGAATTATTTTTCGTGCAACCTTGTATAAATTGTTCAAAATAGCATAAAGGTATCCAAAATGTGATCTTTATTTCAAAAATGTAAAAATATACAGGGTGGTCCATTTAGAAAAAGACTATTGGGGCCATTTCGGTGAAACCGGAAGTGACAAATATGGCGGATAGGTCTCAAACAGTTGAAAATCTTATCTAATTTCACCATACAAAATTTTATCCTGATATCTTTAAAAACGAGGAAGTTGCAGGGGTGGCCCACTATTCGTTTACACCCGGTATACTAAGGCTATACACATTTATTTTTTATTTAGATAATTTAGTTAAGCAAATTATAATTTTTTTATCTTTCATTTCCCCATTTCGCCAAATTCAATTGCTTGTAAAAAAATCAATAAAGGTGTGCCAAGAAATCTGTTCACATGTTTTTGATTACTGATGTATGGACTTTTGTAATTTCCTATATAATTTGAAAAAAATATTGTACAGGGTGATTTTCTCTACAGAAATAAAAAAACTTGAATTAAAAAAGTCCGGTCCTGGAATTTTTAAATATTAAAAACGGCACTATGTCAACTGTGATAAGTGCACAAATTGTATAAAATTTGACAGTAAGGAACTGGCAAAAAGAAATATTGGCCATAAGTAGTTTATCACCCTGTATCTCAGTAATTAAGTGCAACAGACAAATTTCTATACCCATTCGTGAATAGGCAAGGTCCTCTATTATCCTTCGAAGTATGTACAGTTCGTCATGAAACACCCTGTATAATGACATTATAAAATAATATTTTTAAAACTTCAAAAAGTTAGAATACTTATATAAAAGTATTATTACACCTAATTTGGAATTATTTTCCTAGAGCTTCATTTTAGAAGCGACATTACATTGTCTAGTTTCAACTGTGCTACAGAGATGAGGGCCCGTATAGAAATTGGTTTTTTCAATGTAAGTTTGCCGAAAAAAATTACTGCGGGCGAGGTGACAAAGACTGAACATAAAACAAAAATCTTCCTTGAACTTCTAAATAACGAGTGGTATTTATCGCGGTTATTTTATGAATAGGAATTTTTGAAGAGCTTTATTTCTACTTATGCAAAGAATATTTTAAATGGCAGTTCATATATTTCGTCAAAGTTTAGATGTAGGTATTTATTTTTTGTTCAGCAGTTTTTTTACATTCATTCGTTGTTTCATAGATATTTACATGTTCATCAAAGTTATTTATATAATGAATACTTCAGGCTTTTAACAAACCGGCGCGGCGTTGGCAATAAATTACTAAAATTTAAAAATGAATATAAATACCTTAGAATTTCATTCTCGAAAGAACTATATTTAAGAGCCGCATTTCATAGGCTCGCTGAGATAATCGACTTAGCCATCTAGCTATCAATAATTTTGATATACTGAAGTTTGTTAATGACTTAACAGATTACGACCTAATGATATTCTAGGTTCTGAGCTTTTACGGAGAATATCGCCTTTTGTATACTAAATGAGGCAAACTCCCCGATGACCTGACAACTAGCGATTGTAAAATGAGGTTGATGAAATGTCAATAATCTCAGTGCAATGATCTTTTTGACGATCCTTTGGGCGAGTTCGTGCCTACTAGTTTTCAGTTACGATGTAAAAGCGCGCTTTATTTCCAGCATAAATAATCCAGAGGTGTCCTTGTTGGGAGCGGTGTGGGCAGAGCTGTTAGGATTTATATTATTTATGGAAAATGACCGGACTTGTCACATATTATCTATTTTCAGACACCTTTTTATCATACAGATGACTCACGCATAATACCAATAACTTCATTTTCCTTTTGGAATTGGACGTAATCCATTAGCCTGTTTTATCAGAAAATCAACACATTACCCAAGAAATTAATATTGACAAGTATCACGGCCAGGAAAACAATGACACACGCTTCTTGTCCAGGAACATATCAGGACAAAAACAAAAGGTAAGGCCGATAGAAACATAAGGAAACAAAAGCAAAACGCTCAAGGTGACAAATCTAACCTATACAAAACAATTTACGAGGTTTTTCAGGAAACGAATTAATTCTTCAGATATAACGAATGTCCGCACTACCTTGACATCTATCTGAATATTGCCGCTTAGTTAGTTCGGTTAGATGAGTACTTAGAAATGAAATATCGCGGTTGTGATGAAGGCAGTTCGAGATGAGCTCACGGCGATGAAAGACGGAAATATACGATTAGAAAAACGCGGCCCCTTACATCGTATATATTTTGAGGTTCCCAATGTAAAGATGTGCATTTTCGTTATCTGTATGAAAAGATTAGTCGGAATGGATATATTTAATCTTATTAATTGCTTCAGTTTACTCGAAAGATTACAACTATAGCGTTGGTTGACTTGAGGTGTGAGCATAGGGCAAGAGTGCGACGTCTCGTGGGGGGCAACACAAGAAGCCCACGTGAATTGAATAAGTGTTTCTTTTTATATGACTGATGGTCGAGATGGTAGCGCACCTGCCTCTCACCCAAAAGTCCCGGGTTCGATTCCCGGTCGTGGCAATGGAAAATACTGTGAGAGGGATTTTTCCATTATACACGGATATTGGATGTGTGTCCCTGGTCTTTAAATGTGTAGCCCCCTCCCGCACAAGACTCTTCTAGAGCCTTCTGGGATAAAGGGGGTCGTCATTACATGTGGTGTATTTATTTATTTATTTATATTATTTTGGTTCAATTTAAAACTTGAGAATCTTTAAAATCGACCCACATATGAATTGTTTAGTGACTCCTACTGACTGACACTTTTCTACCAATATATTTCATCTAAAGACAGCTCAGCAGAACTTGAGTTGCTGATGCCACCACAAGCGACTTATAACCTTACTACTAATTCCTTTGCCCTGAATCTCCATTCCTGCTGGGTGTTACTTTACATTTCTTCTATTATAAACAACAAAGTTGTGGAATTTATTGCCTAAATCCAATTCAATCCCCAGTATTTACGTTACTCATGCGCTGCAACAGGTCTGTTCCTCGTGAAGTGTCGTTCAGTGAAGAAACGGACATATTCCAGAAAAATAAAACTGAACTTAAAAATTGTTCGCCTTTAACGCTTATTTTCTACCCAGGGACACACTTTATACACCTATATATCTGTTGACTTGTCCATAGTAATAAAACGAAGCGATTAATGAGAGCATTTTGTAAACATAATATAGTCTAGTTGACTGTTTATCATCCACCGCATCGTCTTGTTTATGTCTAATATTTTGCAAGCTATAAAACCAGCTCGTTAATAATGTCATGGATCTTGAATCTCAAGCCATAAAACTCGAAATAATATGTTGTGCAACATTAATTTAACTTGGAGCAACTCAAGTTAGACTAAAATTACAATGAAAAAGTTGGTTAATGGGCTAACAACAGTTTTTTTTAGTATACACGGGGTGGACCAGGAGAGTCGAGAAACTATTTTCGTTAACACTTATTTTTTTTTGTTCTTCAAATGTTATAACTGAGACTCGGACATATAAAAAATCAACAAATGGAAACATCTAGTGGATTTTTTTGACAATCGAAAGTTCATTATTTTGACTCAAGGGAGTTTCAACACCAGTTCGATGGAAGGATTGAGCCTTCCACAATTTTGTAGACTAATGCAATAAGCATTCTCTGACAGATTTTTCTTGCATTGGCAGACAGGGACTGAACGAGTATTGAACAAGAAACAAAGACACAGGCGAGACTTCTAAAGATTCTTCATCACAAAATACGAAAACTGTAACTGTAACCCCTTGACTACTAGGAACGTTTCAGACGAATAGTGTGGGGGAAGGGGCGGAGCTTGAAAAATGACGCATTCCGATTGGCTGGGAACGGGGCTTAGCTGGAGGGTGGGGGAGGAGCGAAACAGTGGAGGGTTAGGGCTTAAATGCCCATCCATACCTACTGAAGTATTGAAGAAGAAGAAATGCATTGGCTAGAGGATGTTCTAAGGATTCTTACTTATAAAATACGAAAACTGAAACTAAAACCCCTAGACTACTAGGAACGTTTCAGACGAATAGTGTGGGGGAAGGGGCGGAGCTTGGAAAATGACGCATTCTGATTGGCTGGGACGGGGTGGGGGAGGAGCTAAACAGTGGAGGGTTAGGGCTTAAATGCCCATCCATACCTACTGAAGTATTGAAGAAGAAGAAATGCATTGGCTAGAGGATGTTCTAAGGATTCTTACTTATAAAATACGAAAACTGAAACTAAAACCCCTAGAATACTAGGAACGTTTCAGACGAATAGTGTGGGGGAAGAGGCGGAGCTTGGAAAATGACGCATTCTGATTGGCTGGGACGGGGCTTAGCTGGAGGGTGGGGGAGGAGCTAAACAGTGGATGGGTGGGGCTTAGGTGCCCATCCATACCTACTGAAGTATTGAAATGACGAAACAGAGGCATTGGCTAGAAGATGTTCTAAGGATTCTTACTAATAGAATACGAAAACTGAAACTAAAACCCCTGGACTACTAGGAACGTTTTATATTTTTGATGCGCATGCAACAGTTGACACATAAAACAATGTATGTATTAAACACCTTATGTTTCACAATGCTCATTTGAATGATTTCGTAAATGTTGCATGAAAAGTAAGGTTATGGATTATTTGACAGCTCAATGAGACGCCGGAGGCCGGTGAAAAGAGTGGATAAAGGGGCGGGGCTTGGCAAGTGACACGTTCTAGAACTGGTTCGGGGCGGGGTTTAGCAAATGACGCGGTCTGATTGACTGGGGACGGGGCTTAGCGAATGCCACGTTCTGATTGGCTGGGGCGGAGTTTAGCTGAAGGGTGGGGGAGGAGCTAAACAGTGGAGGGGTAGGGCTTAAATGCCCATCCATACCTACCGAAGTTTTGAAGAAGAAGAAACATAGGCATTGCCTAGAAGATATTCTAAGAATTCTTATAAAATACGAAAACTGAAACTAAAACCCCTAGACTACTAGAAACTTCTTATATTTTTGATGCGAATTCAACAGTTAACACAAAAGACAATGTATGTCAACACCTTATGTTTCACAATGCTTATTTGAATGATTTATTTGACAGCTCGATGAGAGCCTGGAGGTCGATAGGAACCCTGGGCGAAAAGAATGGATAAAGGGGCGGAGCTTAGCAAATGACACGTTCTGATTGGCTGGGGGGTGGGGTTTAGCAAATGAAGCAGTCTGATTGGCTGGGGGCGGCACTTAGAAAATGCAACATTCTGATTGGCTGGGGCGGGGTTTAGCTGTAGTGTGGGAGGAGCTTAAAAATAGAGGGTAGGGCTCAAGTGCCCCGTACCTATTCCGAACATCATTGTTACATCCAATATTGATTTATAATTCAAAGATCATCTAAATCGGACAAATAAAAAAAAAACTGAAAACGGTACGTTTCTGGTGATGCGTTAATTTTACAGGACAGTGTATATTCGTAACTATTTTAACTAGAAACGTTAATTAAACACCACTGATATACGATCACCTTTAGAAGAAATAAGTCTTCCAATTTTTCAAAGCAATCATTGCGATTTTTTTTATGCTACTTTTGCAATAGTGTTGTTAATCTCTGTTTAATTTCAAAATAGACGCATTGCCACCCTCGATCAACCGCCCACATTAAGATATAAAAAGACCATTTTATTTATCTTGAACCCCAAGTTAGAGACTGGTTATATAAAAATGTACCGTTTACTTCTGCCTTATTAAGTTTATTTAATACCTTACTCACGTACTTTTCCGAACGTATTAAATGTTTTTTCTTGACTGAGAATATTGAGGAATGTAAAAATAAAACAATACAAGATAAGGATGTTCCCTTCCATTTATACCCGAACGATTTATTATCTTAATTGGGATTCCACGGCACGTGAGTTTAGGACAGATATTTGTATAACGCAATCATCTACGTAAAAAGTAAAATAGAATTGGATTTTTATGTAAATATTCTGCACACTTTTGCGGCAAATAAATGACATAATTTTCATGAATTATTTGCTTCGCCTAATTTTTGTAACATAATTTCTATCGTTAGAAAAATTAATAGATGAAAAGAAAATTTTACAAATTTAGTTTACTGGCTGATTCTCACAAATGAATAACTTTTCATGTTCCCATGTTCTTGGACTTAAAATTACGACCTAAACTGTTTATCCTTATAATTCCTTATAAATGGACTTGATTAATGCGTAAATAATAATTAATGATAAAAATAAATCATGATCGAGTTAAATTAAATGTTAAAGCGCAAATCATGACACGTGGCAACGGTTACAGAGGTTGCTGCATAAGAGTAGTATAGATAAAAAACTGGTTGATGATCTCTATACAGGCTAAAATTATACAGTAATAATTAACTAATCTTTTATAGTAGCTGAAGTAGCTTGATGATACATCACTTTTCTCTTAACCTAAAGTATTCAATGCAAAGATTTACAATAAGGCAGCAGATATTTGGCCGTGCAAAATTCAAGGGTTTAAACGTCGACAAGCCAAAATTTCAAAAATGTTTTTTGGAAATATTTATTTTCTGCCAACTCTTTGAGATTCCGTAAAACTAAATTTGCATAAGTGATCGATACAGGACCTCGAAGTTCTAACCACTGTGCGAGAATATAATTATTAATGAAAATTATTTCACTGTAATTGGAAGACGATTCTACTTCCACTCGCAAGCTATATGTTCTAACCACTGAGCTGCTTATCTTAATTAGCAATGTCTGTTGGGAATCACTTCACAGATTTGTCTTAATAACTAGTTATGCAGCAATATTAATTCGATAATGTCTTATATATTGTTGGATGGAATACGATTGTACTTTTGATTTACCCTGTATATTAAATATATGAAGTGTACCTTTATTATGGTCAGTGAGCTTGCTCTTCTCAACAATCAAGTAATCACTTGGTAATTACTTATATGAATCATATAAACCATACAATAGATTGCATAAAGGTTCCTTTTGGAAATTAATCTTCTTATTGTTCCAGACCTGTTATTTGTCCACTTACCTGAAACAAAATAAACATTATTCGCACACCAGTTACTGTATAAGAGTCGGAAAATAAATAAACAATTGGTTTGTTTATACCCAACAATATTCAAACCTATTCAGGGAGATATGCAGAGTTTATTTATTCAGTATCAATTAATAATATTAATGTTCGATAGCGAATAATACATAGCGAATATAAACACCAGATAATTCTCAAAAGCTGTAAAGCTTTTAAACGTGTTTGTGAATCATTAATTGGACTGGCCTGAAGTGAAGCCAATGGTGGGTATTTTAATGGAACGTGTATTCTTTTTGAAAATAAACTATCGTTGGTTTTGTAATTGCTGTTTTTAAGCCGATACAGGCCATTGCAGTTTAATTTGCGAGCAAATGATTATCGGTTGTGTAGTAACAGTAAAGTTATTTGGTGTATACAGGATCATGGTATATCCTTCTTTTTCCTTTAGTTTTGAATATAAATGATTGAAATTTGGAATATTCTATATTTATACTTAATAAACGTCACTTTTTGACACATAATAGTTATTAATTATATAAGGGGATTAACAAATGTGCACTCGAGGCGCAGCCGAGAGTCACATTTTTTCGAGTGGATTGAAGGGATATTTTGAATCTTGGCAACGCCGTACCGATGGTGGAGGCCAGTTTGTCTATATGTGTCAGTTTGCGTTATTTGTGTTTATAATACTCGATATTAATTACATTTGTCATATTTGTGTATTAGTGAGGTGCAAATATGGTGAGGCAGAGCCAGATATGCAAAAGACGTCAGTTTAAGAACTCAAACATATCTTTTCACAAGTAAATAAAAAAACATTTTTTGCAATGATATTAGCTGACAATAGGCGTACGCGCCGGGGCAATTCTCTCGTATGTTTTAAAAGAAAAATCGAAATATGCCCTCATCAAAATTAAATATTTGTTGAATTGCATTGTTTTTAAAAAATTTAATATTATAACAATCTATTTTCAAATTTAAAAACTAACTCGTGTGCCTATTGTAAGTTTATATACAAGTCTCCTTTACAAGCATTTAATATGCCTCTTAATACCTTCCACTGCTTTCAGTTTTGAGCAATCTTTGCTCAATTTTCTGCTATCCTATTAACATGATCCTTCCGCCTAGTTGGTGGTGTAACTCTACTTCTTTTATCATCCCTGTATCTCCGTTTATTAATTTTTGGACCACTGATTATCCGTCATTCGGGCTATATGGCATATTCATCTCTACGTTTGTGTCACAACTTTTGTTCTCTGCCTTTAGCACTGTGTTTAATATTCAATTTCTTCTGTTAATTCCCAACATATTTCTCTCCATTTATCTTTGTGCTACTCGTAATTTATTTGGTGAGGTTTTAGTTAATGTTAACGTTAATTCCTTATACTTCATTCGTGTTAATCGTGATATGTATATATGTAGGCGTAATCCGTTACGCTTTACTACAGGGATTACCAGAAACACTTTATTGTATTGCATAATAAAGTTTTGCTTTATAAAAGTTATTTCTAGAAAGCGTCAATTCAATACAATCCTGAATATATTGTGCAATCCTGCGATATGTTTACTTTACCTTTTTCGCATTTACACATTTAACAAAAGCGTTTTTTTTGCAAAATAGTATTTCTATAAAAGTTATTTAATTTAATTAAAAACGGTTTGCTTTTCCATCGCTGAGGCATGTTTAAATAAAAGTGATTGTATTTTGCAAGGATGGTATTTCCACGTAGAGGCAGATTAACTTCTATTCTGACAATAACGTTGTTTGTCAGCTTTATTCAGTGAGTTTATGAGTATTATGAATTGTGTTTCCAATTAACCCAGGTGTTCTATATCAATATTATTAATTCAATTATGAAAATGATTATGCCATAATGACTTAAAGCGTTTTAATTACAGCTCTATACTGTTCACCTTTACAAGAACAAAATGATTTCATGTGAAGTACCAAATTTAACCTTAGCTAGACTTCCTTTTTGGATTAAAATAGTGTATTGCTGGGTATTATTTGATACAGTGTAGTTATGAATTATTTGTGTTAAAACAAATATCACGCCTTGGATACGAAATGGAATATACGAGGATCGTCTCGAGATTTTGTGTGGGCGCAAATTTTCCATAGGAGGAATAACAAAACAACAGGAAGCTGAGATAAAGTTACGATCTGGATTTCCAAGAGATGCATACACAGTAATCTTATATATCTGGGTTGGTGGTTAGGAATAAATATACGTGTTCACGGAATACGTACCAACGTCGAGAATTTGAGTGGGTTCTCAATCAATTGAGTTAAATCTGACTACGAAAGTTGTTTGCTTAAAAGAATTGTGGTTTATTAATTTATTAAAGGGTGAGATGGAATTGTAAGACAAAAATGGTGGAAAATGAGTATGAGCTGTTAAGTAACATTAATTATGTATGTATAAAATTTTAGTGCAACAATTATTAAGGATTTGGATGTTGTGATATTCAAATAAACGTAATAAACTGCAAAACGTAAGTACCAGAAGGACAAAATATTTATTTACTGATGACTACCTTTGGGTGGCATTGTTAAATTGTGAATACTGAGTATGTGCATAATATGTATTTCATGCTATTTAATTATTAGCCTAGTGATACTTTGAAAACAGAAAATTGAAAAACATATGGAAACGTTCACTAAATCTACAATGATGCAATTTAAATATAAAAGACCAGCCCGTGGGGAATATTACCCACCAATGGTGTTCCCACGATTTCCTCATCGGTCGTTCAATATTAAGCAATATCTGCAACGCGTAATCCTGTGCACAACTTTGCTAATGCAAGAGCTCTTAGTTTCAGTGACCAAATCCTGCATTTAAATGCCTCTGCATAGGATGTTCAACGTGGACACAAATTTGATAAAGTTAGAACTACCTAAAATTATCTAATAATTTTAATCTCGATATCAATTTATTTGAAAACAAGGCCAGCACCTTCTTAATATTTTTTTTTGATATATTAATAGTAACTATAAATTTGCCATCACTAAGCTCAAATAACTTTATTTTTAGGCATTACAGTACCTAATGGTAATATTTTTGCTACCTTTATAAACTCGTTAAAACGCTTAATTGGATGATAACATTTTCGTTATCTTTTTTATTTTTTGTCCGACTTGAATAATTTGAATAATAAAAAAATAAGTGTTATATCTGGCAGACCTCCTTGCCTGTATGTATTTTGATGCGCTGAATTCAAATCTGACGTCAAATTTGCACACAACTTTTTTTAATCTCAAATTATAGCTAAAAACTTTTTAAAATTCCACTTTTCTTTTAGATATTATTGCCCTGCTTACTAAAGAGTAATGAAAACACGTTGTACTTATGTATTTCGAATTGCTGAGATGGAATTTGATGTTGAAATTGCTCTATCATGCCACAATTTCTTTTAATAACCTCAAAAAATTGGCTAAGTTGTATAGAATCTCATTATAGTGAACTAAAAACCGAAAACGAATGGCGCGATGATAGTTATGTATTTTGACTCACCGAATCCGAATCTGATGTCCTAGTCTAGTCTAGTAGAGCACGAGCACAGTTTTTTTTAACTTCAAGAAATAGCTTAAAATTCCACAAAATTTCACTGCGCCCAATCTAGCTCTGCGAGGCTGGTCCTCTGTATCAGTAGTTTTATCTCGGGGTTCTTAGTTGTAAAACTTTAAAAATTTCGGGAAAAAAGTAGAATCATACAGGGTTTCAGGGTAGAGAAAGTGGAACAAATTTAGGGTTTCTTCTTTAAAATTGAAAAAATTAAAAAAATAAAGCTCCGCTCTTTAACAGAAGATATTGTTAGGTTATGGGGAATTTTGTTTGATTTATATTTTTAATTTCATTTTATTGTCTTTCTTTCTTTTGGGCCCCACGTTGAGAGCCAAGATAAATGTTAAGATAGGAGACTTTAGGGGATTTTTTTGATTTGATTTTGAATTTATATTTTATTTGTTTTATTGTTTTTATAATTTAAGGTAAGTTTGAATTTAGATTTTTGCACGTTCTAGAAATTAATTTTACTTTTTTTCAAAAGAAATATTTTTTTCTTTTTTTTTTGCACTCAAAATGTTAGGTTTTATTGCAAATATCAGACACTTAACGGTTAAAATATTAGCTCAGAGTAAGCTCCGCACTTTCGGGTTACCGAGTCGTTTTAATTGCACTTGAATTGGCAGACCTGATTTAAGTTTTTGACACTTGTGGTTCAGATATGATGGCTGACTGTTCTAGAAGTTATTGCACCGTTTGCTGGATTTGTGTAAACCAAATAGGCCTTGGATACAATTTTGGATTTCGAGGTGGCTGCTCATTAATTACGATAAGTTTTACCTTTATTCCTGGTAAGTTGAAGCTGCTTTTCCGTTACATTTTCGCATTAGACCTTGACCCATCATTTGAATGTCCTGGGAATATGAATTTCCAGTGTAAATTATAATTTTCTCAATTTATTTCAGGAGCGATCTGGACGTGGGTTTGCTTCTTTCACTACCCAATAACAACTCTCATTTTGTTTCGTTTCTAAGAAACATGCAGAAAATTTGCCAAACTATGGATTTCTTGATTCCCAACTATCATTATGGTTTGTATTTTTGCTTTTTTTTAACTTTATTATACAATTTTCCTACGAAATTATGCCATTTTCAGCATCCTTATCCCCTGACGAATTTGTGGATACCTATTTGTTGATATTACGTGAGATGAATTTTTGCCCTGCCGTTCACTTTGACGAAACATCACTGAACCTTTCGAAGATCACTACACAACACTTGTTAGGATCTAATTTACATTGTGTCTAGTTATTTGACTAGACTGGAGGTTTCACAGGTAAGTCTTATACTAATTAATTACAATTTTAAAAGAAATTTACAGAAATAAAGTCCGTCTTTGTTTAACTGTTGTGTTGAAAATCGTTCATACTTTGTTTAAAACATGTAACTAACAGCTGTTCTGTTATTGATTATTTTAAAGAAACAGTACAATGCATTTACTTTATTTTCGCCTTTAATTTGTTCACGTTTGGTTTGTTTTAGCGTAGCTGACCTTTTGTTTACATGTGGCTCGTTGACCTCTTTCGACTCAATAGGTGTTCTACAGCAGATTTATCAAGATGGTTCTCCGACATGATATCCTTTTTTTAAACTTGTATTAATCTATTGAGTATACCATACGTAAGTTTCTCGTTATTTGTTTTATTAAGAGGATTATTTTATTTTATCCTCGTTGTACCTAAGTTTGTTTTTAGTTTTATTTATTTTATAATCGGGTTTTAATTTCTTTTATAGTTTAAAATACATGACAATATATAGGGTTTCTTTTTTAAAATAGAAAAAATAGAATAATGCGGGGCGCCGGCGCGGCGGTGATAAAAATATTTTCGCTACTACATTTACATTTTAAAACTTAATTGCTTCCAAAGGGTGTATAATGAAGGTTCTCTAGTTTTATAGCAGTTAAAAGATCATTTTCAGATAGTAGCAAAATTAAACCTGGAATAAATCCAGAGATGTCCTAAAATTTTAGTGGATTTTCCGTATTCACACTTATCTTCAAGATGTAAGCCAAGTGGTTATTTAAAAACGGTGAAATTGCTGCAACTGATCTGTCATGCTTATTGTTCTACAAGTGCGTTACTATATATGTTTCTCGATTTAAGCTCTGTAAGCGGTTTATAAAGTAATTTCAAAAAGATCGTTAGAGCGTAAGAGTTAAGAGTAGTTTGAAATAAAAAATAGTTTGCCTTTTTATCAACACACGTTATTTGAGAAATTTCAGTACAATATTTATAAAAAATGCGATGTTATTTACACCAGTTTTCAGTACATAAATCCACACAAGAATATATAACACATCTTAATTTTAAGAAGATTCAAAACTGACGCATTTGATCATAGAGTTGCTGGGTAATTTTATGCAAAATAATACTGAATGTGAGTGTAATATATACTGTTTGTTACTTGTGTCTTTCTCTGAAATAACATTATTAAACTTAAATTGCAAGCTGTTACTACACGAGCTCTGCAAGCTTTGTATTAATTTCCGCTGTGCATACCTAGCTGCTGCATTGGTGAGCCAAGGAACTTGGAGTGAGTGCATTTTAGAAATTCGTAAAAATGTAGAGGTACCTAACTTACAACTAGAAACTTTGAGAAGACATAAATAAAGACGTTAAAAATATATAACTCCAATATGTGACTGAATTTTGCATATTTTCAATCATAAAATAATTCAGTGCGCATAATATTTCGTACATTTTTCAGTAAATACTAATAAAGAAATGTATAAAAAGCTTTGCTTTCCGACTTTAAAGTCAAGCATACCAATACAAGATAGTTTTTAAATTGTTTTGAAGATCAAAAAATTATAATAATGTTAATGATTGAATTAAAAATAACTAATTCTGTCTGCTATCACGAATATTATGATTTCAGTTCTATCCTTCTATAATGGGTAGCATACTTTTCCATTTAAAAAACACCTCCAAAAAAATACATTTTAGTTCAAAACTATAATATGTTCTAAAATATTGATAAGTATAATTTTATAACAAAAATATTTTGCAGAAAATGATTTTACTTAACTTTTTTAAATTTGCTTATGGTAGATACGTGTTAGCTTCTAAAGTCAAATTGTCCGCCAGTAATCTCTATAAAATACATTAAATTGATTTTATATATTTAAATTCAATATTGCGTCCCGTGGGAAAAGCGCGTGATATTCTACATTGTGGTTTAATTCGGTTTGTTCGCCGCACCGTAGATTTATATTAAGCTCTCAAATCGTGCAAAATTTATCACTAAAATAGGCTAACAGGCAAGGGGCTTATGGCTGAAATACAAATGACGTGTATGACTACTTTTAAACTAGTCCGAAATAATGCATTAATATTAATACAGTATACAGAAAAATTTCGAACAGTTTGAGGTTTATATATCAGAATATCATAATTTCTTTAGCTGCATAATTTTAACAGAAACTTGGAATATAACAAATATTAATTTATTCAAAATTGATGGGTATGAAATTATTCAAAGTGACAATAAATTAAATAAAAATGATGGTATATTAGTGTATATTAAGAAGGAGCTTCAATATAAATATGAATGCATAAAAATAGGGTTAACAAATGCAATAAACTTAATAATAACTTCAGATGATGCTACATTTAATATCCTTGCCATCTATAGATCTCCATCTACTTCTGAAATTGACTTTGTGAATAATTTGTCAATCCTTTTAAGCAATTATGATTACAAATTGTATGATACTTTTTTCGTTGTAGGAGATATTAATATAGATATTGGCGAAAATAGGGGTAATTTCGATTACATTGATGAATATCTGAATTTACTGTCGGAACATGGTTTTATATCAGCTATAAATAAAAATACTAGGGTAACTTCTAATACAGCTTCATGTATAGACCACATTTTTGTTAAAAGTAAATATCTGATTTCGAATGACATAATTCCAGCAGTTATTAAGACAAACATATCCGATCATTATCCAGTAGTTGCTAAAATAAACTGCAAAGAAACAAAAAATACAAAAGCGCAAAATAATAACAACTCTTACAAAAAAATTAATGAAAAAAAATTAGTTCGAATTATATCAAATGAATGTTGGGATGATATATATAATTGTAATGAACCAGAAGCTGCTTTAACTTTACTTCAAACAAAATTTTTAAATGCACTGAATGAAGCCACACAGAACATCAAATTCAGCATAGTCAAAAAGAAAAAACCATGGATATCTATAGGTTTAGAGCTCCATTAAAACAAGAGATATGTTATATCATAAACATGTAGCCCATCCACATAATGAAGATATTAAAAAAGAATATATTACCTATAGAAACAAATTAAATGGGCTGATAAAAAAAACAAAGCATAATTATTTCAAATCTAAAATTGAAAATAATAAAAGTTGTTCTAAAAACCTTTGGAATATTGTAAATGACTTTTCTAATAATTATAAATATGAAAATAAAACTATAAACAAAATTTTAACAGAAAATGGAGACGAAGTTATCAGCCCTATAGAAATAGCTAATAAATTTAATAAATACTTCTCAGAAGTAGGAAATAAACTTGCTTCAGAAATAATCCCAGGGCACATTGATATAATATGAATGAAAATGTTCCCTACTCTATGTTCTTAGAACCAACCAATGTACCTGAAATTAAGCAAATTGTTCATGAATTAAAAAGTAATAAAGCACCAGGACCGGATGGTATAACGAATGAAATGCTGAAACTAACAATAAATTATATAGCTGAACCGTTATCATTTATAATTAATAGGTGCATAGAGAAGGGATCATTTCCTAAACAGTTTAAAGTAGGTGTAATTAGACCATTATTTAAAGGTGGAGATAAATCTAATATTTCAAATTATCGTCCTATTTCCTTGACATCCTCTATGGCAAAAGTATTTGAAAAAATTATAAAAAAACGGTTGACAAAATATTTAAATAAGCATGGGTTTATTTCAGATATGCAGTTTGGTTTTCGGGAAAATTTGTCCACGCAAGACGCTATAGCCAAATTGTCCTCTATTGTATATAGTGCTGTAGACAACAAAAAGCCATGCTTAGGTGTTTTTGTTGATCTGGCAAAGGCCTTTGACACTGTTAGTCATAGTCTTTTGCTAGATAAACTTGAACACCTGGGAATAAGAGGAAATGTACTTCAATTATTTAAAAGTTATCTGTATGACCGAAAACAGAAGGTGGAGGTAAACAAGGTGTTCAGTGATGAGATGACAGTTACATGTGGTGTACCTCAGGGTACTGTTCTTGGTCCCATTTTGTTTACCATATACCTGAATAACTTACTTAGATTAGATTCCTCTGGGACAATAATATCATTTGCAGACGACACTGTCATACTGTATATTGGTAACTCCTGGGCTGAAGTAAAAGAGGTAGCGGAAACAGATTTGAAGGAAATTATAAACTGGTTTAATGCAAATTTGCTAACCGTAAATGTGAATAAAACCAAAATAATTCCATTTACTTCTTATGAAAAATATTTACCTGATTACAATTGTATAACTGTTGAAAATAATGATGTAACAATTGCTACCTCAACTAAATATCTAGGTATTTTTATTGATTCATTTTTGAGATGGGAAGAACATGTAAAAAAGGTTACTAATAAACTCCGACGAATTATACATAAATTTTATTTATGTAGACATATTCTTTCCCTGAATCAACTTAAAATCTTGTATTATGCCCTAGTAGAGTCTTTATTGCAGTATGGCATAGTTGGTTGGGGGGGAGTAAAAAAAACTTTGCTGGACCCATTAGAAAAAATTCAAAAACGAATTCTAAAAGTTATGTATTTTAAAGAAACACGTTATTCCTCAGATAAACTCTATGACGATCTTAAGTTATTGGATATTAGACAATTATTTTCAAAGGCAGTTTTAGTATTTTTCTTTACTAATAAACACTACTTAAACCCAATACAACACAGATGTAATACGAGAGGAAAAGCAGCTGCTCATTTGTCCTTACCTAGGGCCCAAAAAACAGTGGGTCAAAGATCTTTTATCTACATTGGACCAAGATTGTACAATAATATGCCAAATTTTCTTAAACAGTTAAATAATAAACATCGATTTAAAAACTAAAGGAATGGATTCATTCAAAAAGTCGACATTTTTTCCACAATATTATTGATCCCCTAATTTAAATTTATTTTGTTATTATTATATTATTTTTATTCTTATTCTAGGAAAACCTGTTCTCTTTTAATGTTGTGAAATCAACTCTTATTGATAAATTATCTAATATTATTATTAAGTATATATGTGTGTTGTGACTGTTGTGCATATATATGTGTATGTATAAATGGATGTATATGTATGTATTTTGTTTAAATGCTAATGTTTGTATATTATATAATACTATGTGTAAATTAAGAAGTACATAATATGTATAATTGTCTGATCCATTGCTGATAATAAATATTACAATTTATGAGTATAACCATAACCATAGACAGGTGCTTAATTGCACCTAAATGGATTTTCTGTATATTTATTTACATATTTTGTATGGTATTAAACCTCGTTTTATAGTTTTATGTATGTAAATAAATTATTATTATTATTATTATTATTATTATTATTATAATGAGTGCACGCGTGTTTGTATATTACGGGTGAGAGTTTTGTTTGAAAAAAATTACCATTTTGCAGAGTTGCAATAATAGAAAATTTATCACCCAGTTTGCACCCTTTATCCGCTATATAAAAAGTGATTAATGTTTAATGGTATAATTTTGTTTCTACAGGACCTTTGAATTTTTGTGGGGCTTTTTTTGCCCCCAAACTATATGAGATAATTATTTCATATTTGGTAAAAGATACCAAATTGATTTAACCACTGGCGTTCGAGAGGGCCAACTTTCTTTCCCATTAAGGGAAGAGATCAGAGATCAGAATTTGTACAATACTGAATTTATTTTCAATTTCATTTCATTTTTAATTTCCTGCCATCACTAGCAATTTTTTTAAATTTTTATATATAATATTATGTAAATAGTATAAAAAGATAGTTATAATTTAATGTGGACTTTTCAATTCAATAAATGATGTAGCATATTATCCTGGCATTGAGATTTTCCAGGCTTTAATGATTACTGAGTTGATGTCTCATTAAAAAATAAAACAGGCTCAGATGAATGTAAAATTAATTAAACGTATAGTTGAGGTTGCACTGCACGTAATGCTTAATATAATACATACGTCTTTAAATAAAGGAGACGCTCCGGATGAATAAACTAAGTACAGTAAATCCAGTACCTAAGATAAAAAACACGGTAAATGCTGGTGAGTATCGATCATTAAATGGTACATTACTTAAATAGGTAACATCATATTTTGAAGATGATAATATTTCCCGCCGCACTGATCGAATCGTCGGATTCAGATAGCTTGACGGCGAAATTGAAATTTTAGTTGGCGATCCGCTTTTAATCCGTCCACCACGAAGCTACAAGCACTCAAGAGAGTACGTAAAACCGACTTTTCGTTAGGGTACCAGTACCTATATAGACTGAAATTTTAGAAGTTCATACATCTACCAAGCCGATTTACTGCACATTTCTCTCACTTTGTACCATTTAAAAATCTAGCAACTTGGACAGCCGGAGAAAGAGTAAAATTCAGTTTGCTTCTAGCAGTCCGCCTGCCCAGTTCAGCTTAGTAAGTATAGGTAAATATCGAATAGGATTAGAGTAGATCAGTTTTAGTAATATAATACAATTGAAACTACTGTACCAGTTAATAGCTACACATATTTAAATGTTATAATTTAACGACTATGCAGAATATACAGGGAGTCCATTTAACACGAAACACCGCCAATAACTCTTGAGGCAAAATTGTAAAATATTTCCGAAACACGTCGACTTTTATTTTTGAGAAAACTTTTGACGTAAAACGGTTAGCTATCTTTGTCCCCCCTCCCCTGCAGAACACCCTTCGAAAAATTTTAAATGGGATCATGTGTCGAGTGACAATATACTTTAACCCTAGCAACGAGTGTGGTTTGTTTTTGCATATTTGTCGATTAATTTTCGAAATATTCGGTAACAAAAGTTTCAGCTATGCTTCTATTCGCTGAGTACCTAAACTGAAAATTGAAAAAATGCACTTGTAGGTAGCAGAAATTAAATTTAAACTAATGTCATGCGTCACTAACCCTTTCTATGTATAGCCACAAGATGGTATAGCATTATATGTAAAATACAATGCATTGTATTTGCATCCTCATTTACATCTGTATTGTTTAATCAACATATTGTAAATTAGGAATTCGTATTTAAATAAACATCTATCTATTAAATTTTTGGGTATTAAAAGTAAATCAACCTGTACAGTAAAGAAATATTTACGCTATGTTAATTATCAGGGGCGGATTTACCTAGGTACGCTTAAAAACATTAAGTGAAGGCAGGGGTCTCTTTTGAAAATAGTTGAAATGAAAAGATTATGTCTTTCAATAGTATTTAATATTTAAAGTCTACATAATAAATATATAAAACATTGAGATTTTCTTGTAACATATTAGACGAGAATTTTCGTCTATATACCTAGATTATTTTCAAATCACAAAATTTCATTAAAAAAATTCCACGAGTCATAAGCGTAGGGCCCCCAAAGTCCTAGATCCGCCCCTGTTTATTATATCGGGTGGGCCAAAAAATGTTGCACTTTATACGTTTGCCTATAACTTTTTTTTTTATTAACCGATTTTAATGATCTTGGTGTCGTTACTTACAGAAAAGAATGGACTATCGATGAAAAATTTCAAAATGTCCGATTTTTTAAAATGCAAGATGGGTTTGAAAATAGTCCTTTCTTTGGCAAATTCTTTTTGAAGAAGAACTGTCGAAATGACTCATCCAATAGGAAAAAGCAATAAAATGGACTTTTTTATATATTTTAAGACCTTGATGAAAGAAATCGGTTCATCGGAAAAGGAGCTATACGTAATCATACAAAGCGTCTTTTTGTCATTTTTAGGCTGTATTACTTAAATTGAACTCACTTCATTGGCCAATAACTTTTATACCTGGTATAAGTAAATATAATTCTGGTCGGGAATCAGGCATATTTAATTCTCACTCAGAGGTCCCTAGTTCGATTCCCATGGCACCAGATGTTTGATATTGACAGTATTTAAAAGTTAATCTTTAACTAAAGCATAAACGTCCCTTATATTAATTTGTATTAATAATATACTCATATATTTTACTATTTCTGTTGCGGTATGTACAATGGTTCCCTCATGTCATATGGTCGGTCTATCAATAAAACATTAAATAAGTATATTATAGATAACAATTCGGGTAAATAAATATATTTTTATTTTATCTAGGAAATACAGAGTATAACATTAAAGATAAATAAATCTTGGTTATTGGAGCTTTTTGGATATTTTAACAACAAAAGAAAAACCAATACTTAAATCACGCTTTTAATCCGATAAAACTAAAACAAGAACATATTTTATGCATTGCGCAATTGGCCTTAAGTGTTGAATTGTACTTGTCTAACCGAAATGAGCACCCTGTAAAAATTTTAATTAAAAGAATTAATTAATATATTTAATACAATACAAAATACAATCCGGATGTCAACAGGTTAGGTGGAAGTGGGTAATTTTTTCATCAAAACTTAACGACAGGTAATTTTCGACTCTAGCACTCCCACCATAATGACTTTCACGCATTGTGAGGATACATTAAATTTGCCTAAATAATAGATTCAACCTCCGAATCAATAATGTTATCACGCAAATTAGCTAGTGTAAACAATCCTAATAATCAATATTTTAATTAAAGCTGAAGTACCTTATTACCACTGTAAATAAATTTCCCTTAGTGATAAAAATTATTGTTGTTATATTTGTATAATGATTGCTGTGGCTTATCGTTATAATGAGTTAAATAACTAGATATATTATACAAGCAATGACAGAAGAAGAACTGGAATAATACGGATTTAATACTTTTACCCCTCCTACAAAATTGATTAATTTTATTAATATTGATGGACTGGTAAAATTATATATTTGATTTTTTTGTCACAACGAAGATTATACGCAAGTATCATCACCCTTAATTATTTTGGTTGATAATAGGAGTGACGTTAGTTAGTTTACAAAATAATTCAGAAATATCATTTTTTGTTTTTTTTTTTTGGAAACATCCTAGAAACCTTAATTTTCTATTACAATTTAAAACTTATTTTTTCAACGGTAATTTGATGACCGATATTTACTGCACTTACCGTAAAAAATCATCTAAATATTTCCAGAGACATAGATAAACAGAAGAAAGTCTACTGAGTGGCCGCCACGTTCGCCTGATTTAACTCCATAGGATTTTTTCTTGTGGGGTTATCTTAAAAGCAGAGTGTACGTAAATAGACCAGATTAGATGGATTAAAGCAACGATTCCGAGACTAAATACAAGACATATTATAACAACAAACATAATTGGTATTGTCAAATTGTTAACGGTGCAAGTTTTGAAAGTTTATTGTAATAAAAATGAGGTTTTGAATTGTAATAATTATAACAGAAAATGAAGTTTTTCCTTGGATGTGTTCACAAAAAAGAAAATCGCTGAATTCCTTTGTAAAAGGCCTATCAATTTTTAGAATAAAATATAGTGTGTCCCATTTAGAAAAATTATCGATGACGTCATAGATTCATGAAAGTGTCAAAAAAAATTTTTTTCCTTACGTACAGATTCAGCAATCAGTTATTACTTTTTGACGTGTTTTTTCCAACAGTTTTTTCTACAGAAGAAAAGTTATGCATGTTATGCGTTTTTTTTGGGACACACTGTATGGCTGTTTCACGTACGTATACTAACATGCTTTTATCCAAACGCTGCTTTAAATATCAACTGCAGTCTGTAGAATATTGAGAGCTCGTTGAAAAGGTCCGTGCTCCATCATGTCCTGCATAATATAGTGCGGCAGCATCTGTAATGTCGTCTGCTGTTTAGTGTTACAAACAAAATAGCAAACTTTATTTCATTTAATATTACGTACATGGCACTGTGCTAATGGTCACAAACCACAGCCAACGCAACCCTGAATAAAGAAAAAAAACTTTATTTCACTTACTGGTCTCTCGGGGAGATAAGTGATACGAGTTGGTGGACATTTGGGAAATTGTAAGTGATAGTGGAATGGGAAAAAACTTTCGAGTTTCTTGAACCACAAAAAAAATATTTTTGTTGTTTTGATAAACTATAAACACGTAAATCTGTCTATTAATTACCAGTATTTTTCTGAAAAATGAGATTCTGCAGATTTCCTTAAGGGTCAACAACATATTTCCTCAGGAATTTATAAAACATTTATTAGCAACCCACATTTTTAAATAGAGTTGGGTTTTGCAATTTAGGATCACCTCTAATACATATTGAATTAAATTAGCAGCAATTTGCTGCAAAGTTAATTCCATTATCAGTCACTTATAAATTTAATAAAATGGATCATAGAAGAATTAAAAAGCTTTAGGATATAATTATATAAAAAATTGCCGTGTATTAATAGCTATTTATATTATAAGTGCCATACAAGGCATTTTATAGCACGCGTCTGAAGTTTACAAAACGAACCGAAGGTGAGTTTTGTAAACAGACGAGTACTATAAAATACAAATATGGCACGTTGTAACGAAGTGGTTTTAATCTGTCAAGGATTGCCTGTTTTATTTCACTATCTCCGTCACTTGGGTACACCCTGTAACTCTGTTATCATTTAAGTTATAGTTAGGTATCTATTTATTGTAAAATCAGCTGGTAAATTAATTGATTAATTTTCGATAGTCCCATGTATAGCTAAAATCCGTTAATTGTTCAAAAATAATGTTCAAGCCGGAAGTAAAAATCATTAGTTACGAAAACTTGCTAAAATATTAATCCGTGTCCGTTTCAAGCCGGTTCTTTTTGGAATATAGTTTAAAAATTATCAGCAATGCATTTCCGTTTTCCGTTAGCCCGGTTGAATAAGATAAATTGCATAACCCGCTCGGACTTAGTAAACCGAGTTCTTCATTCAAGCCACCTGTCCGAGTTCCACATATTGTATGAGCGCGCCGACCGCCTACGTCAGCGAAAAAGATAATAAATTCACCGGGAACGGTAAAATCCAAATCAATCGAATTATCGATACCTACGCATTCGAAAGCAAAGTCCGACCAGAAACGTATTTTTCTCAATTTTTTTCATAAGCCATCTTGGTAAGAACACCAGCAGTTCAACCGCTGCTCCGTAGCTTGAATAATCACCGAGATTCACTCCAGGTTGTATTGAGTAAATATCGCCGCATTGTAAATCTATTTAATCAAATCAGAGTTCGGTTTAAAGTTTCCGTTTAGTTGTATTTAATGTTATATCACACATTCGTCGGTTGTACCTTCCGATAATCAGTCTGGTAGTTGGGTACAGCCATCAACGAGTGTATTTCCAAAACGTGGATTTATCATACACTGGCAAAATAATTCGTTAATCAGTCTGGTAGTTTTATGGCCCCAGTGTATGGTTTAAATCTTTATTTTTCGGTAAGGAAATAGAATTCCTGGTTAACAAAACTCTGTATTTGAGGCCGTAGAAACCCGCGTGTATTAAGTAGTTTTCAAATCTGGAATAAAAGTCAAAGAATCTCTGTGCCTTGTTCATCGCACTCCGTTAATTTGGGTGTCTATAACTTGCTTCCCGTCCTCGCCGGCCGATCAATTCAATAGCGTGCATATATTTCGATTCCCTCGCACTGCGAGCCCGCGTTGTCCGAAATTTTAATATATTTTCTTTACCAGCTGAAAAATCATAGTCACATTTTTGTATATAGCCGACTGTGAAGTCAACCGAGGCTTTACTTCATTTTTATTTTATGTTATTCTGTTTCGTCATAAAAAATTGTATTAAACGTCCGAATTGCATATTGAATAAATCTGTTATAATACCTATCAGAAGTTCCGAGTTATCATTTCTGTTAAATTTCTAATTAACCCGTTTGAGAAATTGTTCAAGTCATACTGACATAATAATCATCTCAAGACCTACTGGCAAAAAACCATGTCTTCAACTGTTAGCTACCTAGGGTTTTCCTGGACACCGCCAGGAAACAAAAGTGTTGTTCTTTACACTTCAAAAAGGGAAAGAACTGGCGCTCGAGTTTTCCGTATAAAGAGAAAGGTTACGTAAGTATCTGTACATCGAAAGTAAGCGTCATTACAACGTATATAATACCTATACAAGATTTTATCTACGCTCGACTTACAAATTTTTTTTATACTTAAAAAACTACTAATCAATTAATATTATTTATTGTATAGATAAATATATTCTTTTTATTATTAGTACACTTTATTATAAGGTGTTTGAAACTATAAATAAGAGTCCGAAAATGCTCCCTTTTCGAGATACATTGTGTCAAAAAAATTATTAAAAATACACTTTTTTAATATCTCGAAAACGGTTTAAGATAGTAAATTGGGCTTTGGTATGCACTCGTGGAAACACTTCTTTTCGATTCAACGAGTTTTGACAATTCCACCAGTGACGTGCGTGAGAGCAAGATACACTCAGTTCCATAAAAAGTGACGCACTCGATTTTTTGGGTAATTTTAAAGTTCTTTAGTTCTTACCGGTGGACCGATTTGAACATTTTTTTTTTTCAGTTTATAGCAAAATGCATTCTGTATGAGCCGGATTGGAAGCAATGGTGCGTTTTTCCAAATTTCATGGAAATTAATGGAGAATTTTAAGCCTAAATTTTTTTCACAGATTTTCAAAACACCCTGAGGATTATTCTCTCATTCATGGAAAAATTATTCATTCTGCATTCGATGAACCATTTTTTAATAAACATTTTGTTTTTTTATTCATTGATTTATCTCTAAAATTGTCCGAATTACAGCTTTTTTGCTGAAACCTTGCGTATTACCAACTTATGAGTTTATTGAGTTTTATAGTGAAATAAACTGATACGAATTTTAAACATTAAACATTTTTATTAAACACAATTATAAACATTTATTTGAGGCATTTTGTGTAATTTTAGTCTCTAAAACTTCTTTAATGACACTTAATTAATGACACAACAACAAAGTATGGAGGCATACAACAAATTAATTGCTATGGCAACGGAATTGCTTTTTCAAAAGCAATGTGATTCTACAATGAAATAGATTTCCACCTCTTTATTTTTTGAAAGACAAAGGAATTACCTACCAATAAATAAAAAAAATTAAAAATCGGTTCACTGGTTTAAAAAAAAAGTTAGGTCAAAAATCAAATGCGTCACTTTTTATGGAACTGAGTGTATTACGACGAGAAAATTATTCTATTGGTTTCTTAATCGGCAGCCAATTCTAAAAAGAAAAGACCCATTGAGTTTTTCTGGTAGGACAAATGGTTTTCGAGTAATAAAAAATTATTTTTCTAGTCTAGTCACTGATATTTGATTTCGACTTCAAATCGTTTGTAAAATAATTTATTTTTAAATTTTCGATGTTTCTTTTATCTACAGGGTGGATTATCAAGGCCCTTACATATTTGTTAAATTTCATCGTTCTCCAATATCCATTTCAATTGCACCAGTTTCGTTATTTGATTGAAGAGAAACGTATTTTTAATATTTCTTTTGACACTTATTTATAGGAATTTCTTTTTTATTTTGACTTATTTCTCCCGAAACACCCTGTAGATGAATAGATAACAGCTATTGCAACTAACAGAATATTGATATAGACATAATTACCTTATATGAACATACATATCCTTAATCTGGAGAACCAGATATATTTTAATTTTTACTTTTTAATATTTTAATATTGTAACTTTTGTTTTGTAGACTGAAAGTATAAAGTATTAAATAAATTGTAAATAAATGTGTAAATTAAATAAATTTTAATTTAAAACAAAAGATTTTCTTTACTATTTTTAAAATTTTACAGCCATACAAAAAAGTTAATTACAAAGGAAATCACATTATAAATCAAGTATTTATTTATTTTATTCAACATTACCAATATATTACCAAAGCATTCTTATATTTATCAGTTTTTTTATTAAATGGCAGCACGTTAAAAAATAAGATATAGGGGGGGGAGTAGGAAATGCAAAAAAAAAATAAAAATTGAAAATTTAGTTAAAAATGACGTAAATTCATTTTTTTATTTGCTTTGTATACATTTTATGTAAAAAAGGAAAAAAATGTACTTTTAAAATTGAATTTCGCGCCATTATCAGTCAGCCATTTTGAATTTTCCGATTTTCTCTTCAAATTCGTAGTTAGTGACCTCGAAAACGCCAGAGTATAAAATTTTGACGATATTTTATTAATTTTTGGATGCGTTTAATGGCTACAATCGGCCCATAAAGGGTCTTAAATGACCCAATAACAGTTTAATACTAAAACAAACCATGTTTCTCAAATTTTTATGAATCTTAAATGAATATCTTTGAAAAACCCTCGAAAAATGCACAAAAACAGCAAAAAATGCACTTTTTTTGCATAATTATGCATTTTTAGGTACTTTCCCCGTCATTCTGTGCGTACGGACTATGATTTTTCAAGTTCTTATACCTAAAAGATGCATTCTATGCAATAACATTTTTTGGAGATAAAACTTCTTGAAAATCACCTTTTTTTTATTAATTCCAACTTCCAACGGCCTATTGGTAAGATCAATAGTAGTCCGCAGTAATCCAGCCTTCAAATAAGCACATATATTCGGCGTTGATTTCATCGTGTAAGTACCGACGTTTTGTAGAACTACTTAATTAAATCAGAGTTCGATATAAATTTTCCGTTTATTCGTATTTAATGTTATTTCACACATTCACCGACTGAGCTCTACAATATTCTGTTCATGATGGTATGGCCTAGTCACAAGTGAATGGATTTCAAACCGTGAAAAAGTCATACCCCGGCAAAGCACTTCTTTAACCTGCTCATGGTAGTTATGTGGCCCCAGCGTATGATTTAAATTGTTATTTTTCGGTAAGGAAGGAAATAACTTCCTCGTTAGCATAGCTCTGTATTTGAGGCAGTAGAAATCAGCGTTTGTTAAGTAATAACCGAAACCGAAACAGAAAGAATCACTGTGACTTATTGAACGCGCTCCGATATTTTGGTGTCTTGTTGGAGTCACACTTACTCGCCCTAGCCGTTTGATTTCCCCCGCGTTGGTATATATCTCGATCCGTTGGCACCTCGATTCCACCGCCGTCCGAAATCTAATAAAATTCACGCGTACTCTTGTTTGCCAGCTTGCATTATATCTTTATGAAATTTGTGCACAGCCGACAAAGTAAATCGCTGCATTATCCTGTTTAGTTCTAACTTACTTATTCATTATTGCTTTTAGTAAATAAATACTTTGTATGCTATGTAAAATTTACGAGTCATTATTTCCGTTGGTTTATTTCTAATTAACCCGTTTGAGAAATTGTCCAGTCCAGTTTACAAGACATCATCTTCCGACCCTCTGGACAATAAACCGTATCTCCATGTTGTCAGCTACCCCGTTAACGTTCTCACCCAGGTGAGCCAGACAAGTGCTGTTCCTTGCACTTAAAAATAAGGAACTGGCGCTCGAGTTTCCGTCCAAAAAGTGTTACAAAGCCAGAGAGTCCTGTTTATAGGTAACCAGTTATAAACAGTACAGGAATTTTTTTCTTATTTTGACCATTAGAATACGTCCTTAAAATAGTTTCCTTTCCTCCCGTAACACCCTGTATTGTCGTACTGGTACTGATAAGATAATGCATTTTCAAAGTGTGTAAAAATATTTACGGTATTCCCCTTAAAAAATAAACTTTCATCTATTGTATGTAGTTAAGAAAACAAAAATCTAATGACTAACATAACAAGAACATTAAGAAAACTTTTCTAATCTTTTTGTTTTCTCAAATGGTTTTCGATAATTAAATGTTGAAATTACAATTTATAATCAATCACTTTGTATACAAAATAATATTATGATTTTTTTGGAGAATTATTCACATAAATTAAAAATAAGTTATATGTTTTCTAATTATTTGAATAACCAATAATAATACAGAATTTCTGTTTTTATGTAAAAGTACTTGCTATATAGGATTTGTAATATCGACTTATTTTATTGTTTTTATTAACCACTAAACATCATGTAGAAGTCGTTATTAAAATTTTACCTTGTATTTTCCTAGTTCGTCTATCTCGTTTTGGCTCTACCGGTTAAACAAAAAGAAATGTGTGAAACAACCCCATTTAAACAATTGTTTAATCAAAACTACCGCTGGTGCCTTTTCGCTGAAGTAGTTCGTTCCATTTTATCATAATTACATTTTTCTCCCATCTCATTTCACGGAAATGTACACAACACAAAACTCACAACAAATTACTACACTTATAATAGAAACACCACATTATTATAAAACTTTAACTCTGCATTAAAAATGTCAGTTCAACACCTCCCTATCTGCGAATCTAATTAGAACAAAGCAGCAGAGATATGTATTGTACATACTGGCGGAGCAAAAACAATAGGCACATTGTTAGATTACAGTTTTTGCGCAGCCTAAAGTTTTATTATTTTACGTAACACGTTTTTAGATTTCTATACAAACACAAAGAGAAGTTGGGCTGTAATAAAACTTGAAAATTAAATTATGTGAGATTTAAACTATTATTTTGTCTAAAAATAAATAAACAGGGCCTATAATACTCGATGAAAAGTTGATGATTAAAATATATATATACGCATTTAAAGCTCACCCTGAATATTTAAAAAACCTTTGAATCCAATACGATGTAATCTTGTACAAAGGGGTTTAGATTTTTTTAATTCGAAAATCCACCCCCTTCTTCCATCCTAGAACCGGACGCCATTGACTAAAATCAAATGTGGTGACGTCTGAAGACTCACTTTATTATTTTAAAATTTTATTTTAGGTGTCCCTTCGTACTTTTTAGATAATATTTTCACCACCAAAATCAGATAAGCGAGATATGAGGGTGCGGCTCTATGAAAAGTGGGACACACTGTATATTAAATCTAATTCTTTTCGATTGGTATGCCACTAAAAATACTGATGAAATTACTGCCAGCGGTTCTCAAAATGACTTACCGACTCAAAACCGTGGCAAACAAAGGCAGAGGTGGCTGTGGCGTGGATTCATACATTCAAAGGTAATTGGACATATAAACGAGGTGTTGTTTTAACAAGGATTACACAGACATGCCTTAAATGGATTAACCGGAAACTATGTAACTCATGTTGTGGAACCGTGCTCTGTTAGACTTTATTTGGAGATTATAAATGCATACATTTTGTAAAACTGTCAGATTATCCGGATGAGTTTTTGGAGCTGTTTGTTTTTTGATGGCGAATTTTATTTTAATGATGTTAGTCGAATTGCTTGTAATGGCAAGAAGGACTATTATATTTATAAACAGGACGTATTAATTGCTTTAGAATTATTTTTAAAATAATGTGATTAAAACTTTTTTGCAATACTCTAATCTCGCAAATACACAGTTTTCTTTGCAGGAATATCTATCATTTTTCATATACGCTCAAATGTCCCTATATTTGATCAGAGCAAGATTGAAAGATAGTTACTCAAGTGAGGGTTGGACACATGTCATATTTTAAGGACTTAATAGGAATAACATTTAAGGAATAATAAATCAAATGTTCTCAGGGGTTAATGCAATATTAGATAAAAAGTTCTCATGAGCTTCATCGAGAATATTCAGATAAGCGTGAGCAATATCGAATTATGATGTGCACATGCTAAAGAGCTATGAAAATTTAAAAATTTTAAAGAAAAAATAGTATTTTCGTAATGGCAAATAAATACCATAAAATCATTGTGTGGGAAGTCAAAATCGATTAAATATAAATGTACTTTCAGTGATATAAAAATGTAGTAAGAAATATTCATATATAGGTAACGCCAATACTAATAAAACGAAATAGTTCAACATGAGATTTGTTCATATATGTGGAACGATGCAATCCAGAGATTTATAGAATTCCAAGCTTTAGATACTTCCAAAGCATTTGATAAAGTATGACATTAAAGTATACTAAATGAAATATATCAGTTCATATTATGCATATTATAGTTATCAAATGTTATATCTAAATGCCAACTTTATCGTAAAGTTACTTGGTGATGTCACTTCGAACTAATTCTATAGCTGTTTTAAATTCAAATATTTTTGGATCGTTTGATTCAAAATGGGTCAAATATCAGATATTAAAAAGGAATAAGGGTGCTTTTTCGTTGGGGGTGAGTTTCACCCCAACTCAAGGGTTTCGAGGAAAAAGTGACTATTGGAACGTGTAAATCATCGAATTCTACCCTAAAAAAAACATCTATAATATTATTTTTGCTTTAATACCCGCAGAGTTACAGAGGTTGAAAACGTTGATTTTTAAGCAAAAACCACTGATTTTTCAAATTCAAATTCAAAGAAATTTACCGAAAATGTTCAATCAGTAGGTATTTCATTAAAAGTACTACATATTCTTACTATTTTAAAACACGCACGTTTATTCTAAAAAATACTGCCACTGACTCAGAGATGTTAGAATGTCTACTTATTCCTAGATTTCTTAAATTTATATGCGAATTGCCGCACAAGAGCCTTAGCTAGAAACACACGCAGTCAAATTTCCACTTAATTAATTAATCTTACGCCCCCAGTGTTAAGGGAAACCTCACCTCCTCGCCTGCTCATCAATTTCAGGATCGCCCGTGGACTGTGCCTTCTATTTTTAATCAAGTGGGAACTGCCAGGACATAACTGCCTAGTTCCTAGAACTAGATTATCTCACCTGTTGGGTTTAACTACAAACAATTAAACATGTAATATAGAACGTGTCCGTCCGTTCGTCTAAACTGTATGTATGAATATTTCATACACGCGAGGTTATCTTCGCCGGAAGTACGTCATATTATTGTTACAGCGTCAAAGACCTGCAGACATTATAATGATATTAGTGTCAGATTAGTAGATCCATTAGTTGCGACAGCGCACTTGATTGATAACAATCATCTAATTATATATATAGACAGAGCTATATCGGTAATCAGTATATATTACTAAAGTGGTGGTTGCTTTGTGTATTAAGAGTAAAACTCGACGCGGCGAGAATCTAATACTGAAACTAATTAAGAATAATTTTACTGAATCCTCATAATTTTTTGATAGAGTCAGTTCATCACGATTTCTGGTATTTCTGGAATTTGTATACATCCAGAAAATACCATTTTCTTATTTAGTAATTGAGAGTTTCCGGGTTTCTTCCACGTTGACTATTTTTAGTTCCTCATCATTCGACCATTTTGAACTGTTCATCTTCTTTACGTAGTTAGAGCCAAAGTGGAAAGGTAACCTTTTCCAATTTTATCTTATCATCGTCGTCAAAAATTTTGTTAAACTATTACTCCCTAGTTGATAATTAACTATGAATTTAGCCTCAGAAATTTGTAAAAGAATTGGTAAAGAAGTGTCTTCAAAGGCAACAAAAGAAAAGGTTCACAACATTTAATTGGAAAATACTGAATTTATTTGGATCAGCAGCTACAAGTTGTGAATAGTGCAAAAGATTATTGAATATCCTTCAGCGTGTCCTTTTTCAATTAATTAATTTGCGCGTCCCTTGGTTCTGTCATAGCACATGTTTTAGGTGTGGTTTTATTTGCTATAAATTTTCACATATCAATTCATCTTTATTAAACGAAGTGGATTCACATATTAGCATGACTTAAATTGCCAACAGGTACAAATGATGCGCAGATTGTAATTTAATTGTACTGGAGCGTACCATCATTTGATGCTAATAAATAAATACTTGGCAGCAGACTTAGAGAGTTTTTGCATTTGAAAAGCAAAATCCATGGTGCCCTTTCTAGTTGTCACCTGTCTATTAATTTCTTTCAAGAACGGTAGCACCCTAATTGTTTTAGTTATATCAGAGGAATTCTCGTTTAAAAAATTTTTGCAGAAATGTGGAAATACTTTCACAGAAAGGTCTCTCATGCGCAGAAATTGAAGTACCATTGCGTGAGTTGGATTCACTTTGATAAAGGGTCTAATACATTTGTTTGTAAGAAAAGTCAATTGTTTTAGACGAAGAGTGTGAACATACCTTTACTGGAAGGTCTTCTATCCGCAGAAACTGAAATATTAGCCAGACATACAAATATGCAACACTAAAGGTCACCACGAATCTTTAACAATATAATGTTATGATATGGGGATTTTGGGGAAACTATTATTTATTATTTTGCTTATTTATTTATTCTTTTTACGGATTATTATCAATTTTAATTTTGAATTTTAAAGTAAGTTTATGTATAGATTTTTTTATTTTATATTTTAATGCATGCTATAGTCATTAGGTTTTTTAGTTTGGAAATTTTATTTTATTTTCTATAGAAATTGCAAATAGTTTGTTCAAAAGAAATATTTTTAAGTTCTTGTATATAGCTTTGAATAATCGACCTTATGGCATACGATCAGTCCGCCTCTGGGCAGAATTATTTCAATGTTTCATGAATAAGCGATAGTGCGCATGATTTTATGATTATTTAACGTGCAACTTACTATAGGTTTGCTATAATTACTCTTTCACCTTTCAGGGCCTTTGGGGGTTCCCTTCTACCATCGAAGAAATATCTTACCTATAAATCTGCTGTCATGCTATTTTTAATTAAAAGTTTTTTTAAATTTGTGTTAGTTTATTTTATTATATTTCTATCGACTTGGAATTATAGAAATCTTTATCAGAATGAATGTCACTCTACTATTTGACAGCGTCTCTGAGTCTGCTGTATTTTAGATATCCATCTGAATTTAAATGCATTGGTTATTACATTACAATTAAACATAGATGGCACTCAAAATATTTGGTTTCATTGCAAACATCAGATAATTAAAAACAAATAACGTTTCTTAATCTATATTCCTGCGCTAATTAAAACTAATTAAATCTATCTATAACAGATTTAGGACAGTGTCCTTTTGGATATTAACAAAATTAAATAAACTAAAGATTTTAAAATTTCAGTTCAGAGTAAGTTCTGCACTTTCGGTTTACCGAGTCGTTTTAAATGCACTTGAATTGGCAGACCTGTTTTTAGTTTTTGACACTTGTGGTCCGGATATGATGGCTAACTGTTCTAGAATTTATTGCGCTGTTTACTGGATTTATTTAAACCAAATAGGTCCTGGTAAGTTGAAGCTGCTTTTCCGTTACTTTTTCGCATTTGGCCTTGACTCATCATTGGAAATTCATTGGAATATAAATTTCCAATTTAAATTATAATTTTCTGAATTTATTTCAAGAGCGATCTGGACGTGGGTTTGCTTCTTTCACTACCCAATAACAACTCAACTTTTTGTTCCGTTTCTAAGGAACATGCAGAAAATTTGCCAAACCAAGGATTTCTTGATTCCCATCTGTCATTATGGTTTGTATTTTTGCCTTTTTTAACTTTATTATATTATTTTTCTATGAAATTATGTCTTTTTCAGCATCCTTAACCCCTGACGAATTTGTGGATACCCATTTGTTGATATTACGTGAGATGAATTTTTGGCCTGCCGTTCACTTCGACGAAACATCACTGAACCTTTCGAAGATCACTACACAATACTTCTTAGGATCTAATTTACATTGTGTCTAGTCATTTGACTAGACTGTAGGTTTCACAGGTTTAGCCTTACACTATTTAATTATAATTTTAAAAGAAATTTACAGAAATAAAGTCCATCTTTGTTTAACTGTTAAAAATCATTCAAGCTTTGTTTAAAGCATGTAACTAACAGCTGTTCTGTTATTGATTATTTTAAAGAAACATAGTACAATGCATTTACTTTATTTTCGCCTTTAATTTGTTTACGCTTGGTGTGTTTTAGCGTAGCTGACCCTTTGTTTACATCTGGCTCGTTGACCTTTTTCGCATCAACAGGTGTTCTACAGCAGATTTATGAAGATGGTTCTCCGACAGTATATCCTTTTTTTAAACTTGTATTTATCTATTGAGTATACCATACGTAAGTTTCTCGTTATTTGTTTTATTTAGAGGATTATTTCATGTTACCCATGTTTGATCTGAGTTTATATTTAATTTTATTTATGTAATAGTCGGTTTTAATTTCTTTTATAGTTTAAAATACATGACAATAGCCTGTGCATTCGTTGTATTTCCAGCTGTATTCTGAACAAATGAAGCAAGAAATAATTAGTAACTATCCTCCCTAGCAGTGCCGATTTAAGCATAACAGAGGGTTATCTACAATTTTTGGAGCAAGATTATAAATGAAAGCTGTAGTTTTTACACTCGTAGTTATCCAACTGTATTCCTGCAAATCGAAAATTAAACTTTTCGTTACACTCCTAACTGCTCCATAGAACGTTTGCCTGTGCATGGATTCTAATGATAGGGATCGTAAAAATAAATTGCATTATTTATTTACGTTCGTTTTCATTGAGACTAAAATCTCTTTTTGATGTTAAATAAATGAACTTTGAACATCCGCTGTATTTTTGCCGGCCTTCCAAAATCTCATGACAGCAATATACAGATGATAGGGGCAGAAAATATCCCTTTTTTATATTTAACGGCCTGTTTTATGGCTATGTGCTATGTGGGTACGAATCATTCCTGCCAGGCCAATCGGTAGTGAAATAAAGGGATGCCCAGACGTGTGTATTATTTAGATAATATTTATAGCGGATTTCTCGAATAATTAGGTAATTATAAAGTTACTAGACTTTTAGCATTTTTTCCTCATCATACGGTTTTATTTATACAGGGTGGCCCTCGGGGTGGCCTATATTCATATAGCTATATAGCAATCTTATGCTTTTTGAGTAAATGACGAGGACACCGTAGCTGGACCACCCTGTACATACAGGGTCAGTTATTTGATGAGTTTTTAAAAAATTGTAAAAACAAAAGATTTATGTTTTACTTAATATTTTTAAAATTCCAATGTTCATTTGTTTTTTCTGACAACGAATTCCTAAAATATAAATGTAAAACATAAATCTATTGTCTTTACAACTCGATTATTTATTAGTAATAGCTGTTTCTTTGCGTTAATTATTTGTATTTTTGGATTTTCTATTTTTCCTATCTTACAATTGTTTTAATGTAAGTAATATTTTTCAATTAACTATAAGTTAACAGCAAACATAAGGTTGAATTATTAGCGATAGCTGGAGCAAGGAAAGTACCCGAGACGAATGAAATCAGAGATTAACAAACCCCATACATAGAAACGGAGATATATTTAATTATTTAATACAAATTTCAAATCCGCGAACAGCGGCAGCAGTCTCTACTCGTGATTTATCTACCCTATTTTACATACATTTTCCTTTACACATTTAGACTTTATACCTAATTCCATATTGTGTATTTTTATGTGTCAACTTGACAAATGGGTTTATCATAATCAGTTATACGTATAATACATTACAAACGTAAGTATGTTATATCTTGAGGGAATACTCTATAGACAAATAAACGAGTAGACACGAGATATGATTATTATGCGAAAAAGCAGTCTGAAAATGACTTGCTTCCTTAAAATTTAAAAAGGCATCGTGTGTTAGATGTAACATTAGTGTAGCCAATTTAATTCTAATTAAAATGGTAACCTGAAATTAGAAAGAAATAGAATTAGGGAAATATCCACAAAAAGGAATTTTTTAGAATGTGTAATGTGGAAACGATAATTACTCTAATCGATTTGGCAATAGTGCGTTGTAATAGTAGAGTTGTAAAGATGACCTTGAACTCAAGAATTTTACCTGCTTACGAGCCGACGTTTTATTCTTTCTATTGTCCCAACGAATAAGTAATGTGATTTGTGGCATATTCTTGCGTTGTGACCGGAACATGGTTATAAAAAAATTAGTATTTCATTAGGTATTAGTGTCTTCTGTCATTAAGCTGAACACATGATATTTTTCTATTTTGTATTTATAAAGGAGTTACATATTTACCAAATAGTACGCCGTTGTTTGAATCAATTTTAATAAATATTAGGCAACCAAATATACATATACTTAAAGGCAGTGTTTAACGTGATATGTAGTATCATCGTTTATTTTCGATGGGCCACTCCGTATATACACATCGGTCTTTAACTATTACGCCGTAGGCAGAAAAAACGAATTGGTTGTAACACCTTTATATTTGAAATCTGTAGGCTTATGTCAGATATGTTTTTGAATCCCCACTAAGCCGCAAATGTGAATGACGCCGTATTTGACCGTATTTATATTGAAAAATAATTTATCACAGCGCTTCCTATTGAATAGGACTTAATCCCTGAATTATCCCTGCATTGCTGGGAGGTGTACATAAATAATCCTTTATAAATGACTCTCTCTGTCGCATAAGAATACTCCTATCGCCTCTGGTGAAGTATTTCTCGGCGTTGAGATAAGAAGGCGGACGCATTAAGAATAAAGTTTTTTAAGTCTCTATCGAAAGCACATTTTTTTCACGTAGACTGATAGACAATATAAACATTTGTTATGTTTTTATAATAGCTCACAGTCGATATATAAATTGTCACTGTCCAATGATAAAAGGGAAAATTAAGACATCAACGATTAATAAAACATGAATTTGCGAACGCATGCCTTAGATTTTCTTTCTTATGTTAGATTCAAATATCAGGTGCTGTTAAAATTGTAGTTGAACTGATTCCTGATTTCTTTATTGAAATGTTTCAAGTTCGAAATGATTTTCTTGGACTTTGATACAGGAAAAATTTACATCGTTTTATAGTGTATAGTTCTTGTTTTGATAAGTACAAGAACAAGATCAATAGCATCAGAGAGTCGCCACAAGGTAGCAGATTATCAAAAACATCTAACATCATTGACGTAAATCAAGAATTAAACAGGTCCCAAAATTGAGCCTTCGGGTTCTTAATATGTGTTTCTATTTATCCCAGCTGATCGCTTTCGGTTTTCTGGATGAGGTTTACTAACTTGTAACACGATATTGAAATTGTGTTTATTTAAAATTGGAATCAGTAGAGCATGTAACATAGAGATAAATGCTAAAGTTTACAGAAGGGAAGAGAAAGCAGAAAATAAAATTCATTTTGAAAGTAATTTAAAGTAAATTTTCTACGCAAATTAGATCCATAAATCTTGGATTGTGCAGTAGTCCAATGAAGTGGGTCATACATTATTAGGGAAAGCAGCTGCTGGCAATAATAATAAAGGTGTACTTACGTAGTTTCCGAAATTATTATCAACACGGCCATGTGGAATTATTACCTGAAAAGGAAAAATTATTTTTAAAAATCCGTCTTAATGAACTATAAATTGTCTGATTTTATTTATAGATAGTTTAATTATCACAATATATTGTTATGTTATGGGGAAATATTTAATTTGGTTTTTCTTTTGCTCGAGGGTTTTTCTTTTTATTAGGCCTCACGTTGGGCGCCAATTTATTTGTTATGTAATGGATTGGGGAAACAATGATTTTTTTTATTTTGTATTCTATTTTTAATTTATTATTATAAGGTAGGTTTTTTAAATTTAAGATTTTTTTATTTTATATTAATTTTTGCACGTTTAGATATTTAAGTTTTATACTCATATATATTTTTTTATGCATGCACTAGTAATTAAGTTGTTTAGTTTTTAAATTCAAATTTATTTTTCTAAAGTAGTTGTATATAGATTTTTGAATTATCGAGGGCTGGATTTTCCAACGTTTTGAACAATAAGCGACAGTGCGTATGATTTTAAGATAATTTAACGTGAAACTTACTAAAGGTTTGCTATAATTACTCTTTTACCTTTCAGGGCCTTTGGGGGTTCCCTTCTACCATCGGAGAAATGTCTTAGCTATAAATCTGCTGTTGAACAAGAATAAAGATGATTTATATTTCGTGCAGGTTTTATTTCTTATTTGATTAGTAAGGATTTAAAAAAAATAGATATCTTTATCAGAATGAATATTATTTTGTCATTTGACAGCTAGATGTCTTTGCTTTTGCTGTATTATAGATGAAGATGAATGTAAATGCTTTAATTACTTGAATTAAACTTAGATGGAACTCAACAAGTAGGTTTATTATCTGTATGAAACAGTTAAGAGCAAAAATGTTTCTTAAACAATGTCCCTGCTCTAACTTAAACTAATCTAATCTACAACAAATATAGGACAGCGTCCTTGTTGATAATAACAAATTTAATAAAGTTAAGGTTTCAAATTTCAGTTCAGAGTACCCTCGGCACACTAATGTTACCGTGTCGCGTTATTTACTTGAATTGGCAGACCTGTTTTTAAGTTTTTGACACTTGTGGTTTGTGGTTCAGATATGGTAGCTGGCTGTTCTACAATTTAGTGCCCCATTTACTGGATTTGCATAAACTAACTAGGCCTTGGATTCCCGTTTGGATTTCGACCAATCAGGAGGCTGCTTATAATTTAGGATAAATTTTACCTTTATTCCTGGTAAGTTGACGCTGTTTTTCTGGTACCTTATCGTATTTGGCCTTGAACCATTAATCAAATGTACTGGAAATATAAATATCCGATTTAAATTTTATATTTCTCTATTTATTTCAGGAGCGATCTGGACGTGGGTTTGCTTCTTTTACGACCCAATAACAACTCAACTTTTTGTTTCGTTTCTAAGGACATGCAGAAACCATGGATTTCTAGATTTTCAACTGTCATGAAGGTTAGTATTATCGCCTTTTTTTCCCTTTATTATGTGATTTTGCTATGAAATTATGGTATTTTTAGCTTCCTTATTCGAAGATGAATCCGTGGATACCCATGTGTTGATATTACGTGAGACAAATTTTAGATCTGCCGTTGACTCGAACGAGGTATCACAGCACCGTATCGAAGATCACTGCACTCACTTCTTAAGAACTAACTTACATTGTGTCTGGTCATTTGACGAGACTGGAGGTTTTACAGGTTTGTCTTAAGCTAATTAATTACAAATTTAATAAAAATTTATATAAATAAAGTCCATCTTTGTTTAACCGTAGTGGACAATTGTTCCCCCTCTGTTTAAAGCATGTAACTGACAGCTGTTCTGTTATTGATTATTTTAAAGGAACATAGCATAATGTATTTATTTCATTTACGCCTTTAATTTGTTTACTTTTGGTTTGTTTTAGCGTAGTTGACCCTCTTTGTTTACATAAGGCTCGTTGACCTCTCTCGCCTCAACAGGTGTTATACAGCTGATTTATTCGATGGTTCTACGATATAATATCCTTTTTTTGAACTTGTATTTATCTAATGAGTATACTATACGTAAGTTTCTCGTTCTAGTTTTATTAGGAGGAATTTTCATTTTACCCTGGTTGGAACTGAATTTATTTTTTTAATTTTATTAATTTATTAGTGGGGTTTTAGTTTAAAATACATGACAATATCTATAGAAAAGTTTATACTTTATACAGGATACAATAAGAAAAATGTTAAAATTTCTTAAAAATTGTCAACAGAAAGTGCATTCAATATTTTAACACTTGTCGAATGTATTATCATTTACTACTGCTAGTTAAATACTCTATAAAATCAATAAGCAATTTGACACCCAGCATAGTATTAAATTGGATTTATTCATCTTATTTAAAAAAGGGTGCAAATGATATTACACGCGTGGAATATTCCAACTTTTGCCAGAGCGTAGTTTCCCAAAAACAGCCCGCTTCGTTAATCCATTACCTCGAACAGATATCATCCATCTGTTTGCAGGTCGTAAAGGATTTTCTGAAAAATCCCCTAAATCGGGCTCTATTCAATGAAACTTATTACGTCGTAAAAGCCAGTGAGTAATTATTATTCGCCAAAATAGAATAAACTATCTGATATAGAATACGCTTTTCCTGTGGTTGAGTCAACATCAAATATCAAAGTTACACATTTCTCCACAGATACAGGTGAGAGAGATATCATATTCTAAAAATTAAATATTCACTTTAGCTTTTTGAATAAATATTTTGCCAGATTTCGGCTTTTATTCAGTGGAGTCATTTTGCACATGATGCAGCGAAAGAGATATAGGAATAGACATGTCCTCAACTCGATTTTTCTAACAGCTTCTGAACCAATTTCTTCTGTATGTGTGCCTTCATTACATCATTAATTCCACCATGTGATGTAAGAAGTTAAAAATTATGAGAAACAAATAAATATAGGAAAAAGGGATTTATTCCAACCAGAGTTAAATTCCAACTTCCATGTTGTTTGTATTATAGCAGCAAGAATAAATTAAAAACAATCTAAAGCACTTGTCAACCAACTATTCCAATCTGGACTTACGTTATTAAATTCCCTACAAGGACAAAAATATACCACCGACCTTTTTATGCTAAACACTTTTATTCCATCAGAATTGTCCATGACATGGATTTATTTATGCAATTTGAATATATTTAATGGCTAAGTTGTGAATCTCAAGCTACGACCCGTTTGTTGCTAGTAATTTATGCAACTGGGTTACGGGCTGCATTTTCTGATTAATGTTTCCGTGATGGAGCTTACCGTGGCATAATTGCCAACGTACCGGGGAGCAGGTAAGTCAATTTACACAAAGATAATTGCCAGTTATTAGTAGTACCGTATATTTATAGGTGCATTAATTACATCGTTGCATAATAATTTATTAATCAATTATTTTGGAAAGTGAATCAAAATTAGTTCTGTTTCATTTTATTGGCGGGGAATATTTATATAATGTGAGTCTTGTAAATTACAAGTGAACTATTATAAGCTTGACCGAATGAAACTCGTATCTTTTGCTTATACGAAAGGTCAAAGGAAAAAGCAAAGGATTTATTTAAAATCTAGACTTAAGGGGAGGAAACATTTTCCGACCCAAATGCAAGAAAGACATGGCAGATTGTAAAGGGAACGTGCTGAAATCTAAGAAAGCAGTTGAGGCAATATCCGTGTTACTTGTAGGAATTTCTTCATCTCTCTTCTCTGATACCTTGGATCCACCAGAAGAAATATCCTTGCTGCTGATTTTGCTAAGATGCATTTTAGACTCCTACAATAAATTAATTAAGGCCTTGTGGGACCATATGAGACCACAAGCTAAAATCCAAAAAAAAATTAAGTACTAGTAATAGAAATAATATATAATTATAAATTCATACTTGCCAGATATTCTTGCAAAAACACACAGTTTTTATCAAATATTTATAACCTCCTCTTCACTAAGTAAGCAAACCTAAATAAAGGCTGATCCACATGGCACAGAAGTTTCTGTAGACTACATGGCGAGCCGCACGTAGTATTATGACTCATTACCAATGGCATGCGATTACTAAACCGCCAGGAATAAATTTATTAATATGCGGTCGGAGCTATTGAGCTGCAAAGAATTTTAATTGAAAATTTAAGCTATTGTGTAAATATTTCCCATTTTTTTTGCATTTGTTTAAACATTATTATTTTGAGGAATGCGTGATTTTTTTATTAAATATAATGTAATTTAAAAGTGCATAGAAAACTCCACATTTCAATCAAACATCAATTGGAAACCGACTTGTCTTACTTTTTGCGTTTTTATTGATTATACAGGGTGTTAAGAAAAAGTAGGTCATGCCTTTAACCACAGATTCTTTGGGCGAAAATAATGTGACTTTTATAATGTGATTTTTTATTTTGGAGAGTAGTTTTTTTTATACAGGGTGGTAAAGTTTACATTTTGAAAATTATTTTTATTAATAATTCTGCTACTGTTTAAGATTTTTACCCGAATTTTTGCACAGACTTTCATCTTATACAGATACACTTCTTGTGTAATTTTGGTCAAAAAAGTCAAAGCGCAAACGGGAAAAAGGGGGGTTGTGTTACCCATTAACCCCCCCCCCAACTTTTTCATGCGTACGCCTATGGTCTCTAGATATTTATTTTTAGATTAAACACTTATTTCCCCAATTTTTTTTACTCCTACAAAATTTTGATTTAGGACTTGATTAACGAGATATTCCAGTAAATTCAGAATCATTTTCAATATTTCAGTTTCGGAATTTATTGTTTCTACTATTGTTGTTCGTAGTAATCCTGGGTTTTCTTTAAATCGCCTACTTTTAGACAAAAAATGCTAGAGACTTTTTTGTTGTGCATAGTCAGAAAAGTTCAATATTTTTGTGAAATTTGTTTTTCACTAACAAAAACTTGTAAGTGGATTACCCGTAGTAAAATACCCCTCGTATTTAATATCACACACCTGAAGTTATTAAATTACCTCGTTAATCAAGTCCTAAATCAAAATTTTGTAGGAGTAAAAAAAATTGGGGAAATAAGTGTTTAATCTAAAAATAAATATCTAGAGAGCATAGGCGTACGCATGAAAAAGTTGGGGGGGGGGGGGTTAATGGGTAACACAACCCCCTTTTTCCCGTTTGCGCTTTGACTTTTTTGACCAAAATTACACAAAAAGTGTATCTGTATAAGATGAAAGTCTGTGCAAGAATTCGGGTAAAAATCTTAAACAGTAACAGAATTATTAATAAAAATAATTTTCACAAAATGTAAACTTTAACACCCTGTATAAAAAAAACTACGCTCCAAAATAAAAAATCACATTATGAAAGTCACATTATTTTTGGCCCAAAGAATCTGTGGTTAAAGGCATGACCTACCTTTTCTTAACACCCGTATTATTAATAAACAAATTGCGTTTTCGAATGGATTTTCTGCAACACGTTTAGCTCAACTAGTCAAAAGTAATATTAAATTATTAATTTCAAATCGCATTAAATAAAGCGATTGCTGGAACGAGATATTTCCATTCCAGCAATTCCATATTTTAACTGTGAGAACATAAACAAATGCAAATATTTCTCTCAATTTTTGTCGTTTCGGGAGGTTTCTTATTTCTGTAGGTTTTGATTCAGTCATTAATTTTAAATTTCAGCTGTTATTTTTAAATAACGTAACGTAATCTAATAAAAATGCAAATTTAAAATAACTGATTTTCTTTTGTCATTTTGGGCTGTTTTTTGTTAAACTGATTGTTTTTCTGGTACATTTAAATTTATTGTAATGGTCTTTATTTTATTGCGGTCCTTTCGGTCAGATACTTACGTAATCTTTTTATTTCTACGGAAATCTCGGGCGCCAGTCCTTCAATTTTTATAGTGCGAAGAACCATACTATCTTTTTGGCTCTCCTAATTGGGAGAACAACCCTGAGTAGCGAAACAGCTGGTGATACGGAATTGCTAGGGGTCGGAGCTGGAGATCTATCTAATGGAATTCGATCATACTGCCCAAACGGGGTAATCAGAAATAAGGGATAGAAATAATAACTCGTGAATTTTACCTCTTTAAAATAACGTGTTTATTCAGTAATAATGAGGAACAAATTAATTTACTCTAAAACCTCCACGACTATTTATACAGTCGAGTATGTATAAAATTATTTTTAAAAGGATTAAAAATCAGGCAAGCTGGTAATCAAGTCTTTACGCGATTTTGCGGCGGAATTTTCGGATACGTGAGATTAATAAATTACTGTGTACGACAAGCAAACGGACCTTTCCACTAAGATGGCTTATAAACGGCGGGCAATCCGTTAGCTATAGATATTTACGTCTTTTACTAATATTTAAAAAATACGGCGAACTACTGCCACAAACGTAGAGCTATGTTTAGACTGACTATTTTATTTACAACTAATTTGCTAGTCACCCTGGTGCATTGGCACATCACAGATCACCCGACGAGCAAATCTAATCAGTGGATGCACATTCAGGAATGACTTTTTAATTACAGTGGGTGTTCCGGACACCCTTGTACATGACAACCTACCAGATCACCCGACGAGCAAATCTGACCAGTTGGTGTACAATTTATGCAATAATAAAAAGGATAAACCAAATTATGAATTAGCTCTAGTTTACTTTGGTAGCAAACTACGGCGATACTCACGGACAATCAAAACTATAAATATCTATACTTAACTGAAGGCAGTACCTACTAAATGTAGCAGGTTGCGTTGAATTCTTACCAAGGTTATATTCGAAGAAATTTATATGAACGGCTGCGGCTGGATCTTTTTCTGCTGGCGGTAGATTGGATCTGATATCGTCGACGGGAGGGCCATTTGGCATTTTTATTACCTTTCTGACGTAGCTATCGGTCGTATTAAAAGAGAGGTGGTCACCGACTTTAAACGACGGACTCGGATGCATTATTCAGCGTACCTTGCAGAGGTGCAGCGGTTTATGCAACTAGGCGCCTCAACTTCAAATGCATTTAATCGGAAATGAGCTACTTGTAATTTCTATACCATGTTGCAAAAAGAAACGGATTAAAACGGACAAGGGTTAACAATTTTAGTAACGAATGATTTTTATTTCTGACTCGGCTATTATTTATAATAATTCTCGGATTTTACCTATACGAGGGATTGTCGAAAATTAATCAATTAATTACTTGATTGCTTGTTTACCAGTTTTTAACAACTCATTTACAACTTAACTAGAACATAATTTAATACCTAAAACAGCGGCAGGGTGTACCCAAGTGTCGGTAATATTTAAAGCAAAAATGAACATAACTTGATCGGAAAAATCACTTCGTTACACCATATGCTTTTAATCAAGCCATTATTATTATTAATTGGAGCATATTATGAAATCAAGAGTACATGATTTTGTGATCTACAGTCACTATAATTTCGCAGAAAGTGAATTTGCTATGAAATTTGAATATCACCGGAAGAACTTTACCTTAACAGAACAGATTTGTTAAAATTCCTTGAGTTTAATGAAATTGTGCGGTAGTTCGTTACGGTTAAAACGAACTTAAAAATTGCCTCTACCATATTAACTATTCTATTAGAACATATATTTTACTCTTATATAATATTTATTGTTGATTTTCCTTTCCGCTACCATCTGCTACAGAACAGCAACCAAAGATACACGAAATATTAAACTAAATATTTAAATTTTAATGCAACTATGGTGCATGAAGAGCGTTCGTGTGAATATCCTCATAATTTTCAAGAGAAGTTCTCGTCCGTGAATTATTGAAAGCTAATTTCCACCACTTTATCTACATATAAAATCACTCGAAGCTATTTGGTGTATAAACATGGATATTTGGTTAATCTGAAAATTACCCAACACAAATAACCATTCTCATTAATATGATGAGATAGTAATAAGATTACATAAAACGAAAATAAACAATTTATATTTTTAATTTATAATTTATTAATCTATAAAGCAAAATTTCCTTTATACTTGGATTTACTACATAATATCAACTTTAATAATTGGAAAACGTCTATCAACGCGAAATTGGTTATGAGGTAAGCAAAACGTGTTGCAACGTAAACAAGTCAAGTGAAAAAGGAAAGCGTATTTTTAGATATCCTTCCGTGTGCAGAATGTAATTAATCAAAATTATTTTAGGCAATTAAAACATAATTATACGTTCTTATACAGAAATTCTAACGGTTTAAGATTTCCCAGGCATTTTGCGGAACTCTTGGCAGACAATACACAGACAGAATAATGGAAAAAAATATATTATGGCGATATATTAAAATTTGTGACAGTTCTGTAAAAATTCTTGCATGTAGGAGTTTTTATTGCATATAATGTAACTAACAAGTTTCTAATTTTAAAATTCAATAAACACTCAAATCGTTTACGTGCTTATGACTGAAGGTTTAAAGATCGCAAATTTCTAAATATTTTCATAGTTGAAATCCAGAAAACATCTACCTACAATTTTTTATTGCCATATTTCGCATACCACAGCAACATTTAAGCACCTATCTGATTACATAGGGTGTCCAGAAATATTAGCCGAATTTTGGGGCATGTACTTAGTTTATTTCCAAAAATCGTTGCTGATATCGCAGGAAAAATTGCAAAAAACCAGAAAGTTATTGAAATACTTTTTATAATGATATCAAAAAACATAGTTGAGAAAGTTTAAAAAAACCTTAAAGTATCTTGAGAATTTGTTAAAATTAACTTTTTTGAATTTGTAGGGTATAGTCCTTTAGCTATAATTATGATATTAATTACTGCGATTATTAATTTCTGTATACAAATTTAAATGGAGTGCGCGAACAAAAATTCGACGCACTTTAAAAATTTATCGTCCACAATACACAACAGTATATTTTATTCATGAGCTTTCGGGTATTTCTGTTTTCAGGGACCCCTAGCTATTTATTTCCACTGCAGGAAATACGTTTATTCAAAATTCGTACTCTAATTTCTTGTCACGATAAGTTGCAATAAATTAGGATTATTTACAATTTAAACTGGACAAAGCTATATAATTATTCATAATTCAACTTACGCCTCTCACTTTACAATTATAATTTATGCATGTATTCTGACGTATTTCATTTTCATAATAATGAGTTGATGTGTAAATGTGCTAGTAGAAAGGTCATTATTTTTTTTGAATCAGAAGATTAATATTTGATGGATTACGTGATAGAAACAAAGAATTACTGGATAACATTTTGTATTTATCAATTTTTATTCAAATGATTCATTTATAAATTATTTTGGTTCTCAGTTTACATTTTAAAGTTTCATAATATTTCGAACGTGAAACATCTGGTAACTTATTGTGAATGGTTTAATTCATTTAATTCTTCAATATAACTAATGATACGTCTAACATAGTTTTTTTTTAAATATCACTTCTGTATTTTTATTGAAGTGAATGAAAATACACTTTATTCTGAATTCAATCAAGTGGGATTTCTCAGGAACCTCCGAAGAGATGTCAACGATATTATATTTATTTATTTTACATACAGTTTTTTATTATAATTTCTTACTGACTTTACAACAAATTATGATTAACGAATCAACGCTTAAAGATTCTCAAATTTGGAGCTCGTACAATTTTACAAAAAGCAAACGTAAATATTTTAGCTTGACCAATTTTAACGAATTTAAATGTATCCCTATATCCAGGTCAAATGGGGAAAACGATTTTTTAAATAGCGCGAAGAATCAAATTGCAGCAATTTCCATTAATAGTGAATTCTGAACTAAATATAGTCCAATTAAAATGGAACAATTCGTACAGAAAATAAATTGGTTTTGTGTAATATTTTATAATTACAATTGTGCGATCTATGTTTGCCATTAAACGAAAACACAGATGAAAAATTTTACATTTAAATGGATATACCAAAGTTGGAAATGTAACATTTGGTTGCTTGTTCCACGAACTGTATCATCAATGTGCATTTGCAATGAATTTGATGTTTGATGATTGTTTGCATTATTTACACACGATTCTTCTCGAGATTTATTTCATATTTGGAAATAATAGCTCAGTATAACAAATCGAAAAATAAATAGGTAGGTAGGTACTTAATTTTGACTATCGATTTATATGTCATTTTGTTGCACTTTATTAAGTTTATTATAATAGCAGACAGTGAAATGAAAACCTTTAAGAAAATAGTTTTTTTTTAAATGGCAGTTTTATTGGGTTTTAGCAGAATACAACGAATATAATGTTTAATTAGTTTATATGCGCTGCAGTATTGGTATTTCATTCAAGTGATGAATTCAAGTTATCAATTATATTCGATATTTCATCATAGTAATTAGTTCTAAAAGTAAACACATTGAATACCGCTGACAGCTAATTTTTTAAGTTTTTAAAATTTTTGTGCTTCATTTAGTGTTTTGTTTAATAATCTTATTTTTTTAAATAATTTATTTTAAGTTTTTTGTGCTGATCTCATAGCCTGTTCGTTGTTTTTATTTAAATCTTCTTTCATTTGGTTCCTATTTCGAGTAGATGATGTTAGCGCATGGTTGTTTCCATTTTTTTGTGTATTTTGATTTTATTTTATCGCATACATTTACTAACATAATATTTTTAACTGCTTGTTGAGATTATTATACGTTACACATTTTTTACTACATACGCAGTTGTTTAATTTTCCGTAATCTATTTTTGCCATTTGTGTAAATACTTTAGGTCCCTGGGTTAATTTATTTTAATATTTTGGTTATTGATACAAGTTACTACTATAGTGATTGGTAATAAATTGTAGTAAAATTGATGTATATTCAGATAATTTTTTTTTTAATATTTGATTCAAACTACTTCCAAAGTCAATCGCAATTCAAGAATTTTATACGATATACAGAGTGGCCAAAAATGATTTCAATTTAGAACTTTTTGAATTGAATTTTCTCAATTTTTGCAAATGGAACACCCTGTTTATTTTTCGACTATGTGATATAGAAATGAAAAACGAACATTTTTTTTCTGTGCATCTCTAGAGCAATAAGTACGAAATTCAAGAACAAACTTAAAAAATAGAGGTTCCTTCAAATTATACAACAGAAAAATTTACAATAAGTACTCCACATGTTGCCCATTTTGATTGCCACACATCTCTATGAGTTTTTGAAATGAAGCTTCTACTGTTCCTAAAATTGTCGGTGTGATAGATCTAAAGTAGTTAATTCATTAAATTATCTACCAATAATACTTTAACCAATTATTTATTAAATCCATTATGTATTTTTTAACATATTGATTTGTTGAGTTCTTAAGTAGTAAAATAATTAATGTGTGAAATTGATTACCTACTTTCACAATTCAATAATAAAATTCATCAATTAATTTCTTAGTTAACTCATTGGTTCAGTAATTCATTAAATAGTTAAATTAGTTATTATTTCTTAAGGCAATAACTTGTCAACTCTCTAATTCGTTAATTTATTAATTACTCATTTTTTATATATAAATTGATAAATTCAGAAATAATTAATTCATCAATTCATACATAAATAATTCAACATTCTATAAATTCGCCATTTACTCTGTAATTGATATTAATTACTCATTTCTGATGTATAGATTGTTGATTTATATATTAACTAATTCATTATAAATTAATTCATCAATATATAAGTTCACTATTTCATCACACGCACTATGCCATTAATGAATTAATTCGTTAACCATTCCTTAACCCAATAATTCTACAAAGTAGTAAGGTAATGAGAACAATAACGGAGCAACGGAGCATGATCAGTGATCAAGGTCAAGGTAGGGGGTAATGACCTATATATCTCAGAGGTGGGCGATTTGATGTATTTAAACAAATATATTACACACGATATATTTAATACGATTGGGAAATATAGGATGTGTAAAAGGCATGACATATGGCTCTCTAAAGTTACCAAAAAGTTTTCATATTTCCAAGAGTTTATAGGACAATAAAATATGTATATTGCAAGTTAAAATATCTGTCTATGAGACATGATCAAAAAACAGATTCACAAAGTTTATAAAGTTCAAATCCCACACGCCTAGAAATAATTGAGTCCAGGGGGTTTAACAGTTGCTTGAAATAAATATATAAATAAATATCCGCGAACTAGAAGCTACCAACGCGGTTATACATTCTAGTGAAAAAATCCAACATTACTGCTGTATGACCGGGAATTAATATTGCATAAAAATCTAATACTGGGGGAGCTTCTTAGTAGGGGTAACATTTTTATCAAACTACGATATAATAAATATCCCCAACAATATTCAGAGCTCAGTTCAAATAAATTTATTAGAGAGATATACAATTAGAATAATGAAAGTTATTGCCGGTTCCTCGAAGCAGACAGCAGTTTCTCAACAGGGGAAATCAATGAAAATCTTACAACATTTAAGATTATTAGCGAACCATACAAATTTTGAAGAAATGCCTAGTACGTCCAAACATTGTGACAATTCAAATACAAGTTGTGAAAGCGATTTTGTTATTACAAATGGATCCTTTTCTAAAATAAAGCCCATCGGCACATCAAGAAAATTACCTAATCCCATTGCAACGTCTACGCCGAAATATGAGGATATTAGCCAATACGAAGAAAGTGACCATGAAGACACCGCCATGAAATTGGAGGTACCTCCTATCACAATCTCCACCCAAAAATATGAGGACATTACCGATAGCGACGAAAATGAAAGTGACGTTACATTTAATCATTTTACAGACGTGGCAGCGGAGAAAGAATCTTGTAATGAATACATAACCGAATTAAAGCAGTTCATTAAAAGGAGTAATGGTTTTGTGCAAAAAAAACAGCGAAAAAAATTAGACATTCTTAAGAAATTAAAGAAGTACCAGAAGAAAATTGCAAGAGTTCAACAGGCATTAGACAATATAAATCAGGCTATTTTAATTGGTTCTAAAGTGGCACACAACATTGACGAACTTTAATTGTTTAATTGTTTAAATTATTGCTTCCATTATGTTGAACATGCTTAACTAAAATATATATACATATAATAATGTGCTACTTAGTTTTATATTAGATTAAAAGTGTTAATTATTATTGTAAATTCGAAATTGATTGAATTGTTTGTGAAAAAAAACATATTTCATTTTTTTTATTGTATATTTCGCTAATAAATTTATTTGGGTTCTTGAATTTTCTATTATTATCTACCTTATACTAAAACCATAGAGTGATAAATGTCGAAAAAGTCTATTTTAAATTACAGTAAATTCAAATCACTGATATTTTTTTAATTAATTTACCTTTCTGAAGAATGGTCTAATTCTTCTTCAATATAATACTAAAAAAAGTGGTCTACTTACGAAAAATCATATAAAGTAATCCATTTAAGGTAATCCAATATACACACATTCAAATTTCACAGAAAACACCTGTAGAATGTACCTATAGGATGCAGGTGAACACATTTAAATTTCACAAAATCACCTTAGTTTAACAGAATAACTTCACTCATATAATTTCTGTGAAATAGAGGTATATTAATCACTTGATTTCACAGTAAATAGAACACAATATACCTATTAAATTAAATTAAGTACAGGCTTCGAAAATAGAGGCTTTTAGAAATATTATAACGCCTTACATCGAGTCAACACCAAAGGCTATAAATAGCACGCCTTTGAACGAAATTGAAACATACAGTGCCATCTGTGACATTTAGTAATTTATACACAACTTATTCAATTTACAAAGCCAGATGTCCACATACATTTAGCTACTGATTTATTTCATAAATTTAATATAATACAGATGGCGTAAGACTTCAGTTCTTAATAATTTAAACACAGAGATATTTTTAACGGTATGAAATACATATTATTTTTTGCTTATAGGTGGGAAGAGAAAGGTATAAAGTTTAATTAGAGTTTAGAAGTATAACTATTTTATTGATTATATATTATTACACATATTACAAAATTCAATCAGACAGAATTGATATAAATTTAATCCACAAATAATGCAAGAAACACATTTTGGAATAAGTTCGTTAACACCACCTGTGAAATGTTCAGTTTTGTGCCGTCCTTCAATATCAAAGTCTAACCCTGAAACTGCTTCATAAAAACATGTTAAACATAGATTGTTTTCATCCAAAACTAAAATGTACTGAGTTACGCACACTTTCTGAAAAGCATTATAATTCAAAAATTTAAAACTATTCATTGAGACACTTCTATTTATTTTATCATCAATTTCTGAACTGTCTTCTTGTATGCCGTCATCATCAGAAAAAAAAACTTGTTCGATCTCCATGATGGACTTTGACAGTCACTTTTATTTGTCTTCGGAAATTAAGTTCTCTTCTGCACTGTCTATTTCAAATTTTTTCTTTTCTTCGTCAAGCTTACGTAGTCTTTCTCGTTCCGCAAGTCGGAAATCCTTTTTGACTTTCTTAGACTTCCCAATTACAGAATAAGCACTTCTCAAAATATTTTTGGTTTGTATGTCTTGCAAAGGAGCATAACTTGAAAAATTATCACTGTCCCAAGATTCGCATCTAATATCAGTCATAACTGTTCACGGTGATATAACAGATAGTAAGTATTACTCAAAGAATCTCATTTAATCTCTATTTAAAAGCAAATCCCCCACCACAAACGGAAGCAGTGAATCATCTACAATCTACATCTGGAGACGTTTCAAGTACGATAAAAGGTGGGAGGTAGTAACATGCGTCGTGGGGATCAATCCAACGTACTATTCCCACAGTTAAGCTCATCTAATGACCACATGGTGTACATCTGGTGCACATGTGCTTTAATTTTTTGTCTAGTGACCACATAGTGTACATCTGGTGCACATATGCTTTAATTTTTTGTCTGGACATTTACATCTGGCTAGAAGTAAGCATTTGAGGAACAGATGTTTCCACATATGGTTAAAACTTGTCTAGACAAGTCAGGTCATATATCCGGCTAGATGTATATATTTAAGGAACAGATGTAACATTTGTTTATCAGGTTTAGAACATCTGTCCAGAAGTGACTAAACTGGTGGGGGGAGTGCATATATAACTCATGACATATTCCTAGCATGTATTAGTCGTCAAAAATGTCTAGACCATTAAATTTCTTCGCTCATTATGTGACTCAGCTGGATACTCCATCAAGTTTACCTGAGTTCAAGAAAGAAGATAATACTCCAAAAGTAATCGGTGAGAGAAAATATAAGTTAAATAAATCCAAGTGCAAGTTTGTTTCGGTGGGAATTTCATGTGATTTTGGTTATGTACCTTGTGTAACGTTATCTGGAAACAAAGGTGATCAAGTGGTTTTCAATGAAGCTGATTGGAAGAAATTTTTAACTCATCAAGGAGTAATCATGAATTTCCTGTATTACAATGAAAAACCAGATACAATACACGAGGGAAACATTTGCATACATTTCGATCAGTTTTCAAATGCTCGAGTGATTAGAATTTCAAAAGAAGATAACTACATATATTTGGCATATGAAACAGTATGTTGTTTAATAGAAATACTACCCCTAGTGAACTACAGAATCGAAATGATAAAAAATCTACAATTTGAAAACTATTTCAAGATTTTACGTAGAGGATTACAAAGTCAAAGCGGTAATATTATTGAAAATGCTCTAAATATACTTAAACCAGAAGATAATCCAAAAAGTGAAAATATCTGCATGATTCTGGAATTAATTTATACTTATCCTGATGTCTTTGAAAGCGTATGTAGTACAACAGTGTAATGAAGAAAGTAACGTTTAATGAAAAGTATAATGAACTGCATCATCTAATTACATGGAGTTTTGCTTATAGTATGACTAGGAAGAAATATTGGGAATTTTTGGCAGCATTTTTGTAGAAGAATCGAGGCAGCCTCAAAGTTACTTGATCCTATTTTAGATACAAATCACAGATGTAATATATTTAATGAAAGATTTGAAATAAAAACAACATATAACAAATAATTTTTTTATTTAATTAGAATAAGTTTTACATGTGTTATACTAATTCATTTTTATTAATCCAGGAATTAAATTTTCCGCTTAAGCCCAGCCACTTGACGTAGAGTTTGTTCTGTTTTCTTCGTAAAACCTTCTCCACAAGATATATATCAGGATGTTTTACTTTCTGAATTTCATATCCATAAAATCCTCCTTGAATTTCATTACCTTCCTGATCTTCTAAAATAAAAGTAGTGGGATTTGTATTTCGTACTTTACGTATCTTAAAAACTTCATTTGACCAATTGGGAGTATAGCCCTTTGAAAAAGCTTCTCGGTATTTACTTATTCTTACCGAGTCGCCTTCTATAAATTTTTGTTTCTGTGGATCTACTGTCTTCAGATGACTATATACATGTCGCAGCAAACGCTGTTCATCTTTCTTCGTTACGCTTTTTGGTTTCAAACCAGTAGTTTTGTGTGTAGTGTTATTATATTTTTCTACAATGTCCGATAAAATATTTATCCATTTGTAGTTTCCTTGTAAACTAAATTGTCGCCACATTAAGTTTTTTAGAGTACGATTTACACGTTCCACTACACTTGCTTTCAAATTGGAATATGTACTGTAATGGTTAATTTTAAATTTATTCATTAGTTCTTTAAAATCTTTGTTGTAAAATTCTTTACCCATATCGGTTTGTAAATTTTTAGGCTTTATTTTATTCTGGGATAAAATTTTTTCCATTGCGTGAGTTACTTCTTTCCCAGTTTTATTTTTCACAGCTTCACACCAAACAAACTTTGAAAATACATTAATAACAACCAGAATATACTTGTATCCCTTGTTGATTTTAGAATATGGGATCATTTCTACAAGGTCCGCTTGTATAAGGTCGTTTAAGCCTTTAACAATGACATGTCTCCTTCGAAAATTTTTCCTGGCTGATTTATGTAATTCATTAACTACTTCCTCTTTAATATTACTCATTTCTTACTAAGGGGCAACGCAGTACAATTTCAACAAAAAGAGGTGGTTTTGGGTCTACACTTGGAAGTGGAAATGATAGATTATCTCCTTTACTGAGCGTTTTATTATCTTGATCATAATTACCATTGTTTAAAAACATTGTGACATTCAAAGGTAAGTTTATGCTTTCAATTGTACCTGAAATAGGTAATGTATATGTTGTAGTACCACTATCTAACACGTAATAAATTAACGTTTTATGGTTTAATGTTTTCTTTGCCACACCTCGAATTTGTATAAGACAAAGACTGGATAGACTGGTAGCAAAATCTTCAGTTGCAGTTAAAAGAGGTGATGTTATTGGGTAAGGTGTTGACCGATAAGCAAGCATATGTCTACCAAATTTATCAATAGGCATGATGAGCGCTAGATGTATACTGTGAGGAAAATAGATGTGTGACCATTATTTAATAATTTTTAATTCTCTCAATTCTTCGAGTATTGAGGCAATTTCATTATTGTGTCCATTATTTCCAGCCATTTGGGAAGCTACTAAAAGCCTTAATCTATTCACGAGCTCATTCGGATTATCAAAATATACATAATCAATTTTGTTGTTAGATAAGTTCAACATTCCACCACTTTGCTTAAATGATTGAGATCTGGGGCGAATACTAGTTTGAGATCTAGTATTGGGTGGTAGTGGTTTACTAAATGAAGATGATCTTGGAACCGTAGTAGATTTCAATAAACCTTTATCTATTAAATAGGGTCTTATGATACTTCTATACTTTATAGTATTATTGCTTTGAATTTGCTCTGTAGAATCAAAATTTCTGCGATAGGTATTAGTACGTTTTAATATATCCATATAATGATCTAATTCTGATTTATTATAAGCTTTAGGATTTTTCTTAAACAGTAATTCATACAGCCCAACGGTACCAGGATATACTATGTCCTTCACTTTTACGTCTTTACCAACAATTTTTAATTCGGAATCACCTATTTTAAATTTTTCAGTTTCAACATCGTGTGTTATGCCATATGTACGATCATATTCTGATTCATCCCCTGTTATAGATTCATCAATATACGTTCTTGGTAAAGGTTCATATGCTTCCAAATAATCTGTGTAAGCCCTTGATTTTGATAATTCTTGCATATACGCACGACTTTTATCAACTTCTTCATTAACTAAATCGCTACTATTCTGCTCATCCACGATTGAATGTTGGGTTGGGTCAAATTGATAAGTATCCTCCAAGAAACTAAGTCCAGTCATAGGCAATGTGGGCATATATTTGTCTAAAATATTTACTGGGGATTTTCTAGGGGTAGAAGTTCTACTTTGCTCTGACTTAAATTCATCAGGTTCTTTTTTAATTGAGACCTCTGATTTTATGTTTCGTAATAATTTTTGCAATGGCTCAGTAATGGGTTTGAAGCTTTTCTCCAAATGAACTTGTGATTGTGCGACATCGGATTTTAGAGACTGATATTTATGCCTCACTGATTTTCTGGTTTTTATTAGTTCCTTAGCTAACTTTTTATCCATCTTTACGCTTCGGATTATTAATAAGCACTACATTTCGCTCAGCTCATTATGTATTAATATACTATTACAACTTGATGTAATTATCAAAACCTTTCCTATACCTTCCATTATTTATTGTACAATCTTTATCTATAACAACAAATCCGAATGAGTCTTTCCAACACAGAGAGCAAAGATCTTTGAATAATTGAAACGACATATCGACATTTACATGGTCATTATAAATATGTTTCAGATTTGTATTATCCTGTTGAAAAATTACTATTAAATTACTATTGTCTCGGATGAGTTGCTTTTGGATCGATGAGTACGTTTGACATAAATAAAAACAGTCTGTATTTTTGTGACGCCCAAAACAAAAATAATCTCGCATAATATTTTGATTACATGAAGCTACATCATCGAAGATAATAATTGAATTGGGTCTGATCTCTTGAGCTGGTATAACATATTCTCCATCACTAAATTCAAAATAACCTATTTCTTTCATTGGTTTAAATAACTTTCTTAGATATTCATATTTTGGTTGGTATAGGGACTTTGAGTAGAGGTAAACATTCTCAAATCTGAGTCCATTAGGGTGTATTAGTAGCGTGACAAGTAAATTAGTCTTGCCACAACCCGAACATCCAACAATCAATGCACGCTTGGATGAACCCCCAAATAGTTCGCCATGTTTTTGATAATTATTTTCTAACAAACACTCATCTTGGTTAATAACAGGTAATGTAACATTTTGTTTTTCGATCTTCATTGTAAAACTAAATCTAACGAACTGTGTTATAAATCATTATCTTGACTATATATAAGATTGTACATCGCTAAAAACTTAGTTCTGTATAAGACTTTCAACAAGTTATATAATGATTGTACACAACCCATCCTTAGTTAATCATAAACTAAAGTCTGCAAAGAGAGGGTCAGGATTTATTAATAAGCTTATTGATAAACTCCCTTTTGAATTGCATATACCAGGCTACAATTATTGTGGCCCAGGAACAAAACTATCTAAGAGAATTGCGAGAGGTGATATTGGTGTTAATCCATTAGACGAATATTGCAAAGAGCACGACATTGCTTATTCCCGTTCAAAAGATATAAGCAATAGACATCAAGCTGATAAAGTATTAGCAGAAAAAGCATATCAGCGGCTAAAAGCGGGTGATTCTTCAGTTGGAGAAAAAATTGCCGCCTTAGGTATAACAGGCATTATGAAGGCTAAAACTAAACTGGGAATGGGTATGCGTAGAAAAAAGCATTCCAGACAGAGACGTGGTAGAGGGCTACGTAAGATAAGTTTTAATAACGCAGTACAACGAGCACGACGTGGTATTCAAGGAAGTAATTCTAATAATCTTATTAAAGTCGCACAACAAGCTTTATCATCAATAGGAACAAAGAAACTCTCTTCACCAAGGAAACGAATAATTCCCATTCCAAAAACAGGTGGTTTTCTACCTTTCCTTATTCCTTTATTTGCTGCATTAGGAGCTCTTGGAAGTATTGGTGGAGGCGCAGCGGGAATTGCGAAGGCTGTTAACGACGCAAAGGCTGCAAAACAAAAGCTTGAGGAGGATAAAAGACATAACTTAGCTATGGAGCAAGTTGCAGTAGGAAAAGGTTTATACTTAAGACCATACAAAAAAGGCATGGGATTATATCTAGCCCCATATTCAAAAAACTCCCTATAAAGCTACCTCGTCGAGCACTAACAAACATAGATTTAATGAGATACGTAAAAAAATTACATATACCAAATTTTCGTGGAATATACATGAGAAATACTTTACCAGTAAAGATAAGAAAAAATGAATGTGGTATTATTAATTTGGATATATCATCAGGCCCCGGTACGCACTGGACAGCATATGTGAAGAATAATAACTCAATAATCTATTTTGATAGTTATGGAAACTTAAGACCACCAAATGAAGTAACAAGTTATTTCTTTAGTGATGGTAGCTTGAATAAAGTTAACTATAATCATGATCAGATGCAAACATATAATTCAAATAATTGTGGACATTTATGTATAAAATTTTTATATAATGTATGTAAATAAGGAAAATCCGTTTATTACGTAAATACATTTGAATTGTGTAACATGTCTTTAACATTTTCACTTACTGGAAATTCCTCCATCTTGAGCGCCGATTTCAATCCACCAATATATTTAGAGGACGATTTTGATTACGTTATTGGCTTGGTGAATTTTGAAACTTTCAATGTAATACCAAACATTGATGAAACAAACAACAAATTTACTTACGGGGATATAACCACAACTATTCCTGTTGGGGCTTATGAAATTGATGACCTTAACGATTATCTTCAAAAAGTCATTGAACATCCCAATAATATTCATATTATTGCTAATCGTAATACATCAACGGTTAAAATAAAAGCAAATGTGGATATTGATTTCTCATCTGAAAATTCCATAGGGCATCTCTTGGGATTTGAGAAAAGGGTTCTTATAGCTAATGAACTAAATGAATCCGACTTTCCAGTACAAATAATTAAGGTGAATGCTTTATGTATTGATTGCAATATTGCTACTGGATCTTATTCTAATGGTAGCCCTGTTCACATAATTCACCAGTTCTTTCCAACGGTGGCTCCAGGCTATAAAATAGTAGAATCACCTTTAAACGTCCTATATTTTCCAGTAAGCGTTAAGACAATCAACTCGATTACCGTTAAAATAGTCGATCAAGATTCGAATGTCGTCAATTTCCGCCAAGAGACCGTTACAGTCAGACTGCATTTGAAGAAATCCTAAACGATGGTAGTCCGCTATAATTCTAAATACAATATTCCAAAAATATCTAAACGGAGTTATAAAAGAAAATCTAAGGATGAATTTTTACTCAGTAATAAGAAGAGCGTTAGCCCAGTAACACCTCAGAACAAAATTTTTCTGCAGTCTCTTGGTTTTGAAGTACTCATATAATGGACATTTTAAATGTCACGCAGCAACCTCTAGTCGATAATTCAATTATTGACTTCGAATACCACTACTATCAGCCTTTCGTAGCCACTGAATTTAATTATAATGATGAAATTAGAATTCCAATCCAAGAACTGGACGCCTACACCTTACCAAGTGAAAGTATTCTATATTTAGAGGGAAATCTAAGGAAAGATGATGGGAAACCAGTTACAAAGTTAAAATTAATAAATAATGCCTTCAGTTTTCTCTTTAGAGAAATTCGATATGAACTCAGCGGTATTGTACTTGATTCGGTTCGAAATGTAGGAGTGACTTCTACTCTTAAAGGATATTTGTCTTTCAATGAAAGCGAAAGCATCAAACTTCAAAATGCCGGATGGTTTCCTAAAGATAGTATTATACCCGATACTGATAAATTTAATGTTTGCATCCCACTTAAAATGTTAATGGGATTTTTTGAGGATTACAGAAAAATTATATTAAATATGAAGCAAGAATTAGTTTTAATTCGGAGTAGTAACGACTTAGATGCGGTAACTAGTGTCGATGATACGGAAAAACCCAAAATTACTATCGATAAGCTTTATTGGAGAGTGCCACATGTTTCCGTAGGAATACCACAACAATTGGCGCTAACGAAAATATTAGATAAAAACTTGGAAATTTTTATTGCATTTAGAAGTTGGGAAATTATAGAATACACCTTACTTCCACAAACCACCAGACATAATTATACTTTGAAGAGTAGTATAAAGTTAGAAACTGCACGACACTTAATTCTCGGGTTACAAACTGATAAAAAAAATAAACTAACTTCCAACATGAGTACATTTGATAATTGTAATATTACTAACGCTAGAGTTTTCTTAAATTCGGAGAGATATCCTTACAGTGATTTATATTTGGATTTCAAAAATAACAAATATGCGACTTTATATGAAATGTTTTCAAATTTCCGCCACTCGTACTATGAAACTGGAAACGAACCTATATTTACACCTAAAGAATTCAAATCTATTTCACCCATAACTCACATCGACTGTTCTCGTCAAAAGGAGACTGTGCAGTCAGGATCAGTTGTCATGCGCATCGAATTTGAAACAAGCGAAAATATTCCAAAAGACACTACCGCATACTGCTTAATTTTGCATGATCGTGTATTCCGGTATAATCCAATGACAAAGATAGTTAGACAGGCTTAATTCATTTAAGGAAAATAATGTAAACTACCAAGTTAGTTCATGATGATCTCTAAGTACAGAAAGGCGTTAGAAGAATACCAGCAAAAACTTAGAGATTTAAAAAAAGCAGTTGAAATATATAGTTTAAAAGTTTCTCTAGTGAGAAGACTAGCAAACATAAAAATATGCCATTAATTTTGGATGTGCAAGGATTCAAAGTAGAAAAAAATAAGTTTATTGTCAAGGAGCTGGCAGCCTACAATGGCTATAAAACAGCACATTATATTTTTAAACCTCCATTTTCTATAAAGCTCCTACCACCAGATTTGGAGAAGCAAGTGAAGTGGTTAACACATAATTATCACTGTATTAATTGGAATGAAGGGTGTACACCATTTTTCAAGTTTGGGAAAATTGTCCGAGAGTTAACCGATACTGAAGAAATAATTCATGTAAAGGGAGGAGAAAAGGCCTCGTACATAAGAAAATATTCATCTAAACCTGTATACGAGTTAGAAGACCATCCACCGCTCCAGTTTTCCGAACCTCGATGTTTTTATCATTTAAAATCTAAATGTATGTGTTCTTTGTCAAATGTATTTTATCTTTATGAAAATTTTATAATGTCATAATAAAAAATGAAACACATTTAAAGTCTATTTATTTTTAACAAGTCTAGACATTTAAGCGAAACCAGATGTTAGTCGATGACCCCAAAGTCACTATCTGTTTACCAGATGTTAATGTGAGTCATTGGCCTCAAAGTCGCAATCTGCTCACCAGATTTTACCACATGTGTAACTTATATCCACACATGTTTACATCTAATCACCGGCTTACCAATAGAAATAATTGTATCCCTTCTCCCTGTGAGATTTTATAATATATAACAAACGATAAAACATATTTTTTCAGTCTAGTTTTATTGCGAACACAATAATGAAGTGTGAACATTGTAAAAAGGAGTTTTCGTCTAAGAGCAATTTAGTTCGACATATTCGTCAATACTGTCTCATTCTTCATAATAACAAACGAAAAAGTGATAATGTACTAATAAGTGATGAAAACAAAAAACAAAAGACTGATAGTATGCCTTCTACAAATGGTGGAAATAGTGTACCTTCTACAAGTGGTTTTAATAGAAACATTTGCGGTCAATGTGGAAAAATGTTTTCATCATCTTTTAACTTATCACGGCATATTAATAAAAACTGTCATGATTTATATAATAAAAATTCGATTAATAAAAAAATAGACAATCCATCAAGCTATAAAAAAATTAATAGGCCTATTATTAGTAATTTGGGAAATGGTGTAGACAAACTTCATCACGCATTCAAAAATAGAATTGCTAGTTATCGGTTTACTAGTCCTAAAACACACATCGATTATTCTGATTTTCTAGAAGAAATAAAACTAAAAGTATTTGATATAATTAATGAATACTTGCTGAAACACTATACCCTTAAAATTAATTTGGAAGTGTTTGGGCTTTATGTTATACCCGAAAAGGAGATGTCTGACATAAAGTCATTCAATACAAAGAATAAAATAATAACTATTTCAACAGACTTGCAGCAGATTTTCAAAGAATTTAAAGAAGAGATGATTTCACAATCATTCGAATTTCAAGAAAAGGATTCTGGCTGGACATTGAAACATATAATGTTTCTTGATGTAAACATTAATAGGTTTACTCCAGTAGCAGCTTCATCATATATTAAGCTACCTAAAGCTATAGGATTAAAGAAAGCGGTTTTAAACATACAAAACCAAGACAATGCTTGTTTTGCTTGGTCAATTAATGCATCTATTTTCCCACCAAAAGCCGATCCAGTGAAAATAAGTTCATATCCACATTATGAAATTTTATTAAATTTTTATGGTTTAGAGTTTCCTATGAAATTGAAAGACATCCCCAAATTCGAAAAAATGAACAACATCTCCGTTAATGTGTTTGGTATTGAAACAGAATTTAAGGATGGAAAAACAATTACTGAAGTAGTTGGACCTTTACATTTTACTTCATGTCGTCAAGCTACACATGTTAATTTGCTACTTGTATCAGATAATACAGGTAGAAGCCATTATACTCTCATAAAAGACTTATCAAAATTAGTGTCAAGCCAAAAATCAAAACATAATGGAAGGTTACATATTTGTGATGGATGTCTACAATCATTTGGAAAAATAGAACAGCTAAAAGCACATGAGAAAAATGACTGTAACCATACATGCACGAAAATACCAACTACCGATTTGAAGATAAATAAATATGGAGAATCGGTGCCTGAAAACATTCTTAAATTTATAAATTTTGAGAAACAATTACCGGTCCCATTCGTCATATATGCAGATTTCGAAAGTTTGTTGAAACCCATCCATCATAATGAACCTTCTGATGAAAAATCATTCACAGTGAAATTATGTGAACATGTACCATATTCTTTCGCATTTTACGTGAAATGTAATTTTGATGATAAATATTCGAAAATTATAACATATCGAGGTTCCGATGCTGCTGAAGTATTCTCTAAAAAGTTGGATGAAACAGCTCTGGATTTATATAACACACACTTGAAACATATTAAAGAGATGCTCCCCCTTTCAGACCAAGAGAAAATCGAATACGAAAATGCTGTATGCTGTCACATTTGTAAGAAAGACTTTAAGCTTGGTGATATAAAAGTACGTGATCACTGTCATTTGACAGGTCGCTTCCGTGGGCCTGCACATTCTATTTGCAATTTGAACTATAAAGTTCCGAAATTCATACCAGTGTTCTTCCACAACCTGACAAATTACGACAGCCATCTATTCATAAAAAAGCTGGCATGCAAAAAGGAGACTGTTTCCGTCATAGCGCAAACCAAAGAAAAATACATTTCATTCTCCAAATCAATTCTTGTTGAAAAATCTATAAATCCTAAGGTACCTGATACATATCTGAGATTGAAATTTGTAGACTCTTTTAGATTTTTATCTAGGTCCCTCGACAAACTAAGTCAAAGTTTAGAGTCTCCTCAATGTGTTGAAACCAGAAAATACTTTGAAAAGGATGAAGAGTTTAGTTTAATCAGGCGGAAAGGGGTCTTTCCATATAATTATGTGGACTCGTTTGAAAAACTAGAAGAACCAGAATTACCCTCAAAAGATAAATTTTACAATGACTTAACAAATGAGTATATCCTTGATGAGGATTATGAGCGAGCTAATAAAACATGGAATACCTTCAAATGTAAAACAATGGGAGAGTATGCAGATATATATCTAAAATCGGATATTTTATTATTAGCCGATGTTTTTGAGAACTTTAGAAAAGTGTGTTTGGAACATTACAAATTAGATCCAGCCCATTATTTGACAGCACCATCTTTGAGTTGGGACGCAATGTTGCGTTATACCCAAGTTGAACTCGAACTTTTGACTGACGTGGATTCTCTACATTTCTTTAGAAAGGGGATTCGAGGTGGAGTGGCTCAATGCAGTAAAAGAAAAGCTGTGGCCAATAATCAACTTGTACCAAACTATGATCCTACGAAACCAACATCATATATTATGTACCTAGATGCAACCAATTTATACGGAGCAGCAATGAAAGAATACCTACCCACCGGTGATTTTAGGTGGCTTGAAAAAGATGAAATTAAAAATTTTGACTGTTCGACCATTGAAGATGATTCACCAAAAGGTTATGTTCTAGAAGTTGACTTGGAATATCCACCACACTTGCATGATGACCACAACGATTTACCGTTTTGTCCAGAGCAAATGGCTCCTCCAAAAAGTAAGACTTCCAAATTAATCCCCAATTTACGTAATAAATATAAATATATCATTTACTACAAAAATTTAAAGCAGTGTTTAAAATATGGATTAAAATTGAAAAAAATCTATAGGATAATAGAATTTTCCCAATCGTCATGGCTTGGATCATATATTGAATTAAATTCAAATCTTCGAAATTCTGCTAAGAACGAATTTGAGAGAGATCTCTTCAAATTGTTTATTAATTCAATATTTGGAAAAACAATGGAAAACGTTGATAAAAGACAAAACATTAAACTGTGCTCGTGCTGGGAAAATAAAAAAGGTCTGTTGGGTGCAAGAGCGTTAATAGCCCTACCACATTTTAAATCCTGTTCAATATTTGATGAAAACTTAGTAGCAGTTCAATTGAAAAAATTAAAGGTTGTTTATGATAAACCACTCTACGTCGGATTTTCAATTTTGGATATTTCAAAGACTATCATCTATGAATTTCTATATGGTTACATCAAATCCATGTATGGGAATAAAGCAACTGTTTTGTATACTGACACCGACTCACTAATTTTGGAGATATTCACCGACAATGTTTATGATGACATCAAGAAAAATATTCAATATTTTGATACGTCAAATTATAGTATTGACAACATCCATAACATACCCAAAACAAAGTCTGTAGTCGGAAAAATGAAGGATGAGTATGCTGGAAGACCTATTGAGGCGTTTTATGGTACCGGTGCTAAAGCTTACTGTGTTAAAGCTGGTGAGGTCATGAAAAAGGCAAAAGGTGTTTCCAAAAGTGTTGTTAAACATCAAATAGATTTTTCTGATTATGTCCAGATTGTTGAAAACGGTGGTATAATATTTCGTAAAATGTCTATATTTACCTCCAATTTACACACCATTCACACCGAATTAAAAAATAAAGTAGCCCTATCATCAGCAGATGACAAAAGGTATGTTATACCTGGAGATGTAAATACCTTGGCGTGGGGGCATCATCTAATTACTGAAGATAGTAGTGATAAAAAATTAGAGATTTTACTAAAATATGCTGACCGTTTGATGGAAATGGAAGAGCCTGAAGAAGGATGGGATAGTGTTGATTTGGATGAACCCGAATTAAGTTGTGATAGTTTTGATTTGTATTTATTGGATTTGTAATTTATAAATAAAAAACATATACATTATGAATTATTGTTTTATTGTTTCACCACATATTCATATATAAAATATAATTATTTAATGTAACATTGAAATAAATATTAACCACATCTTTCCAATCCCCATTTACATACATGACATCTAGATTGCCGGCATGGAGGACCATCTACATGGTTATGCCATTCGGGACGATTGTGATGTACAAAACAAGGTAGTTGAATTTCAAGTTCAAAATTTTGTGTGTGCTCCCGTGGTAGTTTATGCCATGTATAAAGAAGCTCAACTGGGCCAGCTTTTTCAATTAGATACTGCAGTGGAAAATTCCGGAGTTCTTCCTTAGTAAAATCATACAAATTTTTACCATTCCTATGCTTATCTATCAACTCCCTCGTTAGACAATTCGAACAAGTCAGACCTTGAGACATTTTAAAACACTTGTAAGTATTAATTTAAGCACGAGCGATGAACAACAAACTGCTATATACCAAATTACAAACTGATTTGTGTCATGATTCATTTCAGTATTTGTACTATTATTAACAGTGGTGGGGGGTTTGCTATAGAGTTCCAACCATTCCGAATCTTGAGTGAGATCATTGCCTTTTCTTAGTTTTAGTTTATACATAGTACTGTTGGTGGGTATTGGATATCTGAGGGTTGCTGCATTAGTGGCTGCATATGGTTCCATTCTATTCCATTTAGAAGGCCAACTCTCATTTCGGCTTCCATTACTATCGAAGCATATAAACACTTCTTTTGCGCTGTGAGGGTATTGTATAAAAAGAAAACTTTGAAAAATTGCTTGTAAAGCTATGAATTGTGAAGCTATCATCGTAATATCTATAAACACACTAATGTATTTTTAAATTGTTATGAATTTATATTCTATTATTGATGAGGGAGAGGGGGTATACATTTAATGTATAGTGTTTTACTGAATCAATGAATGAGTCAGGTTGGCCGAGTGGTTAAGGCGTCAAACTTAAGATTTGATTCCTATAAGGAGCGTGGGTTCGAATCCCACACCTGACATTTTTCTTATCCCATAACTGATTTATACATCTGATTCCCTGTGGAGAAGGAGAGGGGCATATATATTTAATATAAAAAGTTTTCACTGAATCTATAAGTCAGGTTGGCCGAGCGGTCTAAGGCGTCTAAGTTAAACTATGATTCCCAAACGGGAGCGTGGGTTCGAATCCCACACCTGACATTTTTTTTTCTTATTTCATAACTATACATCTGATTCCCTGTGGAAAAGGAGAGGGGCATATATATTTAATATAAAAAGTTTTTACTGAATCTATAAGTCAGGTTAAGGCATCAAACTTAAGATTTGATTCCGAAACAGGAGCGTATATACCATTCTTCTTCCCCATCGCCACAATCACAATCCCCGTAACATCCTAATATTTTAATGTAAGAATAGTTATCTTTTAGATTAAATGTTTCTTTAACACATTGAAGCTTATAACTCTCCATACATTCTTGACCAACAAGTTTATCGTTTTCATCATAAAACTTGATTACAATAAAGAATGAGTAACCCATGCTTCTAATTATAATTATGATCTTCTCACTGTAACATCTGGCGAGCAAATGAATGATGACTCATAACATATGCCCTAATTAACTTGTCTAGACAAGATATATCCGGCGACATGCACATAAATGTTACACGTGATAACATCTGGTGAACAGATGGTGACGTCGAGGTTAATGACTCTCGTCTGGTTTCGTTAAATGTCTAGACTTGATAATAAATAACACAATAAATATGTTTCATTTTTATTATGACATTATAAAATTTTCATAAAGATACAATTCATATGTTAGCAAACCTTTGCTTATTTTTAAACACTTTCACATTCCACATATTCAGTTCTGCGTTTTGCATCTTATTCTTCCCTATAGGCGGATGTCTAATCATGTCCTTATCTTTTTTAAATTCCTCAGGATTATGGCTTGGAGAATATTTAGTATCCCAGTTTTCTTCTTGTGATCTTGTGCACTCCATATTCACGTATAGGTGAATTTAGGATTTGGCACTTATCCCATTCATATGACCGAAATACTTTAATTGGTCTTGTTTGGCTGCACATACGCGTACATAAACCTAGTATTAGTTTAGGTTTACTTATCCATAAATCACTAGGAAGATATCGCGTACTTATAATTCTGCGGCAAACACAACACTCCTTTGTCTCTATTACATCTAGCTCTTGCTGCACTGCGCTATCACACTCTCTAAACATATTAATAAAATCTGATTCAAATCTGTACTTATATCTTAAGTCCCCCACCTTTACACTGCCAGATGTCTGACATTGCCAGATGTATGTCATATGTTATACAGATACCCCCTGTCACGGGCCATTCAACTGTACACGTGTTGACCACTCATAAATCTATTTTTAGATGCAACATGTTCATATATCGTATTACTAACGAAACACATGTCATTACCCCCTACCTTGACCTTGATCACTGATCATGCTCCGTTGCTCCGTTATTGTTCTCATTACCATACTACTCTACAATACCACAAATTGTAAATTTATTAATTAAATTATTCTTTTATTCATTAATTTAGTAATGAATTAAATTGTTGAGTTGGTTAATATATTTATGCGTTGGTTAATTAATTCTTCAATTTAATACTTTACTAATTTTTTCATTAACTCGTTAATTCAAAAATTTATTAAGTATTTAACCAATTAATTATTAATTCATTAAAGCTTTAATTAGTCAACTTTCTAATTTATTAGTTTATTAACTACGCATTTCTTAAATTTTTTAAATTTTGAAAATGATTTAAATTATTTAAGTCATTAATTCATAAATCTATTCATCAATTTATAAATTCACTAATTCATCAACGCATTAACCTATTAATTCATTAATTCGACAAGCAATAATTCACCATATCATTAATTCATTAATACCTCTAGTCGTTAATTTAATAACGCATCCACCTATTCATTTATTTATTAATACAGTAATTCATTGAATCCTTAAGTTGTTGTATCTTGAATATAATACTTTAAAATCGTTAATCAGTTATTTCAACAAATCAATAACTGAAACTTTTTTCTAAGTTAACTTATTAATTAGTTAATTAAATAATTGTTTAATTCATTAATTTCTTAATTAATTACGGCGTCCATTCGTTAATCTGTTAATTCATTACCACTACCATTAATTCATGAATTCATCATATCATCAACTGTTAATAATTTATCAGTCCTATTTCCACCAATCCACTAATTTGATCGTTCGCCAGTTTATGGAGACGAATTGGAGACTTGATGACTTAACTCATTAATGAATTAATTGGTAAATTCTTAATATATTCAATTTATTAATTCAATCAATGATTAATTTATCAATTTATACATTTGCTAAATCATTAACATAATAAATAATCAATTCATTAATTTATCGGACAATAATACTTTAAAATCGTTAATAAATTATTTATTTAATCCGTTATGTATATATTAACATATTGAATTGTTGAGTTCTTAAGTAGTTAACTAACTAATGTGCGAAATTGATTAATTCCACAAGTCAATAGTTCATCAATTAATTTCTTAGTTAATTCATTGGTTCAGGAATTCATTAAATAGTTAAATTAAATTAGTTATTATTTCCTAAGGCAATAGCTAGTCAACATTCTAATTCGTTAATTTATTAATTACTCATTTTTTATATATAGATCGATAAGTTCATAAATAATTAATTCACGAATTCATAAATATATGAATTCATCAATTTATAAATTCGTTATTCTTTCGGTAATTTGATAATTTATTAATTACTCATTTCTGATGTATAGAAATGTTCAACTCTTAAATAACTAATTTATTAATTAATAAACCAATTAATTCATCAATCTATAAATTCACTATTTCATCAACGCATTAACCCAATAATTCATCTAACCTCAAATCGTAAATTTATTAATTAAATTATTCATTTATTTTATTTATTAATGAAAATTGAATTATTGAGTTGTAAATACATTAATGCGTTATTTAATTAATTCTCAAGTCAACAGTTCACTAATTTATTAATTAATGTTGTAGTTAACTCATTAATTCAATAATTTATTGAGTATTTAACCAATAAATTATGAATTCATTAAACCTTTAATTAATTCGTTTATTAATTACGCATTTCTTTAATTTTTTTCAATTTTAAAATTGATTTAAATTATTTAATTCATTAATTCATAAATCCACTTATTCATCAATTCATAAATTAACGCATTAACCTATTAATTCGTTAATTCGGCAAGCAATAATTCGTCATATCATTAATTAATTAACACCTCTATTCTTTAATTTAATAATTATTTAATCCACCTATTCATTTATTTATTAATACAATAATGCACAGATTAAACTGTCAAATCTTGAATATGTTAATAAATTAATTCAACAAATAGTAATTCAAAAACTTTTTTCTTAGTTAACTCAATAATCAGTTAATTAATTAATTGTTTAGTTCATTAAATTCCTGAAGGGGGGTTGGAACCTTTGGTGTAGAACTTACACTTGGAGTAGTTTTCCACACACACCAAAACACTTTTGCACACACTCGACGCGCGTTTCGCGAACCAAGTTGGCATCATCGGGAGATGATTAAAACTGTTCATTAAATCGCTAATTTCTTAATTAATTACGGCGTTTATTCGTTACTTCGTTAAATCATTATTTTATACTTCGTTTTACCACAAAATATCAGTTTATTTGTGGTTTTCCCATTGGCACATTAATTGATCTATTCGTTAATTCAGTTCAATTTATCAGTTGATCAATTATTATATTAATTAATCTATTTATAAATTCACTAATTAATAGTAGTTATTATTATCCTTTCCTTTATATTTTGGACTCTTGTTGGTGTGTCCTTATAAACAATTTCCTTCACGTATCCTCATAAAAAACATCCATTTTCATAAGATCTGGGGACCTAGCAGGCCATTTAGTGGGACCATTTCTTCCAGTTCATTGAAGTGGATAGATATTATTTAAGTGGTTTCTTACTGCATTTAAATAATGTGGTGGTGCACCATCTTGCTGAGGCCACATCCTATTTCGAATCATTTAATCACATCGTCGAAAAAAGTACAGGGAGTTCCATCCAAATTAATTGAGAAAACTTAATTCAAAAAGTTCTAAATCGAAACATTATTTTTGGCCACCCTGTATATTTTTAGGGAGTCCAAATGATTCTAAAACATTAATTAGATTGGATTAAATTAGTATTCACATATTTTTTTCAGATGGCATTATTTCAACAAAAAAATTATATCCAAGTGGTTGGCAGATAGTTCATAACAATATAGGAGTGAAAGGAGTCTAGAAAGATGCTTCAAAAAATGTAATGATCTATCATAGAACTCGAGCTATCGAAGTCCTACGCACTATTGCCCCACCCTGTATAACCGTTTCAGCTAAATACATTGAGATAAGAATTTATTATCGTGTTGAAATTTTTATATTAATATATATCCTTATCAACATATTAATATCAGATTTGAGGTATTTAAACAGTTATCCAAATCATTTATAAAATTTTATCTATCAATTACTGGCATAGATGGCAAACATGTTACTTGCCCTAGTACTTTATATTAAACTGCTGCATTTATGTACCACATTTACTGTACCAAAAATATTATTTCCACTCAGATATTTCGGATCATTTGCCATAATTCCAAATAGAGGTTTCACAGATAACAATTTCAGATAAAAACTAATTGCCCACGGTTTTATTGGACCGGTTTATCACAAAGCAGAGGAGATCGAAACAAAAATGCGGAAATTTAAATTTATCTGCCTTCTGGTTTCAGGCGCGAAGCTAACTTTGACAACTTTATCAGCGAGATCGGCATTAGCCTGAATTTGAATTCAGCTAGCTGAACGGTGCGCTTCCTTACTCTAACTACACAAATAAAAGTTTCATAATGCTAAGGCGCAACATGGGCTACTAGAGAAAATAATCACAATTCGAGGACGCCTTTTAATAATAACTTTGAAAGTGTACTTTGCTCTCAACGTGATTTAATTAATTTCGTATTCTTGCCTCACCAACGTGAAGTTTTAATCATGTTCTGCATATTTTTAAACCATGCGTTGTTTCGCAGTGTTATGTTATGTTCGCTTTAATATTGCCGGTTCCTGGAAGTCCGAAAACTTAAATCGCATATTAAATTTGATTAGAAAGATTTCATAACCGAGGGGGAGATGTTGATTAATAAAGGATTAACGCACAGAGTCCTTAAGGAAACAAACCCAATTTTGTTGAGAATTGGGAAAGTCACAAATATCAGGAGTTTCAGTAGTTTAACTCAACAGCAAGGAAATTCTTTAATAACTTTAAAATGTGTTAAATTTTTGGTAAAACATATTTCTCAGAAGTCAAACGGCAAAACTATTTACCCGACAGAAAAATTTCGGAAGTTTCAGAAGTAGACGGTGGAAACCAGAATATTTACAGATATCTTTGACATCTATTCTTAGATATATATATTTCAGTCCATTGAATCTTGACAACAAATTGGTCGGAAACCCTTTCAGCGAGTTCTTCTCTCGTTATTAATTACAGTGGATTGGAGAGAAGTAATTTCGTGTGACAGCTCCTGCTACCGTTAATCCAATTAAGATTTTACTTACAGAATAACAGATTTTCAATTCAACCTAAAAAAAAGAAACAGGCCTGAAAAATTTTACACATAAATAACTCTTACTAACAACAGAAACTTAGAGTAAACATCCCTTGTAAAACAACAGAATGTTTCCTTATAGGGATTATTTAGAAAAGTAATCAAATTTTATATTTGATTTGTAATTTTAAAGCTTAAAAGAGTTTCGTATTTCAGTAATAGTTAAATGCATATTTTTGTTAACACAACTTCTAATTGTAAACAAGCAGAGAATTATATGTTCAACACGAAAAAACAGCAGATTTCGTGCCTTGGCTTGGCTTCGCGTCGTAAAAATGCATAGCAGTTAAATTACCAAAATGAATACCTGAATACTTCTTTGCGAGGATTAAAAGATTACAACTTGAAAACTGACAGTTGTAAGTGGTTATCAATTCGGCATGAGCAAAAACCAACGATCTGTTGACTGAGTCGCGTATTTCAGCTTAAAGTTTATATTACCTCAAAAGATTAAATATTTAACTTTGCTGAAATGAACCGAATTTAGCTCTCAGTAATGCCTGCTTAGAATGGATTCGTTGTTCACGGTAATTTATTTTCGCAGTTTAAGTACTCTAAATGGAGGTTGTGGTCTACGCTCACTAAACTACCATAAATAAATTTCAGGTATTAAAACGTAGAGTGCAGTTTTCCACTAATATACGTACTGCAGCTATGTTGGGATATACTTAGGTATGTTTTTATATGACAGCAATTGTTTGTGTTAGTTAAATGCTAGCACATAATTTGTACAGAGTTTTTCCTTATAATTAGCCACCCACCTACGGAGTTTATTTGAAGAAATACAGAAAAATTTTATATACAAAAGTTTCCATGTTTTTCCTGAATTTCGATAATTTGTCAATAAAACAAACAAATGACAATCGCAAAATGGCGAAATTCTATAAACTTAGGATTTTCTTATATATTATTACATTTTCTGAATCCTTATAACTTAAGTCTATATACGCTAATATACAGTGTGTCACACTTAAGAGTGAAACACCCTTATAACTTTTTCATTTTTATCCGATTTAAACCAAATTTCACTCAAAGATAGAATCCATTAGAATCAACTTATGGCCCAAAAGTAATTTGCCCCTTATTAATGCAAAGCCATCTACGATGTCAAAATAAACGGAGAAAATCAAAAAAACATATTAGGCATTTTTTTATCAAAAATTTTGTTAATGTAAGTTGTACAGAATTGTTCAAAAACCTTAAGTCCAAAATTTAATCAAAATCAAAAAATATTAATTTTTGTTTAATTTTTAGGTCTGAAAATATAATTTTAATGGATTATTGTATTGTAATATTTTATTTTTTATAAAAAAAGAAATACTCTGCAATTAAATACGAATGGTAATCGATATTGTAAAATTATATTTTCGGACTTCAAAATATCAATATTTTTTTTATTTTTATGAGATTTTGGATTTAAGGTTTTTAGACAATTCTGAACAACTTTTATTAGTAAAATTTTCCGATAAAAAATGCCTAATATGTTTTCTTGATTTTTTGCGTTTATTTTGGTATCGCAGGTGGCTTTGCATTAGCAGGGAGCGAATGATTTTTTGGTCATGGGTTTACCCTAATGGGATCTATCATTGAGTAAAATTTGGTTCAAATCGGATAAAAATGAAAAAAGTTATAAGGGTGTTTCACTCTTAAGTGCGACACACTGTATTTAGACCATCAGTTCTCCAATTAATCAAAATAAAAATGTATACCTAATGTATTGTCCTAGTAATCTATGGATTAACTGAAGATTGGATAGTCCAAAAATACAGAATTCTTATATATTTTTAAAATCAGGAAATTATAAACAACCCTAAGCTTTATAGAATTTCCCCATTTTGGGATTGTCATTTGTTTGCTTTATTGGCAGATTATTAAATTTCAGGTATAATACTGCAACTTTTGTATATAAGATGTTTTCTGTATTTCTTCAAATAAACTTTATAGGGGGGCTCATTACAAAGAAAAATCCTCTATAGGTGAACATTTGAAAATTCTACTTTTTAAATCCTTTTACTTCGCTTAAAAATATGCTAGAAAAAAAAAATAGATCTGTAGCATATTTTACCAAGTTTCTATATAGGTATGTTATGAGTCTGCATCTATCTTAATGAATATACCTACAGGGAGCGCCACATAGTCACATTTTTTTAAAGGCACACCCCCTTTATAAATATATGTATATAATTGTTATACCGGGTGTAAACGAATAGTGGGCCACCCCTGTAATTTCCTCGTTTTTAAAGATATCGGGATAAAATTTTGTATCGTGAAATTAGGTAAGATTTCCAACTTTTTGAGACCTATCAGCCATATTTGTCACTTCCGGTTTCACCGGAAATGGCCCCAATAGTCTTTTCTAAATGGGCCACCCTGTATGTTTTTACATTTTTTAAATAAAGATCACATTTTGGATACATTTATACTACTTTGACCAATTTATACAGGGTTGCACGAAAAATAATTCGAATTTTAGTTGTCAATCTAGATGGCTGCGAATATGTTAAAATTATTTTTGTTCCAATGTAATTCATATAAAAAATACGAAAACGCCAATATGTCCAATAATACATTATACAGGGTGCTCTAAACTCATTAATATCGAATTTTTCAAAATAACTCTCTTTTTTTAAATATTATGATATGGGCCACCCGGATATTCAGAAAGCTCTATTTAGTAGGGGTTAAATGGTACCAAAAGTTCCGTAATGTGTAATCGTTACCGGCAGAAATGACAATTTTTCTTAAGAAATTTATGATTTATATCTAACTTATATTAAATTTTGATCAACCCTGTATATTTGTGTTAATATTTTATGATATGCACTAAGAATGAGCCAGAGGCCCATTCTGATTAACACAAATATACAGGGTTGATCAAAATTTAATTGAACTTCGATATAAATCATAAATTTCTTAAGAAAAATTGTCATTCCTGCCTGTAACGATTACACATTACGGAACTTTTGGTACCGTTTAACCCCTACTAAATAGAGCTTTCTAAATATCCGTGGCCCATATCATAATGTTTAAAAATAAAAGAGTTATTTTGAAAAATGTGATTTTAATGAGTTTAGAGCACCCTGAATGTATATATTATTGGACATATTGACGTTTTCGTATATGAATTACATTGGAACAAATATAATTTTAATCTTCAAATTGATTGTTTGGAATTACTTATGATGATAATCATGAACATGTTTAAAAAATTACAAAATTTTGTTAGGGATTTGGGAGAACGATGAATTTAACTTATAAAAGAAACACCCACAATTTAAAAGACTATTTACGGTGGATGAATTTTGCTAACGATCCCAAAAAGCCAAATTAAGAATTCCAAAAATATTGAAATTCAAATATTGCCCATATTAGTCCATCAATTGTGCATCACTTTATTTCCAAAGGAAATTGACGTTTTAAAAGTCCACACTGAGGTGAAGTTACAAGAACTCTTAACAAAAACGGTAGAACTTATGCAAATTGTTCAAAAAGACTTTATAAAAAGTTTCTCTTTAAAATTTACAATTAAATTAATCTTAAAGCTAATTATCTTAGTTATTTCATTTAGTTTAATTTCCGCATCAACTCTGAATTTATTTAAGGATACCCCTAAATGTAATATCAAAAAATGTATGTATATACTTCCATCATAAGTTCAATTTAAGACTTGTTTTATTGCACGTTTTTTGGTGTGTTAAAAAAACCCATTAAGGACAAGAAGCCCAAAGAATATAGAATTAAAACGCAACGCAGTAATTTTGAGTGCTCGTAAATTTTAAAAAATCTGAACTTTTACTTAATTTTTAATATCTCAGCGTAAAGTGGTGCAATTATCTTACTTAGGAGCAGGACAGCAGACGGCAGGCACCCATCGCGATTTGCCACTGTAGCAATAATAAACCAAAATTCAGGTAATGGTATTAGCGAAAATGTTACCACCAGCTTCAGTTCAAGAGGAGCACAGGCAAAATAAACAAATACTTTATCAATTATTACCTTTCCAAATTAAGATCGATATCATGATTTACTAAATATTACAATATGGGGAATATAGGATGAACACGAGCCATTTCATGAAATATGCAGATGGTGTAGGAAATCTGTTTATGGATACTTCATTGCTGAATCAGTATCATTAAATGTGAATGACAATTGCATGTCGAAGGTAATGATGCAAGGAAGACGTTGAAAGTACAAAATCCAAACTTTGAGAAGAATTTAAGGAAAAAGTCAGTGTATTGGTTTGCAAACCTAAGCTTGATTTTATGTCAGAAGATTTTTCAAAAAATTGTCTCGATTTTTAATATATTATAGGTCTTTGCCATCTGATCAAAAGTCTTATTGGTCGTAACTGTTAACGTTGGTTAATTTTTTGGCTTTAAGTTATAGATTCCCTTGTACATAATAAATAAGAATTTTCTACGGAATGACATTGTCTATTTATTTCCAAATTTTTACGACAACTTCTATTGACTGATAAATTTTAAGTTGGTATCAATATTTCATAACACATAAAACGTCAATGAGTTATAGCTCCAATTTATTGCCAAATGAAGGCAATTAAAACTGCAATAATTTCATATCTGAACAACCCTTTAACCACAATAGAGTAATAAAATAACATGTTTACGAAAATTGTTAATTGCGGCTTGGGATTGCATTATACAAAGCATAGCCATTTGATTAAACAAACCAACGGAGACTCCTCGACAGCCGTCTATTCCTTTAACACATTTTAAAGCAATAGTATACCGTTTCATTAGTAAAGGGGACATTCTCGTTGTTTGTCGAAACAAAATAAACCTAATTTTGAATTCGTGGATGGCTTCGTATTGTCACTTTAACTGGAACAATGTGGAGAGAAATGTGACGTGAAAGGCAATGAAACAAAACCATTCTGACCAACATTTAGGTAGTCAGAGCTGGTACAGACGTAACTTTAATTATTAGCAAAGAGTCAAAGAGTGGCCCCTATATTGAATGTCAGTCTGTCATTCAGTATACCAGCGTTAATTTGGGGAGCAGTTAACCACATGTCTAACAAAAAGCGTACCACTTGTCATGAAGACTGATGTAGTGTTTGATTGACTGTAACTACATATAAGGTAAGAGAAGTTTGCATGAGAACACTGTCAATATTGGGATATTGTGTTTACGCAGGAGAGTTTAGATTTGCATTACGTTATAATGATGGACATTTTTTGGGTGGAAATGACCAAAAGAACGATTTTGGTCTGCAGTTGTTCAAGAGGTGGCTCAATTATCATGATACAGCTATTACGTGAATTAGTTTCTTAACACTGTTGCGATTAATGGCTATGCTTGAGCCAACTATGGTGAAGGTTCTATCATACGTACAATAGATTAACGCACTAAAGTTTTCGTTAGTGATTCTGGAGGCCAAAAAAACCGGGTCTTGGTCTTCAGGTGGTTCGACTATCATCACGTGGTGATGATATTCAAAATATTGAAGTACTTCAAATCTAATACAATTAACAGAATGTGCTTATACTCACGAAATTGACAATGAGTCCTTGCATTGTAGATATAGTAACGTTAGGAAGATAAAGAAGATAAAAAATTTACTACGATTCTATCATAATAGATGCTAAGGTAACAGTAGATTTCTATTGGAAGTGGCAGGAACTCATAAATAAACTTAAGAAGCAGTAAGAACAGTAGTTTTTGCTTGACTACCATTGTACAGAAAGTGGCGATCCAACAATGATTCGATGTTTGCAGAAGAGGTCTGATTACATCTTGATGGCAAGATATTGTGTGGGAAAACCTAACGAGGGATTTTGGTCTACAATTTTACAAGAGATTATTCAATTGGAGGTAATTTTGAACTCTCTTGGATATCTGTGAAATGTATTAGACTAAGAATAACAATTCATATTCTACTAGAATGTTTAGAGAGATCTGAGTGCAAGAATGGAAACAAATTCCATGGCATGGCAAATTATTCAAAATTTAATAGAAAGCGTGAAGATCCCGGCAATAGGCAAAGATTAGAGAGGAAAATTCTTAGCTTCTATTTCAAGATAATGGAAGCGAGAGACCAACTGGGGCTAAATTCTGAAGTTGATAACTACTGGATCACAACAAGAAGTTCTCAATTATTCGATCGAAGATGAAGATATATTCTCTCTTTTCATGAGTTTGCAAAATAAAATTTTCAATATCGGTGCATTTTTGAAGGACGAGGTAAGTTTACCTCAATGGAATAATATCCTGACCATCACCAGGTGGAGATTTGAAGAGAAAGAAAAAGTAATGGTTAATGGGCAGCGCAGGGTCTTGTCTTTACTACATCTTATGGCATCCGTGTGTCGCTTTTTTTCTCTAAAATTACTTTTAATTCGTTTCTTCCCTGTATTTTTAATTTCTAGAGCCTGCCATAAAATGAAAATTTGAAAACTCGAGCTCCTTCTTTGCAAATACCTATTGAAACTAAATTATTCTCCTTATTAATTCTGAGTGGCTTATTTATTAAAGTTTCCTTGCGCCAGCATTTTTATATTGCTTCAAATACTTTCAATTATAGTTAATTAAGATCAAACAACGTATTCAAAGATTGTTCAATACTTTTCAATATTTAAGCAAAAAAAAAAAAAATGTAGAGCAAGAATTTAATTTAATTGGTTCGATCCGCTCATTACGCTTAGTAATGGCATTATGGTTCTAAAATAAAACTTTCTGATAAAAAAAAAATTAATATGCCAAAGAGCTTAAATGTGGGCTTTAAGGAAGGTTTCTTTCAGCAGACATTTGAAATTTTCTCTGATAGAGGATAAATAAATATTGTTTATTTACGAATCGAACTGCACAAACCGCAGTACACAAGAACGGACGGAAGTTTCGGAATCAATTTAAAAACGATAGGTTGGGTTTAAACCAAACCTCATATCTCCGCTAATGAAAAGATCTTCAGGCATCCATTGGCTTGATAATACTTTTATCTATCGATCGAGATAAACTTCATTTCTTTTTAATGTAAAATAATAAATAAAAACAGTTTACATGCAGGCCCTGTAACTCAGCTTAACGAAAGTTAAAACGAAATAAAGAAATTTTTAAAACTTCTTTATTTCTATAACTTATACATTTTGCCGATATTGTAAATATCATGTAAGACTTGAAAGTTAGCCAAGTTCATTTTCAATGCCTTAACGACGCTTGCTAAATTGCAACTTCTGTAAATTTTTATAAGTAAGTTACCTATTTGTTACATTCATACTTGTCAGCTGGCTAGTGTACTGGAGAAATTTGTGTCCATTTAAACAAGTATTACCTGGGCATTGCGCCCAAACCGCAGTAATCCGCCTGTCTTTGTAAAGCGAAACGGAATGAAAGCAGATCTCTACTGATTCCCAATGTTCCCGTAGAATTTGTCAGCAAACGAATAAACCCTGGTAAAAGAATTAACTATGCAGCCGAGTTCGGCACTTGTATTTGGCTGGTGTGGCGATGTTTACATAGGTCCACTGAAAATTCATGCTTTAATTTAATATTAAAATTTGAAGATTTTTGGGAAAGAAAATTTATTCGCCAATATGAAATTGATGGAAATTTGTTTAGGTTAAGCAAACACGTCGATTGTAACATGTATATATTTTTTAGCGAATAAAAACATTTCACATGTTTTAATTATATTTACGTATATTGTGGACTGAGTCTGAGTACTACCTTCAATAAGGTTATGGGACCTATTCTGAAACAAATAATATTTCAGGATTTTACTGAGGAAAAAATTCTTATTTTCCCTTTAATTAGAATTAACCCAGTGTTATAACTGATTATACAGGGTGATTCACGAGGAAAGGGACAAAATGTTATGATATATAGAGTTCACTTAGGTGAATTAGAAATGACTATTGAAAAAAGCCTGGGCCTTTTTTTTATTGATCTACAGGGTGATTTATGAGTTTTGCCCAATACTTCTTAAGGTAATATCTTTTAAACTAATCACTAGAATCAGCTCGTATTGTGGGTATATAGTATACTATTAATTGTCAATTTACATGCATAATCAAAGGCAGAAAATTCCAGGGCCGGCTCAACTAATTTTTATTTTTAGGGCTCCTATGAAAAAATTCACCCTGTGTACGTGATTTTTAAATTCTAATAGTGAATTATGAAACTACATACAAAAGTGGTCGAAAACATGTACTTTGTTGTTTTGCCACACTTTGGGCGAATTTTAAATAAACGATCAATTTTCGCCAAAATCGAGGGTCTGCACAAAATAAATTAATAAAATTACATTTTCCTTTCTTATTCAAACTAAAATATTTGTTATACAAAATTTTGTGATTTCATGCATGATTAATATGAAATAAATATTCAAAAATAAATAATTTCAACATCAGATTAAGTAATTCTTATTTCTGAGGTTTCTGTGAAAAATCAGTCTGTATACATTTTTCTCAAATTCTGATAATAAATTGTGGAACTATATTTAAAAGTTAACGAAATTATTTATTTTTTATCACAATACATCAATAAACAGAACATTATAAACAACAAATTCACAGAACATAAAACCTTATAACTTATTTTCAAAATGAAAGCCTTCTGCCTCCCTACATTTTCTTTGTCGTAAAATTAAATTTCCTACGGCTTTCCTAATAACGACATGATTATTAATGTTCTGTTTATTGATGTACTGTGATAAAAAAAATAAACAATTTCGTTAATTACTTCCTCACCAAAAGTGAGAAAGATGTTTTCGTGAAAAAAATTTTGATTTCTGGACGATTCTCGACGAATTATGATGATACACAAAAAATTTCTTTTTTTGAAATAAAGCTTTCAAATTTGGTACACACGTTCTAGAGGTCAAGGAAAAGATTGAGTTCGTTGATGAGCAAAATCGGCCCACTGGAATGGGGTCTACCGGATCCCAACTGTTACAATATGTCTAACTTTACATAAAAATTTATTCGTGATAAATTATTAATACAACTCATTATAATATTGTGTCCAAATGTTGAAATACACAAAATACGGCAAAAAAACAAAATACGTACAGAAAAAACAAAATGCGTCAAAAAACAAAATGCGTCAAAAAACAAAATACGTCAAAAATTACTTTTGTTATAAACTCCACCACACGGTGAAGAAGTTTTGATCCCATAATTGGCAGCGGTTTTTTTAAATGTAGTTCCATAATTTATTATCAGAATTTGAGAAAAATGTATACAGACTGATTTTTTTCACAGAAACCTCAGAAATAAAAATTACTTAATTTGAGGTTGAAATTATTTATTTTTGTTTATTTATTTCATATTAATCAACCATGAAATCACAAAATTTTGTATAACAAATATTTTAGTTTAAATAAGAGAGGAAAATGTAATTTTATTAATTTATTTTTTACAGACCTTCGATTTTGGCGAAAATTGATTGTTTATATAAAATTCGCCCAAAGTGTGGCAAAACAACAAAATACATGTTTTCGATCATTTTTGTATGTAGTTTCATAATTCAGTATTAGAATTTAAAAATCACGTACACAGGGTGAATTTTTTCATAGGAGCCCTAAAAATAAAAATTAGTTGAGCCGGCCCTGGAATTTTCTGTCTTTGATTATGCATATAAATTGACAATTAATATTATATTATATACCCCCAATACGAGCTGATTCTAGCAATTAGTTTAAAAGATATTACCTTAAGAAGTATTGGGCAAAACTCATAAATCACCCTGTAGGTCAATAAAAAAAAGGCTCAGGCTTTTTTCAATAGTCATTTCTAATTCACCTAAGTGAACTCTATCTACCATAACATTTTGTCCCTTTCCTCGTGAATCACGCTGTATATATATCACTTTTTTTATAATGTTGCTATATGACAATTTTTACAGTTACAATTAAGGTCTCACCTAGAAGAACGTGATTGACTAGTATAGAACCAAATTTTCATTCATACCTCGAAATTCGAAACCTTCTACGCTTTGTACACATATATTTATTTATTTAACATACCCGTAGGCCTATTTACGACAGTATACAAATAAAGTCTAAATTAAAATTAAGAAAAACAACTGTACCAATTTTTTTTTATATAAATTAAATCATTTTGGCAATATTCATTAATACCATTCGGCGTATCAATTTTTAAAATCACTCTAATGAGGATGTTGCTTTACAAATTTGTTTTCCTAAGGTATACAGGTATATTTAAGTGTTCTGTAATTAGATACAAAGTAAATTACGTACGTATCCTTTGCCTACCTACGTAAAAATCAATTAATTACTAATTTTTTTCAGCCGTACACATACAAAATCTTAATTACTGGAGAAAAGCATTCAACCAATATATAAATAATTTGTTGCCAATATCTCAGCATCTCAGCACTTTTCAAATGAAAGCCTTCTTCATCCCCTTATGTCCTTACGTTTATACTGATTAATTTCTCCCGGTTCCATTAATTAAGTTTGTTTTCGTACTTTGCTATTTCTGTTCATACGTGAAATAATCTCTGCCGGTTTATTATTTGCATTCAGTAATTCTGATTAATTTGTGTATGTTGTTGTGTTTACTGTGGAAATAGTCAAGCGCTCACTAGCACTAATAGAAATGTATGGCATTATTTATATTAAACTCATCCAGTACAACGAGTCCATGTGAAGAGCTAGAAAATTTCCTATAAACGTGTGATATTTTATATCCGCATTTAATTAATTAAACAATAATAATAATAATGGTCTTTATTAATGCATTAAATATTACATAATAAAATATAATAAAATACATTAGGGGCGAAATTTAGCTATTCTACCACTTAACCCCAAAAAAGAGAAAACACATCAACAGACAGAGAATACACAATAACCTCGACAATAATCTTAAAAGGGGGAAACAAAATTTTTAATTCTGATTTATTAAACCTGCTTTGACATTCTTTCTTTCTGAAGGAAAGCGTGCTGAGGAACTTAAGCTGATTACTAACATTGTCCTAGCAACGTACTGAATTATAAGTGAATTTGTTAGCGATTTTGAAAACTATATTTTATTTAATAGAATAAAATAGCAAAATAAATTTTACTATTCAGCCTAAATCCTCTAATGTCTTAAAAAGACATAAATACTCTTTTCAGAGCTTATTTGCAAACTATCTACATTTAACTGATAAAAATTTGGTCAGTACTACGAATGTAGAAAGCAAATAATTTAATAATTGCAATAAGCCCCACCAGACGGATTAATCCAAATAAGGACTCCCTCTGTTACCAGGCAGTGCAAGTCACCAACCCATGGACCGGTTTCTGGCTTATTAGCCTTCATCAGCATGGTGACCATGCTGATGAAGGCTAATAAGCCAGAAACCGGTCCATGGGTTGGTGACTTGCACTGCCTGGTAACAGAGGGAGTCCTTATTTGGATTAATCCGTCTGGTGGGGCTTATTGCAATTATTAAATTATTTGCTTTCTACATTCGTAGTACTGACCAAATTTTTATCAGTTAAATGTAGATAGTTTGCAAATAAGCTCTGAAAAGAGTATTTATGTCTTTTTAAGACATTAGAGGATTTAGGCTGAATAGTAAAATTTATTTTGCTATTTTATTCTATTAAAGTTTACCTCTATGGATTTCTGACTTCTTTGGATTTCATTTCTTTCTATATTTTATTGTTTATATTATTTCATATTTTAATTTTTTAATTTCTGAATACCTTGTACATTATTGTACAATGCTCATCTGTTATTGATATGGTTGCCTAATTCTGTCACGTGGTTTGTAATTATCTACGAAGCTTTGTATAAAAATAGTCTTCGATTTGTGGTGACCCACACATAATTACCATTCATAATCATAAGCTCAAAAGAAATTGTGGTCATTTCGAATTGACGCTGTGCGCCGAGTACACGTTCGACAGGGATAGAGGGATACATGCACTTTTAAATCAAAAACAAGACAGCCTTACACATCGGAAATACATAGTTTACACTCTACAGACACATAATCTAAATGCAAATTTTTTCCCACGAAAGGTCATCAGTTTTTTCAGTGCCGTCAAAGAATTTTTTTGTCTATTTTTATATATGTCGCACCAAAAACATGATAGCAAATTTTAATGTCCTCTGTTTGCTGTATGAAAATAAAAATAAACAAATTTACTTGCTGCTATGGATTGTTACTTAGTACAAGATATGTTTACAAAATATAATTTTTAATTTATAATAATTAACAAATAAATATACTAAACAGTGGTTTTGGATGAGATTGAAAATTCAACTATACCGCGTCAATATATTTAAGAAACAATTGCTTTCTTTGTTATACATTTTTTTCGTCATTATAGCCCAGTCGTCAGAAACAAATGAAGTTTTATCTGAAAAACAGAGCAAAATGGTGGGAAATTCTTTGGTACGAGAATAGTTTTTCCTGAAAAAATTAAAAAATATGTAGGAAAGACATAAAAAATAATAATATTGAACTAAAAAATGAAGTTCTTCTCTTTAAATCATTATTTTTAAATTTTAATTTTCTCATAGCTTATTTAGGAGAAAAAAATACTTTTTGTACGTAAATGGTGGCGAAAAAATATCGCATGCTTTACATTATAATCCAACACATATCCTTTACATCGCATTATGGGAAAACCTTTCGAAAAAAGAGATGCTCACATCATGTGTAAAAATCGGGGTAAAAATACATTTAAAGTGGCGCCAGCTAATTAGTTTTAAAATTCACTTTTTCTACGCTTTATAGTGCGTAAAGTTAAAACTCGCTAGTGCGTAAAGTGATTCTACTTTACGCACTAGTGCGTAAAGTAAAAAAGTAAACAATTTCATATTAGAACACCTATCATTTTGTTTTAAAAACGTTAAATATGGTTATTTAATTATATGTAGTCCATTTATTTATTATCACAGTACCTATATTATTATAATATATACCTACCTAATTATCAGTATTCTTTAACAATAATTTTTTAATTTTTTTATAATTCTGAAGTTTCCTATTCTTAAGTCTTTGATTAGGGTTTCACTCATTTAAAATTAAGTAGGCTATAGACATATGTATTATGATTTTTAAATGACATATTAAGTTTTGACGTAATAGGTAGGTAAGTTTTGACGTTTTGAAATGTTCACATTATTATTAGATAATTTAGGTCCAGTTCCAGTAGAAAAATATTGTATGCAATTCGTGCGTAAGGTGAGCTTTGTTCACTCATGGGATTATAGCACGCTCGCCTCGACGCTCGCCTTCGGCTCGCGCTACATTATTCCCATTCGTGAAAAATCTCACCTTACGCACTTGTTGCATAAATATCTATTTTTTCGTTATTTATAAAAAACAATTTTGTCTGGTTTAAATTTTTTTTTTTAAATTTAGACAAACCATATTTTAAATCTTTTAACATTAATCCACTTTTACCTACATTTTCATACATTTTAGTCGATTTTTCAGGTTGAAACCTTTGGCTCCTAGATTATTAATATTTTGTTTTATTTACTTATAGTCTATTTTCCAAACGCCAGAAATTCGCCAAAGTTCTAACTTCATTGACTCAAAACCGATTTTGATAATTTTTTTTGAAATTTCGGAAAAAGTTTATAGAAAAGTTCTCCATATGTGAGAAGGGGTACTTTTTATTTTTTCATTTATTATTAACAAATAAGTGTTTTTTAACACACTCTTAATTAAAAAATGTATAACTATTTTATTTATCTAACCAATTGCCTGAAAGTTGATACACAATGTTTTTGCTGTCGCAGATAACGAATCTCACCTCAAAATCGGTCTAAAAACAAAATGGTGTCTACAAAATGGCGTCGAATGTCAAATTTTTAATTTTTTTTTTTCTTATTATATTTATGAGATAGCTGGGGGTTTTTGGGATCGCTGATTACGAATTTGGCAATAATAGGTACTTAAAAAAAAATGTGGCGCCGTATCCAAAATGGCGGAAAATGGACAATTTATTTTGGGATTTTATTTCTTATATCGGGTGACAGCTACAATTACAAACCAAAATAGAACCCATTTATGTGAATCACAGCCACCTAATTCAATTTTTAAAAATTAAATTATTTTTATTTGTAATTATACTTAGTTTACCCATTTTGGACCCGCCATTTTTTATTTTATTTTAGTTTTAATGCCAAATTCGTAATCAGCGACCCCAAAAACCCCCATAAATCAAATAAATATAATAAAAAAATCGAAAAAAAAAATTAGACATTCGACGCTCAACTGAAAAAATTATGATGCTCCTTTCAGCAATATTTCTTTAATCTAACAAAGTAAAAAAATTGTTCGTAACATCCTAATAGTTCTCAAAAATCATTTAGTTGACAACATTTGAATCTATTTTGATTAATGCTTGATGCTTGTTTAACCTCCCTTGAATCAAAATATGTCTAATGTTTCAATGATAAAAACATCATAACATGTGTCGAAAATAATTCTAAGATTTGACTATCCGGAAGATATAAATATTGAAAAAATAAATTTTCGTAGAAGACCTAGAAAAATATATCTTCAATGAATTGTTTCTCAGATACTAATAATCATATTATCGTTATAAAATTACTCGCAGTAATACAAAATATTTAGTAGTGGACATATACTTCCTAGAATAGCATTTTAAGATTAATAGAGGCAAACAATGTTACTGTTTAGTTTTAATATTCATTCAAACTATAGTTAATAAACAAGCTTGCTTGAGCCGCAAGTGCTGATATGTGAATCGATACTTTCGGATATCTAAGAGAGATAAGATAGGGGAAATAGTACCTAGAAGTATTATTTTACTTTTCTCAAATTTTCTGTTATATCTTGAATTGAGGAATATTTCATAGTAAAAGCAATAATACAAGAAATTTTAGTAGTAATAATATTTACATAACCGATTTCTAATATAAATTTAACAGGAATTTTAAATATACAAACTGAATGTTATTCGCAAGCAATAACTCATTTTTATTTATCAGAAAAAAATTAATTTAATAAAGTTACTACTTTCTACATTTGATTACAAATGTGCTTAAGTGATCCTGATTTAAATTAATTTATATATCATGCAGTTGCAAACTCATATTTTAACACATACCAAGAAAATCTGATATCTAATAATAATAATAATAGTAATAATAATCCGTATTCAAAAGTATTTCTGAAAAATTTTAATAGGCGCAGGAGTGGAAAATTCAGGGTCATTAAAGAAACTAAGTTAAAGGTGGAAAATAGAACCGCCTGTGTAATTCAGAATATTTATGGATTAGGTAAAATCAAAACCCAAAAAAGACCTATCGACCAAATACAGAACTTTGGTGCAATGTCGCACTAAAAAATCACACTTCGTGTGTACTACCATTAACTGGAGGTACCCATACATAAAACGCAGAAATTAAATTACAAAGACACTTGTAGATCTTAATTTGGAGCGTGAGACTAGACAGTTGAACTTTCCAGCGCTAGTGTAATCAATTTAGTTCAACTTTACAGGGGTGAGAAGTGATTATGTAGATCATTTAACAAACTCTACATTGTTGTCCGAGCATTTCCAACACAAATAACGTGACACATTTGAATGCACTAGTGCATTCGTTTTTAATAACAAACGAGTTTATAATTAGTTATACAGATGAGTTAGGAACTTGACACATTAAGGAAATATATGACCAAAGTTTATGAACTGCTTTCAGTATATAATATGGACTAAGTTTAGGGAAAATTAAATGAGAGTCATTATTACAGGGGTTGAATTGCCGCAAGCCGCACAAGTAAATAACACTTATCTGTTTGTTTGTGGCTGTTCAAATAAATTTAATTTTTAAGCTAACAATATCTTTCACTTATTAATTTGGCTTTGTGTGTCAGATTTTCAATAAGAACTTAAAATTAAGATATGGCGTAAGTCAACGGAAGAACCTTTCTGCAAAAATCTACATAGTTTTGTGCCTCAACGAATTCTTGATCAATATTTATTCATACATGACTTATGAACCAAAAAACTAATATATTCCGTAATTTACTTATAAAAATACGTTGTTATTCATCTGATTTATAGTCAGGCAGTAATTTAACAAATTATGGGTAATTACACGGTTTTGCTATTTTAACTTCTAAAGAATGCAAATTTATTAAAATTAAATGTGTAGAAAAAGAGGAATACGGATTCAGGAAGAATTAATACATAATTTAGTGGGGCATTAACACCGCAAACTAATTGAAATATATGTATAACTCACGTTATATAAATTCTTCCTTGCGCATTCACCAAAATGTAAAATTAAAAATATAATAGTATGTATTTAGAATTTACACAACCTTATATTTTCCTACAATGTTCTCATGAGATTTCCTAATGAATGCGAGGGGTGGTACGAAATAGAATGATAATGAGGATGGATTTACCAGACAAGATTCATGTTAATTTTCCAAAACTTGCAAATAAATACCGACATAATCATTTAATTTAAAATGAAGAATTATTTGTTTCCTTCAAGACTTCTCATCCTTCTGGAAGTAGTAGCTAGTAACACTCTTCCTTTGAACAAGGATACTGACCTGGGAATTCTCTAGATGAAATTGAATTTTAAAAACTTCTGCGGAATATATTCATAAAATAGTGATTTCTGGGTCAGCGGCTATCCGGCTTTGGGACGCAAAGGATATGTATAATATATCAAAGGAGAGTTTCGAATATTGTCATGTATTTTAACTTTAGACCAAAATAAAACTTAATATTATATCAAATCTAAATCGTAACGATACAAAAGTTCCCTCGAAAACCAAAGACCAGAATGGAACACTCACTAATCACTTAAAAGCTTTTTGCCAGTCGGACCAAAAACATAAAATCATTGAAACTAAAATCAATAATTCTACTACTTTTTATGATTTAAATCTTCACTTTTATCTTAAGTGTTAATTATTACTAACTACAACACATCTCGTATCTAGTTTGGAATTTTTAATTTTAAAAGGTCTGAACGAGGCAGATGGGGGCATTCATTTATAATTGCAGAGAACATACAATAAATCCTCATCCGGTTTACTAGGAAATGAACTACTTGTACTAAAATAGTATGATATTTTGTTCTATTTCTATCTGTTCTATAATTGCTGTCGTCCTTTCCGTAGTTTTATGAGACTGAACGAAATGGTACTTAACTAACTCATGATATATAAAGACTTTAGTTTAGTTGACATTGTGGAAAGAATATTTTTTATTTTATGTTGTTATAACAAATTATTATTATCTTGAGGCTTGAGATTCTGTGATAAAATACAGGACATTAAATTTTTAAAACCTCATGTTATGGTCCTTCAACTTTGGTTAGGTGTTCAAGTCTTGTCCTGTTTTCAGATTTACATCATTTGTAGTAACAGAGTCAATCTTTATTAACACCACTCGATTAATAAGAGATTAGACAATTTCATGTTCATGTTTCTAATTTTCTGCCTACGTGGAATTTAAATTATACGTATTATCCGGTCTGTCTATTAGGACAATTTCGTATTTAATTGTAAGTGCCGGATATCGATTCGATTATATCAAGCCTCAATAAATATGTATGAGATAATTAAGGAAGTAGGTTAAGCGGTGTCAAACGAATTAACCAAACCTCGAGGTCTCAAAAAGCTCCAGATGTGGTCCCAGATAAATCACACACAGTGTGCATGTAATGGTGGAAGCATCTCTTATCTATGGTAAAGTATTTAAGCTTTCGTCTTTACGCCCACAGCAGTTTTTATTGTCAATTATTTTTTATGCAAATACTAAATTTAAGCGAATTATTTTTTGGAGGGCCCATTTTCCACAATGAAGATTTCTTATTAACAATCATCTAAAAATATACAGGATATGGACTTAGTTCTGGGCTTTTAAAAAAACTAACAATTATTATTATTCGTTTACAGATGTTAAGAAATTCTTTGCAAACTATTATAATGACAAGCCAATGATTGACTGGATATAGGGCGTAATCGTTAAATGGAACTAAACTTAGAGCTTTTGTTTCTAAATCACGAAGTAAGCAGACGGACTCGATCTCTTTCTGTGGTTTTCTAAAATTTATAACAGTCATCAGCATCAGCATTAACTGAAGACTGGAATGATTGAATGCAAGTAGCTGTAGGCAATTTAATTCCGAGTATGCTTCGATGAATTGCAGCACTTTTGTGCTGTTATTTTTGTTACCATTGTTTATTTCTATTATTTAATTTTATTTCGTTTATTATTAATTCTGTTCATATGTTCACGCTAGTGAATAAAAGCATCTGCTATTATTGTTGAGTAGATAACATAATTACACCATTGTTAAAGCTTTTTCCGAGCATAATAATAGTAAAAATATCTAATTTAATGAATTTTTATTCATTTTCTTTCAGAACATACAAATATGAAATTACTGAAACCACTCGTTGTCAGATTTGTTAAAACAACTACTTTTCGTGACATGAAATAATGAATTCATACTATCCAAAACAAAAAATTTTGAAATTAAAAAAATTTGAAATTTACCACAAAATTTATTTATTACGGTTACTAATCAAAGAACGATATCCCCAAAAATATACATGTTCTTCCATTCTTATAGAGGTTCGGAGAAGGTTACTGTGACACCTGAGGGGCGACGGTGCTTTTAGGACGGTGTCTCGGGCGCCAGTTTCTATTTTAGAGTGTAGAAACACCACTTTACTCTATTAGCAGGAAAATAGAGGATAAGGTAGCTGCAGTGAAGACACGGTTAGGCCAGGGGTCTTAATTAACCTATAAAGAAAACTCGGAATTTCGGATTAAACACAGAACAAGTTTTATTCAAGATTTAATACAATAAATTTAATACAATACGGTAAAAATAAAGCACAAATATAAACACAAGTATTTACAGCAAAACTTAAAGCAGGCAAGCTAGTCAAAACTAAAAAGCGGCAAACTACGGTTATAAAGCGGAGAACAGCAAGCAAATAATACGGTGGGAGCGAGCAAGCAAATCTACGGTAACCTAGTAAAGCGGTTAAACGAAAAGCGTGCGCCAGGTAAAAAGCTCTATCTACACAAGGGTACTAGCAAAGCTCGGATGGCAATCTATATTTGACCAGACAAGACAGTAAAATTTACAGGCCAGACGTATGTTCGAATAATTTTTCAGCAGGTTATTTTATGACAAATACAATTTTATAGCTATAAAAAAAACAAGGAAGTAACGGAACAAGCGGACTAATTTTTCTGGCTGCCCAGGTGGGGAGCACGAACTAGTGAAATTAATAGTAATAAAATCGGCGACGCCCTGATGACAGTGCTGTTAAGCGATTACACACGTCCAAATCAGCAGGCCGCCAAGACGTCGATTTCTACGCGGGGACAACTAATTCTCGCGTTTCAGGGCTAGAAAAATAATTGAAATAAAATTACCGGTCAAATATAATAGATTAACCTAATGTCTTACTCTTTCTGGATGCGCAGATCTCTTCGGTCGGTTCGGACTTCATTCTGGACTAGCGGTCTGCGAATCCGCCAACTGATTTTTATGCGGCGAGTTTGTTAGTTTTATAGCCGCCTGATGACGCGTATCCCTACTTAATCTTGCGCTCTGAACGCAAAGCTGTCTTCAAGCGTCTTATACCTATGTTGGCGCACTGCAGGCTCACACTGCAGTCCGTGCATTTTCTTGAATAAGGAGTGATCGGATCAACATCGAGTTTATTGCATTCGTCGCGGCAAAATTTAAAAATGTATGAACGGAAAAGACGCGTTGCAGAAGGCTTAATTTGAAGTAAATTAATATGAGTTAAATTTTACCAGCCTGTTTTATACATTTATAATTATATTTTAATTAAAACTAACAATATTTCGGTGCTAAAATTCTCTTCGTTACAGATCGTTAACCACTTTTAACTGAATTTTTAAAATAGCTATCAAAAATGATCAACTCTGGAAGCATTTTTACAAATAATATTAATATAGGAAAAAAAATTCTGGAATAACATGTGAACTGTTTTTATTTCCTTAAATTTGAAATTCCGGATTGTAGCCATAAAATCAATGCAAATTCAGAAGTGGGACATATTTTTGATTTTATAATGCCTGTAAAAAAACTAAATAAAGCTGTAAACAATCAAGCAAAGAAAGTAATTTGAATAATTTGTAAACAATCAAATAATTGTTAAAATCACCATTTCCTAGAATATATCTTTTACAATGAAGAAGAGATCACTTAGGAGTCAAAACAAAACGTCAAAAACGTAACAGCGAAAAAATTCGCTTAAATGTTCGATGGTTAGAACTACATTCTCACCACTGGAAAAATCCTCAGAGGGTTTTAAAATTAAGTACTACTTGAATAGTGACATTTATTTTAATTCCTTTCGAACTGAATTAGAATTCACATAATAGATTCATTATGAAGACTAAGCCAAGCAAACTCAGAAAACTTAACTTAAAATAGTTATTTGGTTGTAAACTTACTGGAAATCAGAAATTAAAAAATGTGTATTATTACCATTTTTACCGATGACATGTTACTTAGATCAATTTGAATATTTATAAAGACTCAAAAATAAAATTTCTAGTTAAATTGGAATCATGTTATTCAGAAACTGTATCCATTAGAAATGTGGTTAAAAAAGCCAATCCTCCTTTCTTAAAATAGAAAACTGTAGCGAAACAAGTTTGTTTGTCTTTCGTCTTATGTGAAAAATGCTACAAAAGGATAATTGAGAAATAAGCAGTTAAACACAAGTCTTAGGATTATATGGCTGAAGAATTAATAAAACTGAGATGTATGAGGATAATTCTAAATTAAAGAGGCGCCTAATCCTTTGATAGCAGCGTCGTAATAAAAGCTTATTACCCGCAAATTAATTACACCAATAGCATGTTGCAAATGCCAAAAGTAATAGTCTAGGAGCCATTCTGTTAATTCGGACGTGAAGAATTAATAAAATGCACATCTGGCACCCGATCGTGAGCGTGCGTTTATACAAGGCGCTCGGCGCTCTATATTGAAAATGTAAAGAAAAATAATGCAAGACCACATAAAACGGACAAATTTTTTGTGTACTGCTAAGAACAACAAAATGTTGGCTTCTAGCAGTCCGCTCAACCAGTCCAGCTTAGTAAGTAAAATCGTCACCGTTAATACAGACCCTGGGCATTACCGTTTCTTCACCGCAGCTACTATCCTGCTAATGGAGAAATGTGGTGTTTCTACACTTTGAAACAGAAACTGGTGCCTGAGATAGACCGTCCTGATAGTACCGCGCCGGCGGCGTCCCTCAATGTAACCACCCCAGCACACGAGTAGAACGACGTTTCTATGACAACGTATCGGATATTTGTTAAAGATTTCATTTCATGGCATGTGACTCAAAGCACGAAATTGATTGTAAACAACGTTGACGTATACATTTAATTTATGACAAGCCGTTCTTTTGACACATCGGGCCTGCTCATAAAAAATATTAAAAATTAATAGTACTTATAAATTTCATCAGTAAAAGATTTAGTCAAAAATATTTAGTAGTCGTGGATAAAATAGGGTATTCTACTCGCATATAGTGACTAATTTTCGCTCGGGTGATTTACGACACTCGCCTTCGGCTCGTGCTGTAAACTTTCGCCCTCGTGAATAATATAGGTCATTATATACTTGTGGAATAAAATACTATTTATGCCCAAAAGAAAAGGGTAATGTTATCAGATACTGTATTTCAAGTCTAAACAATCGATATCACGAAAAAATGCTTCAAATGGAAATTGTTTATTTTGTAATTTTGAACTTTTGCGACTAATATTGTGTTTTATGATATAATCAAACAGCGCTCAAAAAATTAAACAATGCTATGAATACTTCTAACTTAAGAAATACATTTCCCACGTCTGCCACCTCCCTCGTCCTCCAAACCGTTTGACAGTGACATTTTATTGATTTAGGATTGTCAATAGGCAATACATACAAAATTATCCAGTATTCTATGGTCTTGCCCGAGTACCATATTTTTAATTTATTAATCCTTCGTCTCAGATCATCCAGAACTTTTTCCACTAGCTCCCGGACTATAAATGCTCTCCAATAAAATTGAATAATTAAAGGTCACATTAAACATAAATTATTTAATAAACGGATTACAGGCTCTAATTTTATTGACATTCCGTGAAACACAGTATTTCAATTTAATCAAAGCGCAGCGAAAACAATTTAATCGTTATAAGTGTTAACTTCATCTTCACGTGAATGTGACATTTTATTTTTAAGCAAGACGGTATTGATTGGAATACCAGCTTTACAGGATGGAGATCAGTTTGTAGCGTCATTATTATTAAGTTAGAAGTCTGAAAATTAAATGGAATATTACTCGGAATATTATAATACAAATATTATTATTTATTTTTGAAACATTGGAAAACCAGTTACGTAAACAATTCTGATGATGTGAATTGTGAGAAACTTCAGGGAAAGAAAATGGGCATCAATACACCGTGAAAAACCTCAGCGCGATTATCGAGCAGCTCATTAATAAAGACCAAGAATGGACCCTGTATAATAGAAAACTTTGCGGAACACCGATTTTGTTATCAAATTTTTCTACACGCATATTCGTGCGTTTATATACATACCTATAGTTGTACTACTGTTATCAAACAGTCTGGAGTAAATACAAAGAATACTGGAATGCCTGAATGCACTTCAAAATTATTAGGATTCTGGATACATCTAAGGATATGAGGAAACACATAAAGCAACATATCTCCAGGGTATACTAATAAATGAGAAAACTAGATCTAACTGAAATCTGGATGATTACATAATTTTGGATTTAAATTTCTAACCCGTCATTAAACTTGAACAACCTTGAATATACTCTATTACTATTTTCATACCATGGTAGGAGACGAATCATTAATATATGATTTAATCGATGTAATTATATTTATTTAGAGAATATCGAGTTCGTTCAACTTTTATTTGTAACATTTGTGGGCGCTTGAGTTAGTAATAATTTCCTGTATACTTCAGAAAATGATTTGTATACAATATAATTAAGTCAAGAACTCAGCATGAGCGAATTTCCTTTTACAGAATGCTTGTTGTTCTAAAGCGTATCATTACTTTTATAAATTGGAAAGGTTACTGATTTCCGTACGTTGACCCGAAATGTGCACAAGTATATATTTTTGCACATTTATATAGTCTATTTACTAAAGAAAAAAAGTTCTAACTTCGCTGACTCAAAGCCGATTTTAATAACTTTTTTTGAAATTTCGGAAAAGGTTCATAGAAAAGTTCCCCATGCTTTTTATTTTTTTAATTATTATTAACAAAAGGGTCTTTTAACACACTCTTAATTAAAAAATTTATAAATCTTCTATTTATTTAAAAAATTGCCTAAAATTTGATTACATAATGCTTTTGGGGTGACAGATTACGAATCTGGCCTCAAAATCAGTCTAATAAAAACAAAATGGCGTCGAATGTCTAATTTTTTATTTTCTTTTTCTTATTATATTTATTAGATATGTGGGGGTTTTTGGGGTCGCTGATTGCGAATTTGGCATTAAAACTAAAATAAAATAAAAAATGGCGAATCCAAAATGGCTGCAAAGGATCAATTTTTTTATTGGTATTTTGTTTCTTATACCGGGTGACAACTACAATTACAAACCAAAACAAAACCCATTTATGTGAATCACAGCCACCTAATTCTGTTTTTAAAAATTAAATAAAAAATAGCTAGTTCCAAAAAAAATCCAAAAATGCACTATTAAGTATACGTAAAATGATCCGCTGCATGGTCTCAATAATATCAAAAAAACACAGGACGTTGCACCGGAAAATCAAAAGGTCAATTCCGGTAAAACCGGAAGTAATTTGAAATTCTAAATTATCCTAAAAAATGTGCAATACCTATTATCTGATTCACGTCCTCCAAATTTTAAATTTTTATCTAATGTAGAAAAGAAATTACAGGTGTACCAACTTTAGTTTTTATCCAGTATATGAACTTTTTGGATCGCTTTTCTCAAATTTTATCTATTTATCAAAAATAGAAAACGACGTCTGAAAAATGGTGGAAACAAATGATAAAACCCCAAAAAAAAGCCGATACCGGATCACAACTAATGGGAACACCTGTAATTTCTTTTCTACTTCAGATGAATATTTAAAATTTGAGGGACGTGAATATTAGACAATATTATACATTTTATACGATAATTTTGAATTTCAAGGTACTTCTGGTTTGACCGGAACTGACTAGAAACCTATTATTTTCAAATGGAACATCCTGTTTTTTGACATTTTTTAAACCAGCGGATCATTTTACGTATAGGTGCGTATTATGTATTTATTGAGGACAATTTTTATAAAACTATTATTATTTTATTTTATTGGTTCTATTGATTTATTAAATTTTCATTTTTTATTTTTTTAAGGTAAGTGTAATTTTAAATTTTTATGCATGCACGAATACTTAGTTTTGAAGTTTATTTTAATTTGCCTGTAGTATTTGTATATAGTTTTTCTAAATGAAATATTTTAGTTGTTGTATATATTTTTTTGAATTAACGACTTTATGGTATACGATCAGTCCGCCACTGGCCTGAATTATTTCAGTGTTTTTTTTAATAAGCGACAGTGCGTATGATTTTATGATAATTTAACTTGAAACTTACTGTAGGTTTGCTACAATCACTCTTTTTCTTTTCAGAGCCTATTGGGGGTTCCCTTCTACCATTGAAGAAATATCTTACCTATAAATCTGCTGTTTTGCTATTCTTAAATAAAGATTATTTGAATTTCGTGCTGGTTTATTTTATTAGACTTGTAAGGACTTTTTTTAACGAATGTCACTTGACTACTCTTTTTTTTAAATGAATGTCACTTGACTAATCGACAGCTAGGTGTCGCTGAGACTGCTGCCCGTTTAATATGCAAGTGAGATGAATTTAAATGCTTTGGTTGATACAATTGAATATAGATGTCACTCAAAATATAACGTTTATTACATATATCAGATGATCAAATAGAAATAACGTTTCTTAATCTATATCCCTGCGATAATTAAAACTAATTAAATCAATAACAAATTAAGGACTGTGTCCTGTTGAATGTTCACAAAATTAAAGAAAGTTAGTGTTTAAAAAAATTTAGTTCAGGATAAGTTCTCTGGTTACAGAGTTGTTTTAACTACTTTCAAATTGGCAGTCCTGTTTTTGACACTTGTGGTGCAGTTATGATGGCTGACTGTTCTAGAATTTATTGCACCGTTTACTGCATGTGATTAAACCAAATAGGCCTTGGATACAATTTTGGAATTCGATCAATCACATGGGTGCTTACTAATTAGGATAATATTTACCTTTATTTCTGGTAAGTTGGAGTTGCTTTTCCGTTACTTTTTCGTATTTGTCCTTGACTCACCCTGGGAAAATCCTGGGTATATAAATTTACACTTTCTCCAGTAATTTTTCGAATATTTTTCAGGAGCAATCTGGACGAGGGTTTGCTGCATTCACTACCCAATAACAACTCAACTTTTGGTTTAGTTTCTAAGGAACATGTGGAAAATTTGTAAAAATCAAAGATTTCTAGATTGCTATCTGTCATTTATGGTTTGTATTTTTGCCTATTTTTACTTTATTTTATATTTTTCCTCTGAAATTATGTTATTTTCAGCATCCTCATTTCATGACGAATCTGTGGATACCCCTTAGTTGATATTGCGTTAGATGAAATTTTGTCCTGCCGTTGACTTCGACGAAGCATCACTGAACCTTTTAAATTGCACTACACAATCACTTCTTAAGATCTAATTCACATTGTGTCTCGTCATTTGACTAGACTGGTTGTTTTACAAGTAGTAGTAGTAGTAGTAGTAGTACGGGGGGAGACCTAGGCCTGGCAAGTAGGCCACGAATGGGCCCTTTTTGCCTGCCCCCCAGACTTACAAGTAAGTCTTACACTATTTATTTACTTTTTTATAGAATTTTGCAGAAATAAAGTGCATCTTAGTTTAACTGTTGCGTTGAAAGTCGTTTAAGCTTTGTTAAAAGCATGTAAATAACAGCTGTTCTGTTATTGATTATTTAAAAGCAACATTCTTCAATACATTTACTTTATTTACGCTTTTAATTTGTTTACGTTTGTTTTATTTTAGCGTAGCTGACCCTTTGATTATGTGTGGTCCGTTGACCTCTATTGCAGCAACAGATGATTTAGGAAGATTATTCTCCAATATGACGTCCTTTTTTTTAACTTGTATTTATCGATTCAGTATACCATACCCAGGCAACAGAGTTTGGTTTAAAATACGTTTATATACATATAAAATGGTATAAAAGTTGGTCTAGTATAATAAATATACGTTGTTCGTAAACAAAAAATAACACAAACGTATAAAATACGTTTAATAAATGTGACAGAAATCAGGCTTGGTTGAATTATGGTATAATATTAGTTTCTTAGTTTATAATATTATATTCGTTTTTTAAATTATGTGTGTATAGACGTTTTTCGTAAACATATTATAAACTAAAGTATAAATACGTTTAATAAACGTGATAGAAATCGACTTGGTTGAATTATGGTGTAATACCTACCTATATCTTAGTTTATAATATGCGTATGTACATACATAAATACGTTTAATATAGACTGTCCCACCTCTTCATTCCCGCGTACACACGTGACATACAGACGCAGTGTAGACCGCACGAACCCTGTGTACTTCTAGTGAGTTCTACTCCTAGTTTAGTGTTTAGTTTCTCTATGACTGTCTTGTGTGAGTGTTGCTATTGTGTAGTGTTGGTGGAAATAGTTACTTATTTAAATAAAGGATAATTATTTGTTTTAATTATTTTTTATTGCCTACTTCTTACAATAATTCTGACATTTATGTTTAGTATTTTACAACTTTTGTTGCATTAATTTTATTGTTTTGTAAGGAGCAAGTATTTACTTCACATTCGATACTAAATCCGGTTGACTATAAGTTTACTTATTTCTGTATTTTAAACCTAAATTTATTTCCATATTAACTACTAAGTAAAGAAAAATTAACAGGATTTCGATATGTATAGAATTAACTTTAATTTAAAATATTTACCTAATCTTAATAAATACGTCTGTGCTGAACTTATTTTGAACTTATCTTATTCAATTGTATGTGGCCTACGAGGTAAATGTATTTTTGATATACGTATTTAATATTTTAATATAAATACGTATAATATATGTCTATATTCTACGTATTTAATATGCTTTCGCTATACGTATTTTAATTCTAATATAAATACATATAACATACGTCTATAATCTACGTAATATATTTGTTTCCGCCACACGTATTTTAATTTTAATATAAATACGTACAATATATGTTTACAATCTACATAATAAATATGTTTTCCCTATACATATATCCTACATTTATCATACACGTTTTTTAAATGTTAAATAGTAAACGTTTTTTAGACTGACATTTTTCCATATTATATATGTTAATACTAAACCGTATCCATACTTTATGATCTACATAAAAAAAACGTTTTTTAAAGTGAAATGTGTTGCCTGGGTACATAAGTTTCTCGTTATTTGTTTTATTATGAGGATAATTTCATTCTTTCCTAGTTTTACAAGAGTTTATTTTTAATTTTATTTATTTAATAATCGGGTTTTAATTTCTTTTAGTGGTTTAAAATACATAACAGTATAGTGCTTTTTGTTTTTTTTTTTTTTTGGAAATAACTACTTTTATCTACGCTCGTTATATAATGACAGTAATATGACACTCATTACAATGGCATAATGACGTTGTTTATAGCAGTAGTATGATATATATTTATCGCACGCATTTTATAAAAAAGCACGCAAATCACCCGTTGCTAAGGAGATGTCAACAAACATTTATTGTTGTTAACTCAGTTATTACTTACTTGATAAATATTTTGTGGTGTTGACAATAACTAATATTAATTAACTAGTAGTTTTTTATGTATAGAAAAATTAAAAGTCGAGCGTAGATACAATTTTGCATATTATACGTGCCATATCTGCATTTTATAGCACTCGTCTGTTTACAAAACTCACCTTTGGTTCGTTTTGTAAACATCAGACGCGTGCTATAAAATACCTCATATGGCACTTATAATTTAAATAACTATTATTTAATTTTAAAAATGGAATTATTGGTAGCTGTGATTCACTTAAATAGCTTTTGTTTTGGTTTGCAATTGTAGTGGTGACTAGGTATAAGAATTAAAATCCCAATAAAATAAATTGACCCTTTTCCACCATATTGGATCCGCCATTTTTTATTTTATTTTAGTTTTAATTCGTAATCAACGACCTCAAAAACCCCCAGATATTTAATAAATATAATAAGAAAAAGAAAATAAAAAATTAGACATTCGACGCGATTTTGTCTTTAGACTGATTTAGATGCCAGATTCGTAATCTGTGACCCCAAGAACATTATGGAATAAAATTGCAGGCAATTGTTTAAATAAATATACATTTTTTAATTAAGAGTGTATTAAAAAAACACCTTTGTTAGTAACAATTGAAAAAATAAAAAGCATAGGTATCTTTTCACCTATGGGGAAATTTTCTATAAACTTTTTCCGAAATTAAAAAAAAAAAAAATCATCAAAATACCGCAAAGGTCAATCCCTTGGAAGCTGCTACTTATTTGCCTGTGAAACAATAATTAAGTTATACAAATCTAAAATTCCGTTCCAAAAAAATTGAGGTTTAAAATTTGTAAGAAAGAAAATAATGAAATAACCTGAATATTATAGTAAGACAAATATAGGAATTATTTGCGGACATCCAAAAATAAATCTGTCACCTCAAAAGAAAAAAAAAATCATACAAAATTTCAATAAAAAAATGTAATCGGTATTTGTATTTAATATTTTAAAAGTGGTAACATTCTGGAACGAGATTTCAGGTAAATTGATGTGAAAAAAAATTATAATTTTGGTACCAGAACACAAAAATCAATCATTATTGACAATTAAGCAATACGCGAAAATGCAATCCATGTGTCCAAGTTTTTTTTACTCGGTTCCAGATATATAATTTGTATTCCTTACTTCTGCCAAGGTAAATATAATATTTTTGTCAAAGCCTTTTCAGTAATTACAGCATATTATTTTCCGTTACAAGCATTTCATTTATCATCCCAAGTATCTCTATTACTTATGAAGTTAGATCACGAAACTTGGTGATTTATAGTCAGCAGTCATCACGAGTTTCAACAAGTCCTTACGAATAGGAAGTATATTTTCCTATTCGAGTTCTTAATTTCTCCGTTTTATTTTCTCCGTTTGTCTAGAAACTTCGTGACTTCTGTCCAGCATCATCAGAACTAAATATTAGACATTTGAAATATAAATCTCTTATTATTCGGATATTTTGTCACTCTATAATTTACTTGCTGAATCTATTCCCATAAGGACAGGTATGTGGTTTACAAGGAATCCGTAATAATTATTTTCAAATAATCTGTTTCTAAAATATGCCATTGAGCAAATTTATCTGAAAACCCACTAAAATAAAATCTATAAGTACTTTTGGACCACTATACAATATACGTTTCCGTTAATGAAGATAAAATGACTATATTTCACCGTACGGTGGGCAGAAAAACAGGAGGCACATTATTTCTAATTAGGATCATTGATTTCTCATTTATCCTTTTACAACTTTTATAAAAAGGAAGCTAGATAGAAAATGACATGGAGCGCAGGAGTTATGGACTAAGCGAAAAGTTTCTTCTTGAGGGATATTAAAATATATGCAGGCTAAATCCAAAAAACCTGATATAGAATATTACATAGAAAACACATATTAAAACAAAAAAATGTTTAACACGGTAATGGCAACTAAGTTGACGATACACATTGTGCTCAATCATGGGCTAATATATTTTCTTTAATCGAGATAAAATAAAAGCGTAAATGCATAAACTCTATATAGATTAGATACTTGTCGCTCTTGTCGGAAAATGTGCCTGGCCATCACTCAGGACTCCCTTCAACAAACGTTTCTAGTGAAATCAAGGATCAACCTTTGCTGAATTAATGGTGGACAGCGTTTAATCTATTCGAGGGTCACATTTCATTTTTCACTTAGGGGTCCCCACCCTTGGGAAAACAAGCCATTTGTTGGGAGAGAATAATGTTTTGTGACAAAGTCAGTACCTAATGGTAGTATTAATATTATCCTGCTGGCAAATGTACTATTTTGGTAATTTTTCAATAAGAGAAATGTATGTCAGGTTCTTATCTTTCTCTTTTTATTTTACTTGTGACTTTTTTATTAAACGTTTAATTTTTACACGGCTTGTTGGAAGAAATTTAATAAAATTATATTTATCCACCCCATCACCTTCTAAGAGAATAAAATAAACCACCCCTACGCCTACAACTCCTTAATGAATCCTTGATGAACGGTTTAATTTTTTTTTAAATATAAAACTTTACATAATTAAGAGTTTATTTTAAAACTGTTCACCTAAAGCTAATATTTATAAACTTCTACGAAAAATATCGTGCATAATACCACGTTATTTTTTTGTAAATGCCTAGTATGCTTCTTTCAATTTTACTGGGATTAATAATTACAAATTCCACATTTGTTGTTGACAATTCGTTAAAACAGGTTAATGGACTGCTTTGACGCGTCCCTTTAGAAGGGTGTAAATCCTTTGAGAGGGCTAATTTAAAAAATATATTTACGCTTCCTCCGGAACACCATGTGAGTAAATTTGATTCAGATCTTGAAATAATTCAGGGCGTGAGCTAACCTCACTTTCCAAAAGTATTTTTATCCATCAGATAAGAAGCACATTTCAAAAGATACATTGTTTATAAGCATTCGCATAATTTTTCGATTAGTAATTCTATTTTTAAATTAATTAATTAGAAAATCTATTCCCAGCATTGAAACAAATCTTTCATTTAAAACAAACAGTAGAACAAAAGCTTGTATAAATTTATTTATACAATCTTCGAGCAAATGCAATCATTATGAAATTCCCTTCATAAACGTAAACCATCGGATTTAGTGTTTGAAATAAAACCTGAATTATTTCTTTTAAACGTAATACCATTATAACGTCGTTTTTATTTTCACATATTGTTTGGAGCGTGGCTTGTACAGGGTGAAATAAAATAGAACACTTTCATGAGGACTGGCAGCTGAGAAATCTTCGTTATGTTTGAGTTTTATGATAAAAGAGTATACGTCACTTTGACAGCTGTCACAAATTTTTTTTCGAGAAAACAGCTGTCACAAAAAAATTCGACAAAACGTCACTTTGACAGCTGTCACAAAAAAAATTCCTGAGGAAACGTCACTTTGACAGCTGTCAGAAAAGGTTTTTTTCCGAGAAAACGTCACTTTGACAGCTGCCACAAAAAAAATTTTTTCGAGAAAACGTCATTTTGACAGCTGTCAGAATTTTTTTTTTGAGAAAACGTCATGTTGACAGCTGTCACAAAAAAATTTTTTGCGCAAAAACGTCACTTTGACAGCTGTCAGAAAAATTTTTGTTTCGAGACGTCACTTTGACAGCTGTCACATAATTTTTTTTTTTTTTTTCGAGAAAACGTCACTGACTTGACAGCTGTCACAATTTTTATTTTCGACAAAACGTCACTTTAACAGCTGTCACAATTTTTTTTCCAAGAAAACGTCCCTTTGACCCCGTAGGGGTCTAGAGGGTCTAGAACCTATTTATCCGGTAACCAGCCCCGTAGGAGCTGGATAGTCTTGAACCTACTATTTTCACGGCCGCGCAGGGGCCATATATTATTCCTTAAATAGAGCCCCGAAGGGGCTATTTTAGATTTTTTTTCTCCAATTTTACCCCCAGATCCTTGAATTTTTCCCAACTCCCCGTTCCCGCGACCCAATGTCGGACTCTACTTTTTTCCCGAAACTAAAAAAAAAACGTCTTTCGACTAAATACCCCGAGATAAAACTGATGATATATAGGGTCCAGCGTCGCGTAGACCTAGTCCATTTATATAAAATGCCGCTTTTATTAGGTTATCTTGAAATTTACAGTGCGTCGCGATAAAACTTTGAGGTTATGGTCCGAAATTGACGTTTCATTAATATCGGTCCCTTGACGGAATCGATCGCGGTTTCGGGATCCGGACGTCCTCGGCGCCCTAAAACCGTTCTCGGTTCGTAGATGGCGCCGCTCTTTCACTTTGACATGTAAGTCTCACTTTGACAGTTTTTTGACAGCTGCCAAAAATTTTTTTTACGGAAACGTCACTTTGACAGGTGCCAAATATTTTTAAATAAATGTCACTTTGACAGCTGTCACAAAAAAATTTTTTTTCGAGAAAACGTCACTTTGACAGGTGTTACCGAAAAGTCTAAAATAATTTTTTCTTCAAAAAAAAATGTCATAATTTTTCTTACCGATTTCGCCTAACTAATCCGATAGACAGCCCCGTAGGCTTCTAAATTCTAGAACCTACTAATTATTCGGCGCCGCAGGGGCCGTTCCATCATTATTTCTTAAATTTTTTTTTTTAGTTAGCGTTTATTTCACAACATTATGCATAATACATTTGTAGCAGGTCAATTACAAATTCGCTAATGCGCAATTGCGCATAGATATAAAAACATAGATATAAAATATAAAAACACAGATATAAAATATAAAAAATAGAGCCCCTAAAATTAAAACAATTTTTATTTTTCGCAAAATTGATCTTTGTTCATTTCTTTACTACGGCGAGAAACAACTGCCTTAGAAAATTCGCAAAAAATTCACGGAGATAAAGAATAACAAGACGAATCGAATGTCACAAACCACACTTTGATATTTCAATCTGTTGCTGAGATAGAAACTCCACGGATTATTAAATTCCGGTGCATCGTCGCACGAAAAAACTTAATTATACCTTCAAGTATCATTTAATTGCAATATTTATTTTATTTACTTTATATTAAGTAAATAAAATAAATAATGCTAATTTATAGTTAGGTATCATCAACACGTGTAATGGAGCCAGATAGTTTAAATTGTGATTTAGGTTAGCGGAGTAAAGTTACGAGAAACTATTATTGTGAAAATCTCAAGAGATAGTAATTCCATTAGGAACTACTTACGTGGTTTAATCTAGTATAGTATTTTACACAAGCAAACGAGTAAGATTCGTAAACCAGCTTCAATCCCAATTTATTATCTTGGTCCTATTTATTTCTCAGATCCAGACCGAATGCAGAGAGACTTTGAAAGTTTCAGATGTATGTGTAAATCTCTCGCATTGTATAACAGTTGAAACTTTCAGAGTTTTCTACTTGCAGGAAACAGAGTTGTCATGTTGAACTTCCACGGATATAAGTTTAGCAGTAAATAGAAATAAATGATTATAAACTAAGTTCTCGGAATTGTAAGACAAATGTTCAAGATTCTCTTTTATTAAGTTGAAAACGACTGTTGGTAAATTCTTATATGGTCTGCACTCGAGCATTTTTTTAGGCATATTTATTAGACTATTTTTAAAAATAGAGAAAATACACTCAGTGCCAAACAAAGTGACGCACTCGGATTTTTTGGGTAGTTTTAAAGCCTTTTAGTTTTTAAACCATTAGTGGATCAGTTTATAGCAAAATTAATTCTGTATGAGCCCAACTGGAAGCAATGGTGACTTTTTCCAAATTTCATGGAAATTAATGGAGAATTTCAAACCCAAGTTTTTTTACAGGTTTTCAAAACACCCTGTGGACTATTCTCGCGTTCATGGAAAAATTATTCATTCTGAATTCGATTAACCATATCTCAATAAACATTTTGTTTTTGTATTCACAGTTTTATCTCTTAGTCCTTGGCGTAAAGTAATAAAATTGAGGTTCGTGTGCTCCTTGATGAAGGAGTATAGGGAATGATACCATCCATTTGAGAAAAATATGTAGATTATGAATCGCGATGGTTACTATCTCATAGCCGCGACCGGTTTTTTTTAGGGGGTCTTGTACAATATAAATAAAAAAATCGAATCGATTCGATTATTTACTGATTTTTATTTTTTTTATGTGTGTACACATAATAAAAAATATTATAATACTGTTTCAAGGCCACGGCAATACATATTTCTGAATTCTATATTCTATCTCAAAATGAGGCATTTCGGATTCTTTAATTAAATTGTTAATACAATATGAAAAATATGTTTTCAGAAAAAAATTATTTCACTTAGGTAAATTTTACTAACACTGGCAACTCTGAAAATACTGTTCACTATGAAAACATTAGATGCGCGCGCAGAGGAACTTCGCACATTCATCACTTGTAGCATCTCATTGTTTGAGACAGTGTGGTTTTTTATACGTGTGTCCTGTGTCGTGTGTTTTTAACCCTCCGGATCAATCTTAATTACTTATTGAGGTGTGTTTTATTTTATTCCTGAAATACCATTATTCATTAAATATCAAAGCCGGACTCTTTGTTAAAATTTCTGCAGCATTTTTTTATTTTTACAAGCACAAAAGATTAGAAAACACAGATGAATTTTGCTAGAATAAGCACACAATATTAGTAATTATACAAAAGTAAAAAAACTCGTCTAAAATTAAATTAAACAAAATAAACAAATTTTGAATAAAAACAATTAATACATAACACATCTAAAATCTAATGGGGAAAAATAGTACAAAACAAACTACAACACATTTTCAAAATGTCCATCACCAACCTCAACACATTTTTTTGCATGTAACTGTAAATTATTTATACCATCTATCATACGTTACTTCAGTGCACTCCTCTTCTATGCGTTCTTTTAATTCTTCTCTGGTAGCAACTTCGGTAGTATACACTTTTTGTTTTAAATAGGAGTTAGATCTGGGGACCTTGCAGGCCAGCACGATGGTACAGCTCCTCACAACCTAAGAGATAAAGGGTGCAGCATTTAAATGATCATTACCCCAATAAGCGAATTAGTCGTAATGGCCCAATTTACTGGCCTGCAAGGTTCCCAGATTTGACTTCAGTAGACTATTTTTTATAGGGCTATTTAAAGGTAAAAAGTGTATATATGCTACCTATAACCGAAGTTGCAACATTTGCAACCAAAGAAGAATTAAGAATGCATAGAAAAGGATGCACTGAATTGAGGAATAATTCACGCATGATCAGAGATGCTATAAAAAAATTTACAGTTATGTGCAAGAAAATGTATTGAGGTTGATGGTGGGCGTTTGAAAATTTGTTGTAGTTTGTTTTGTATTATTTTTGTCCATTAGATTTTAGATGTGTTATTGTAATTTGTATTAATTGTATTTATTCAAGACTTGTTTATTTGTTTAATTTAATTTTAGATGCGTTATTTTACTTTTGTATAATTACTAATATTGTGTATTTATTCTAACAAAATTCATTTGTGGTTTTTAATCTTTTTTATTTGTAAATATAAAAAATACTACATAAATTTAACAAAAAGATCCGCCACTGATATTTAATGAATGATAGTATTTTAAGTTAAATTCTAACAATAGACAGTAAAATAAAATATTTTCACACACTATTAAAGTCCATATATATTGCTTATGTTTTTGTTGCAGGAGGACAAGTAATTATTTTTAAAATGGACTTATCGTGAAACTTACCTGTTAATTCTCGAACCATTAGATATGTGCCAAAAAAACTAAATACGTGGTTTATGTACACTATTAATGTAGGTACTTTAAAAGTTGCCATTGAAAACTGCGAAAATCCATATAAAGGGTGATGTTTTTAGGTAACTTCCCCGACTAAAAAATATTTGACCACGGCACTGTTAACTTTTTCTTTTGTTCACTGAATGATGTAAACATCCATTAGTGAAACACATCTGCCAGATTTGGTTCAATTCCGTGAAGCCATTCAAAAAACATTGCCGATTGAAATTTTGCCAAAAAATAGAAAACATGCTGTATATCAGAAACGAGGGGCATTAGAGGATAAAATAAGGGTCATTTTGAAACCGCCTTGGACTTCTCTACTTCCCACTAGCGTATGGCCAGTCACTCAGAGGAAACACCTTGTATAACACAATGAAATCTTTTTATTATTATCATATTACCATATTCTGAATTACAACCCAACATGAAACGTCTGATAAAATTGCAGAAAATCAGTATTGCATTTTAACTCAGAATATTATTGGCTGTGTATGTCCCTTAACTAGAGTTAGTAGTAGTGCATCAACAAAAATACGACAGATGAAAGTGTTAATTATTTTTTTTTATATTTTTAACACAAAACCCCCTAAAAAAAATCCGGTCGCGTCTATGAGGTAGTAACCATCGTGATTAGTAATCTATACATTTTTCTGAAAACAACAGTACTACCCACTATACTCCTTCATCAAAGAGCACACGAGATTATTTTACGCCAAGCACTATCTGGTATTTTCCCAGATATAACGTTTTTACGTGAACCCTGTTTTTTCACCTTTGGCATTGAATACTAGATATTTGTACAAAATATCTACAAAAAAATTATTCATAACAATAAAATTGGTTCACTTAATTTACTGTTTTACCCTCGGTTTTACCCATGACGGAAGCTGCATACTTCAATAATTTTTGTAATTCTGCCAAATTATTTTGCTGTAATAGCGCAGAGATATACCTACTAGTAGTTTTCTTTTCCTTTTTTGGTTGTTTGAAAACAATGTACGAATTACACCACAATCCAGTACGTGCCAATATATACCAAGAATTTCATTGTACAATTCGTGAACAAAAAGTATCTTAGAACCGTAGAACTATAGGGGATAAAGGCAAGAAAAGTCTAAACAACAAGTATATTAAAGAAACTGTTAATCTCAATTGGAGGACTGCCAAATACTTCTGTATTGTTTCGATTAGCTTCATGGAGAAAACTGATATTACTTCTTTTATCTTGTTCATTAGTATTAATGTTATAGTTATTGCTGAACAATGCAAATGGTAATGGATATATGATATGGTAAAATTTCAAGTTCACGATTAATGATTTTAAATTTAAATATAAAAAAGGCCGTTCTATGATGTTGAAAGCAGTTTAACTCCCGATATTATACATATATATGGAAACTGCCTTTGATTCACTTGAGATTAATAACGGAGCAATTCCTAATAAAATTTCCCCGTTGTTCCTGTTCAAAATCACTCTTCTACCCACCTTTTCTCATATTTTCCCTGCCATTTAAAAGCGACGTGTTACCATATCAAAGAGATTTTCCTTCAAAATTATTGATAATTATGCCAGTTTTCAGGATTGTTTGGAGTGGGTATATGTTTCTGTTTTATCTGAACATCACTTGATTTTGCTATTTTTTAATATAAAGTTCCTTAAAATATTACCCACCAAGTCATAGGAAAACTCCAAGGGTCAATTTGTTTTTATCCCTAATATGCATATTTTACCCACAGGAATAGGCACAGGTAGGAAAACATTACTGAATAAGGACACCAAATAACACTAAATATATACGACTTGCCAAATATGGTATAACTGCCCTAGCCCTAAGACCCTTATCTACACAAAGCAATGGAAAATAGGAGTAGTTTACTGGAAAAATGTTGCCATCTCCATTTTTATTTTGTAATGATATGTAATAATCGTGAAAAAGTAATTGAGTTACGTTTTCATGCTAACCGTTTCTATTCACGATAACATTTTTAGTCTTGAGTTTAGGTTTAATAGACAACTATTAGAATCATTTTAAACGCATATTGGATTTGAGATTTTTTGCACGTGATTTTGTACAAAAAATTCGTAAACTTATTGGTTGTTAATTTATTTATTTTGGCTGCGCTTTCTAAGAAGTAATAATACAAAAATAAAGTGGAAAAGTACAAGGATCTTCTTAAACAAAATAAATGTCTTAAATATTTTCAGTAGAACGTTAAGGTCATTTTTTAAAAGATTCAGAATCTATTATATCCACATCGTACGTTTTGCCGAGAAATATTTATATTAAACATTTATTTTTCAAACACCCATTCCTCTACGAAGGAAAACAAACAATATGGTTGCTTTCTTTTATACTGAGACTGAGACATTTGTTTTTGCGTTAAAAAATACGAGATTTTAGTTTGTCGATGTGTTACAATACGTTTCATAAATAATCAAGTTTCGTTAATAAAAGTAATAAATAGTCAGAAAAACCAAATAAAAGTATTTCTAAAATAAGTCAAGCCTGCGTATATTTTACAGACACCAGTAACTTACAATTTAGATTGTCGAAGTACAAATAGAAAAATCTTTGTTTTCCTTATTCCTATTGAAATTAATGGGAAACGTAGTAAGGGAATAGTATTAACATTTCATCTGGGTCAAGGGGAAAAAGAAACCGGCTGAAGACAGAGTACAACTAATTTTAAGAGATACTGATAAAAACAAATATTTCTATTCCCTAGTCTGTTCAGTAGATATTTATGTATAATATTTTTGCTTTTTGGTGACCAGAAAAATGTTAGTAAGTACAGGTAATTTGGAAATTAAAACAACGCTTTTAAATACATCACTAAGGAATCCTAGTTCCTTTATGTAAATCAATGGTAATAAAATAGTTGGTTATTAAATGCATAAAATTATTTATTTTTAACGTTAGGGAACTATCCATGTCGGGTAAGGCAAAAGCAACAGCACGGACCAGGTAATGCTCAGTCACCAATAACACTCTAAAGTTTCCAACTCACATTGGAACTGATATATGTTAATGTATTAACTAGAACCGTTACTGACAGTTCATTGCAATGCAAAGTAGGTAATTGAAATTTTAATCGACTTAACAACTACATCTATTCATCTTTTGTGTTTGAACATCTTGAATGGTGAACTGAAATGTCTATTATATACAATGTAACTAAGGTATTTCTGCGCATACTGCTTTTTGAATATATAGGTACGTTAAATAAGCCATAGATAAAGCAAATTACATTTAATACGCATATTTTACCGCATTAAGACACAGTGTGGATAAAAAACAACTTCAACAATTTACTTTTAAAAAAATATACGACCAATTTTTAAACAATCTGTAAAATTTCTGTCAGCCATGCTGTAAGTAGTCATGTGTTGCCTGTGCAAATTGCTAGCTGTTTATTTTTTTAAATGTGCCTATTTTAGATTCCATCAAATTGGATGTAATAATAATAATAACACGCAAGTAAAATTTATAATTTTTCATTGAGTTTCGGTCCGGATAGACTTTAAATCTTACGTCATTTTAGAAGAAATTTAATGGCCGTTCTTATTAATAATGCAAAATGGGTGCATTTTTATGGACAAAAAGTTATGAAATATTTGGGAAAATTTCGACAGAACGTGATAGTAGGCTGAAAAAAGATACTCTTACTACTTAACAAAAAAGTAGAGCCAATCTATTTTACAACCGCTGAAGTGTCAGCTCATTGCATTTTTCAGCAACCGGCTAATACAGAGTGTTTCGAAGTAAGTGAGCTTGTTCGAGACGTAAATAAATAAGAAAGTCAAAACATTTGTTCCTAAAAGCTCCCTAACGGAGTCATTCAATGTTTAAAATATAATAAGAAACATTTAATAAATACTTGGGAAATGGAATTGGAAACAAAAACCGTTTTCCTTTGTTTATTGCAAGTTTGTATAAAATGTCTTAATATTCAGAAGAAAGTAAGAATACACAAAAAAATTTAAAAAAATGAAATTTTTCGGTTTTATTTTAAATAGTTTTTCTGACTTACTTTGTTGAAAAAAAAGTTTTGTGATTTTCTTAAGTGCCATTTCGATAGGAAATTTGATTCTCTACAAAAAACATAGGATGTGTATATTAAAAATGCATGGTGTAACGAAGTGATTTTTCCGGTCAAGGGATGTCCGTTTTTTGCTTTAAATATTACCGTCACTTGGGTACACCCTGCCGCCGTTTTTTTAGTAAGTAAGTCCTGTTTTAAGTTAGTATTGAGTTGTAAAAAACCCGCTGGTAAACAGGCAGTCAAGTAATTAATTGAATAATTTTCGATAATCCCCCGTATAAGTAAAATCCGTGAATTTAAATAATGACCGAGTCAGAAACAAAAATCATTAGTTACTAAAACCGATTAAAATATTAATCCGTGTCCGTTTTAATCCGTTTCTTTTTGCAATATAGTCTATAAATTGCAAGTAACCCATTTCCGGTTAATGATGCTACGAGTCAATGTTGCTAATTACATAATACGCTCGACCTCAATAAGTAACGTTGTGAGTACGATTCCTTCGTTTCAAGTCAGTATGCCCCTTTAACGCGCCATCCTGGATACGTCATAAAAGTAATAAAACGCCTGAGGAACGTTCAGTCCGCATCAGTTGAAGATCAATCCAAGATCAATCCGAAGCAGTCCGCATTAAACCGAAACTGTCACCGTTTTCATTATCCGTCCGTAACCGCCGCTCCGATTTGTAGTAATAATTTTCTTGAAAAGAATATTGGTAAGAATACACCGTGGTCCGCTACTATCCGTCCGTACCGCCTTCAGTTAAGTATAGATATTCAGAGATCTTATTGTTCGTGAGTACCGCTGTATTATACTACTAAATCAAATTAGAGCTAATTAATAATTCCTCCGTTGGTCATTTGTTTCATAAAATATGCATCGGCTGGTTAGATTTTCTCGCTCGGTCAATCTTTAAGGCTTCAGTGCATAAAGTTTTACCGGAAAACTTAACTTACGAAAAATTGTTCTTGGTAAATAACTCTACGTTTATGGCAGTAGTTCGCCGTACTGTAAAACCTTCTGTATAGACAAGAATATCTATAGCTAACCGACTGCCGGCCGTTCATACTATATCCTGTTGGAAATTCCGTCTGCTTGCCGTCCGAAATCGTTTCAAGCCGCGAAAACAGACACCGGTTATCAAAACTCACCGTCTTCCGAAATAAAATCATATTCACGCGTATATACTCTTGATTGCCAGCCCGCATATTTCTTGTCGCTATCAAATTTGTACACACTCGACTGCAAAGTCGCTGAAATATCCTATTTATTGATTTGTTCATTACTGTTTTAATAAATAAATACGTTGGTGCATAGGTAAAATTCACGAGTTACTATTTCCGTTATTTATTCCTAATTAACCCGTTTGAGAAATTGTCCAAGTCCAGTTGACAAGACAATCATCTTCAGATCCCTGGACAAATAACCGTATCTCCATCTCTTAGCTACCCCTAAATGTTCCCACCACCGGAAAACCAAATAAGTGCTGTTCCTTGCACTTAAAAACTAAGGAATTGGCGCCCGAGTTTCCGTCTAAAAAGTGTTACAAAGCCAGAGAGTTCTGTTTGTAAGTATAGCCATTCACAAACAGTACAGGTTACGTAAGTAGACGAAGTCACAATAGTTTTTGAGTTATAGTTAAAAAACTATAAAGTGGACAAATTTACTCCGTTCTCAAAAATCCAGGTCTAAATTTAATAGCACTTTGTGGATATAACATTTTTTGGATACAATATTATGAAACAATAAAATACCTTTAACGAATTAGTTCTTTCACTCCTGTTTTTTCGACAGTCAATGGGCTATAACAAGTTTTAACGGTATTATATTTAAACTTGTTCTATATTCTTTTGAAACTCATTAAAATTTTTCAAATTTCATAAATCCATGAATTTGTATACCCAATTTAAAGCTACTCATCTTATATGTTCCGAAACTTTTTAATTTGTTATTATTTTTGTTCAAATTTGAAAAGCTCTAACTGGGTTAGGAAGTTTTTAAGGACATGTCTGTTTTATTTCGAGAATATGCTTCTAAAAGAATTACCCTTATTTCAAAGAAAACGTCAGTAAAGCCAAATTTTCGGTGTGGATAACATAAAAGATTATTATCATAATAATTATAGCTACATGTCGAAGGTCAATTTTCTCAATTGTTCATATACCAAATTTGTTCTCCTAAATATTTAAAATTTGATCAATATTGTTCCTAAACATAATCAGGCATAACTGGATACCGTACGGTCGATAGATGTGACATTGTTCTGTTCCTTCCAAGCAAGTGTTTCCGCTGCTCATTAATTAAGTTAGATTAATTGTTTTCCTCTTTTTAGAGCAATGGAGGCATAAGAAGAAAACCAGCAGATAGTCTTGAAATGTTAAGTACCAAGCTTTCCAAGATCTATTAGATGAAGAATGGGATATCTTAAGATTGTCAAAGAATCCTTGCACAACCTTAGAAGCAGCTGTAAAAGAAGTGAGGAATAATTGTAAAAGATCTAGAGAAGAGTCGTCTGGAAAGACTTTGGGATGTCACAAACCGGTTTGCTCTAATACTGGAACGTTAATTGGTGGAACATATCTTTTTGGTTTCTCATTAAATGCTCTACAAAGTTTGACCTTGAGCGCTAAAGATGCCACCAGTTTTCCCTAGAGCAAAAGCAAAACGTGAGCTTCTTCTGGGTGATGCACCATTAAGAAGTACAACTGGCCATAATTCGTCTATTGAATGAAAAGGGTAATCTTGTCCAACTGGTTTAAGAACTTTTTCACTTTCTAAATTCTTCAAGGAACGCCGTATCATTTTTGGTTGAAGAAACTAGAGAAAATAATTAAGTTTTCTTCCACATATTACCCACGTATGCAGTATTTGGGCGCGAATCTCACGTCGCTATTGAGAGAAGTTCAAAAGCGGACCCGGAAACGATTGATAAGCTCTTTGATGGCATTCATGAAAGCGTGGACATCTAAAGTAGTAAATTTATTTCGCAAAACAAAAATACACCCCTTAAATCTAAATAAGCTTCCAGAGTCGATGATTAGGAGGTGGAAACAACATACCTATCGACTCCTAGAACATTATGGAATTAATCCCCCTTTAATTCAGTAGCCAGTTACTCATTCGACAAGCTTTAAAAAAGAAGACGTGAAACGCCACCTAGAGTTTCATTACAACAATAAGGACGTCTAAAATTTCTATCCTCAAACAACTCTCCTGGTCTTCTTTCTTCTGAAAAATTTTATGCAAATACGGCTCCTTTATGTTAATCTGATGATTTTTCTATGTAACCATATGGCAACGATCAAGATAAATTTGGTTCAGTTCCCAAGGATATAGGAAAATCAATTTTAAAGGCAAAGAATGGGGTAAAATTGTGATTATAACATATTTTAATGAAACTGCAAGTTCTCACAAAAACTTGAGAGCTAGGGAGCTGGTGGCAGTAATTTTTAAATGCTTTCTTTCATTGTTTGGCAGATACACATGTTAAATAAAGCAAAGAACTGAGTAAAATAAACAATATGAGCAATTTCTGCCATTAATTTATTGCTGCAATATCAAATGAGAGCTTGTGAAAGATGTAAGAAATAAAAATAAGTGAAGTAAACACTATCATCGCGTCTGTCTCTTGTTGCAAGTGGCAGACGTTTTTCCTGCTTAGTTTAAGAATGATTGATTTTTTTTTTCAATTATTATATGCAAAAAAAATTATTCCATCTTCAGGCAGATTGCGTTAATTGTTTAAATACTTTATAAAAAGCAAGAAAAATCACTTTTGCCAATTAGATAGCATTACATTAGAAAACTACAATATTGTAAAATCGGTTAAAAAAATATAAAGTGCTCAACATACTACCGCACCGACCTTATTTTTGGTCATTTTCTAATCGCCGTACCTGGGGCATGGGCCATCCGATTTAATCGACTGGCACATCACTCGAAAGCTTGTCTCTTGTAGAATCGGCGATGAGGTTGCTTTTTTTAAACAGTTTCTTGGGTGTTATACAGGGTGACAAAAAGAGTGTTACAAAAATGTTAAAGTTTACCTCTTTGCAACGTTGATAGGAGCAAGTTTTTAAAATTCGTTTTTATGTCATACTGTACCTTTGGAAAGTAGGTACCTCTAGACGTTTTTGGCAGATTTTTTATTAAGGCTCTAGAACGAAAGTTACGGGGGTTTTCCGAAAAGTGATACGTTTTGTAAAAAATGTGACCAATATCTGTTTTTGTCAGTAAGGTCCACTAATTCAGGTACAATAATCTACACTTCATACACTAAATTCGTATGTGATATCATTTAAAGAATATACAGGGTGGAATGTTTTACTCATGGAGGTCTCTCCTCGGAAAAACTATAGTTTATTTTTAAATAATGATCTTTCTAAACATAAGTACGATAGTCAAGCCTCTATCTTAAACTATTTTGAAATATACAAGGCGTCTAAAATTGTGTTAAATTTATTCTTTGCTACAATTTTACATTTTAAAATTTAATTTAAAATTTAAAATTAAAATTAAAAAATTTCGGAAAACCCCCGTAACTTTCGTTCTAGAGCCTTAATAAAAAATCTGCCGAAAGCGTCTAGAGGTACTTTCCAAAGGGACAGTATGACATAAAAACGAATTTTAAAAACTTGCTCCTATCAACGTTGCAGAGAGGTATCTTTAACATTTCTCTAACACTCTTTTTGTCACCCTGTATAACACCCAAGAAATTAACTGTTTAAAAAAAGCAACCCAATCACCGATTCTACAAGAGACAGGCTTTCGAGTGATGTGCCAGTCGTTTAAATCGAATGGCCCAGGCCCCAGGTACGGCGATTAAAAAATGACCAAAAATATGGTGCGGTTAGTATGTTGAGCACTTTATATAAAATAATTCTTTACATTGTTATAGAAACTATTCATGTATTGAAACCAAAAATATCAATAAAGATGATGAAATGATGTACCAAAGAATTTTTTTTCATATCTGTAATTATTAGATATTACAAAAAATGTAACAATTTGGACGTCTACCTTCTGTAAAATTATCTGTATAGCGCCCCTAATACAATATATCAATGGCAGACACGATGATATAATTAAGTATACCTATGTATTTTTTTATTTCAATATTCATTTTCAAATTAGCGCCATCTAATTTTTTCTAATTCATATAGTTGTAAACCACATTACATATTATTATCAACGATGATGAAATCTATGCCCAAATAGTCACTAGCTCAGTAACTATGATCTTTGAAACGAGAAAGCAAACCGAAATGAGTAAGTGGGCTAACAAAAGAAAATAAATTAGTATCAAGGAAATTTACAAAAAAAAAATATAATAATTCAGAAAAAGACCAAGAAACAGACAGCGCAGACTGCATCTACGTATTGGGCTCTATCCGAATTGAAAGTTAAAAGAAATATGGTTTTAGGGGTTGTATTGTGAACCATATACGTACATAAAACAGAGTGGAACAAGAGTGGAACAAGAGTGGGAGGAATTATCTTATGAATTTGCCAGTGAAGAGCTTTAATATTAAATTTAATTCAAATTACTCCCGATTTAGTCTAGTCTAGTTTCTAGTAACTATTGTAGTTTCCAATAACTTGTCTTTAGAATACTAAATGTATGGTTTTAGAATCACTCCAAATACGTCAAATTTATGATCAGCTGAATTGTACAAATCAAGATGTTCGATTGAAATTATTTGCCTAAAAAGTACATGGTGGAGAGAGATAGTAAGGGTTATATACATTATGACAATTTATCTGAATAGAATTTGAAGGTGGTTTAAAAAACTGAAATACTTATTAAAAGAAAATCCTCATGACTTTTACTAACGAAATAACTTCAAGACTATTCGCATTCCATTTGCTGGTGTTATACTTAGATGTATATAAAAATGGGACGTGATTCCATTGTCACACTTCCTCCAGAAAACGAGTAATGCATTAATATACCTAACCGCCAGATCCTTAACAGCCGTTTTCGTGGAAGACTCTATAGGTTTGACTTGGATTGTCTTGCACTGATCGACTTTGAAACATCATAGCTCCCGAATGTAACAATTGATTACAAAAAGTACTAGAGCTAGCACAAAATGCAACAGAGCGAAAATGAAACGCATCCGGTGAAATAATAACCCTTTTTTTTAATTCTAACAGCAACGTCATAAAGACATTTTTATAATAATTTTTCGTATTATTTACACAAGTACGTTTTCCTTCAAGTACCTAACGTATAAATGAATACGTTTGTTTATAAAAATAGAATATTACGTCATACTTATATGAATTATTACCAGTATCATCACATGCCCATTTTATACGTAAGAGATAACTTCTTTATTTATATAGGTATACTTACTTCTTCATGTAATATTATAAATAAAGTATTCATGAAGGAAAACACTGACATTTAGATTTCCACATATCCACATATGGAAACTTTGTTTGTGGCATATTCAATCCAGAAAAATGTCTCGAGAATAAAGTTGAGAAAAATTGGCCGAAATCAGGATTTTACACCTTAGTGCTGAGTTTGTGCCAATAATTGTCAAGTACCTCTACCAATTTAAGAAACCTTTTAAGACAGCTTGAAGAAGTGAAGCAGATAGTTAAATCTGGTAAGTAAACAGATCAAATAAGTTATAAAGAGGCGAGGAAGATAGCAAATTAACAAAAATATAAGAAAATTTAAATACGTTTTTTCGTTTAAATTAAATTTTCAAAACGAAAATTGTAACTGTAATTCTATCCCTTGTTTATCAAATCTGAATATCGAGGCGAACAGTGACACAGGTAGACTTAATCAAGTCCAATTTTTTTAGCTCTAGAAGAAAACATATTATTTCTAGTTTTGATTTAACAAAAAAAAATTAAATATAAAATAATAAATACTATCCAGAAAGGAGCCGTGGGGGAACTGCAATGGCGATGGCGACAAAATACAGCTGAAGAAATAATACTAATATACAACATATTTATAATTCATGACGGATATTGTTCTGTTTGCACATGTATACGTGTATTCGGCTCCAATATGCAAGAACGCAGGTTTGTTCGCTTTGCTTGTTCATAGTATAATATTTTGAAAGCTAGCTGCTCATTTAAATATCAACTGCACAACAATTTGCGTCTTCGGCACGTCTCAAATACATAAAATATATTCAGAAAAATCGCACAACTACTTTTTGTTCTAGTTTTCTCCTCTTGGCAATACACTATTCAATCGACCTCCTTTAAATTTTTACGCACAAACTAAAGTTTAAAATAAGTAGAAAATTATTCGTTTCTAATGTGAATTTGCCGTCAATAAAAAACATCAACGATCGTCGTATGGAAAAAACGCAAGGGTCCTTTTTTGTTGAAAATTTAATCTCCAACAAAATGAATATGATAAGATTTGTCCTTATTAAGTTCAAAGACCTTAAAACAGCAAAAATCTAAGACAATTCCAAGTCAAATTTCTTTGTTTACGTAACTTAAAAGTAAACGAACCAAAAACCGATTGCACCATAAAAAATACTTTTTGAGATTCTTAGATCGTATGTGTTTTTTTTAAGTTCATTATTAGTGACTGAAACGATTAGCGGATCGAAATTTGTTTTCGAAACCATGACCACGGACTAAACCCGTGTTAATGGTAAAAAGTGTTGAAACCATTTTTGCAGATTATTTTATGCTCTATAGAACACCGTCATATTTAATTTTAAAGTTATTAATTATATTTTATATTTATTACTATTATTATTATATTTTTACACACCGGGGAAAGCTTTGGCTTGGAATATAACGAGATAGACCAACTTGGAACAAATTGACAATTGTGTGCCAATTATTTTACAATTGGTTTTCAGAAACGCTAGCCATTATGGCGTATTCCTATAAGAGCTTTGAGCACCAGTTATCTCACCAGGGCCATCGAACATGAATTGCCGCATATAAGTCGTAACATCATCTCCACTGGGAAAAGGGTTGCCAACTTTGTTATAAAACTAATTGGATTAAGAACGAGAGGACAAACAATTGGCAGAAATTAATATTAAATGCAATTTTGTTTTATAGTTAAGATTTTTCTTGAATTAAAAATTTAGTTTGGTTCTTATCGTCTAATTTGAATAAATAGATTATACAGCAGTGATTTCAGATATTTCATTTCATATGAGGGAATTCATAATGTATTTATGTTGACAAGCAAAAAAAAAGTCTCATAAAATTCCTTTTTATTGTTACCGGTTTCGTGAACAATCAAGTATATTTATTTATTCAACTACACCGACGACCAAAATTAACGCGCCACCCGAAATTTACCATGATTTTGAATAAAATTTTTTTCTATATATACCGTTTGTCTGATTTTAATGTTTTTTTTATTTGTTTTGTAGGTTAGCTCTTCTGGAATGTATAGCCGCGCCGATTTTAAGTAAAAATTATTTTTTCTTTAAATATAGGGCGTAACACTAACGCTACGTTTTTTTTTTTCACAAATTCAAAACACCCTGTGGTAATCGCCAGCAGTAAAATTAAACGCCAGTTCAGACCCAATTGTAGCTTCACCTTTTTTTAACATTTACTTTTTTGGTACACTTTTTAATATTTGTTATTAAAGGAGATATACCAAGTGAGAAAAAAAATCAAAAATTTTTGTTTCTTGGATGCCATTTTTTTTTTTATTTAACCAATTCGAATAAACTTGGCGTCGTTAAATAGGTAATTTAGTAGGCTACAAAACTTACAAGTCAAAATGGTAGAAATGAACAAATTAAAATGTTAGACGCCTTTAAAAATTGATGTTTTTTATCCTCGCTCTTTATTATAAGATCTGATGTAAAAAAATCTAAATAAATTGGTTACGAAAAAATTGCCGTTCTGACGCTTTTGAGCCCAGCCCCCTTAGTGTGGTAATAAATTAGGTGAATAGACAACTTTCAACTGGTCGTAATGTCATAATTATTGAACCTATTTAGGTTTCCACAGCTACCCTCAATAATTTTAAATGTATGCTTTTATTTTTTTATGACTGATGGGCGAGATGGTAGCGTACCTGCCTCTCACCTAAAAGTCCCGGGTTCGATTCCCGGTCGTGGCAATGGAAAATACTGTGAGAGGGATTTTTCCATTATACACGGATATTGGATGTGTGTCCCTTGTCTTGTGTTATTTATTTATTTATATATTTATAAATAACATTTACTGGCATTTTTTAATTGGTCATATCTTCGTAACCAATAATGGACCGATTTAGCTGAATCAGATTTTCATAAAGAGCGAAGCTAGAAAAACATAAATTTTTAAAGGTGTCTGCCATTTTGATTTTTTATGCCTACCATTTTGGACTAAGTATGAGTTTTGTAGCCTACTAAATTACTTTTACATATATTGACGCCGAGTTTATTCGAATCGGTTAAGTAAAAAAAAAATGGCATCCAAGGAACAAAAATTTTTGAATTTTTGAAAAAAACTACTTTATTGATACGCCTTTTATATTCAAAGAAAAAATAATTTTTACTTAAAATTGACACAGCTATAGATATGTATATTCCAGAAGAGTTAACCTACAAAACAAGAAAAAATATATTAAAATTAAACACACGGTTTAGAAAAAAATCAAATTCAAAATCATGGTAAATTTTGGGTGGTTAATTTTGGCCGTCAGTGTATGTGAGAGAAATTCTATAAATCTCTCGCGCGATAAAAATGTATATCATGCGTTTGGGAAGCCAATTGCATCGACGGATTTCGGATTTCTTTACAGCGTTGAATAGTCTATTAAAATACCTTTCTTTTGGGGTATCACAAAGGGTAGGTTGCCATTTGAAGAAAAAAAGTTGGGGTGGCTGGGGGAGGGGGGTGTGTAGAACTAGAAATTATAAATCGCACCAAAAGTTGCGTAATTGAAAATAAAAATCGACTTGTCCAAGGGTTTTTTTATACAATCAATATTTTAAAAGTTATGGTCATGTTTCAATACTTTTTACGCACGCTGTACAGGGTGATCCATAACTCTCTTTTTATCGTAAATAATTCGGTTGCTGTTAATATATTTGATTGTTTTCAAATGTATATATATGTAGAAAATCCTGTAGAATCCGAATATGTATTCAGAAAAACAATTGAATGCCAATTTAAAATAATAATAATAAAAATACGATTTTCTTAAAAAAATTCACCCTGTATATTATTGCGTAAAATGATATGGTAACATATTATAGACATACACATGATACTCATTGATGTGTCCAACTTCCGGTTTGGCTGGAAGTGCTTACAATTTATAGCAATTTTTTATTAACCCTGTATATTTTAATTATTTCAGATAATACTATCGATTACGAATCCAATGATATATAAAACATCATAGTTTCACCATTTTATAAGCGAGATTAAAAAAAAACCGTTTTACTTAATAAACTTAATTTAGTAAACAAAAATAATTATAAACAAATGAATTAAAATAACAAAAACAAACATTATAAAACTTCGCTGACAATAAATGTTCAATTAAATATCCTTCCTGTTCAACACAACAGTTTAATCGTTTCTTTAAATTGTTTTGTAAGTTTCTAAAAATTGTTGGAATATTGTTTAAATTGTTAATTTCATCTGTTGTTTTTTATTTATTATTTATAAATTTTTTTATCTCATTTTGATTACAGAACACGCACTAACAATATCAATAATATAGTAATGACAGCTACAATCGGATAGGCAATTTTTTCAAGCAGGCCGCCTACTAGAATAATTTAAAATCTGTGTATTTAATTATTTATGTATCATAAAATTTGAAATTTGTCAATTATTTCGCTTATAAAATGGTGAAACTATGATGTTTTATATATCATTGGATTCGTAATCGATTGTATTATCTGAAATAATTAAAATATACAGGGTTAAAGAAAAATTGCTATAAATTGTAAGAACTTCCGGCCAAACCGGAAGTTGGACACATCAATGAGTATCATGTGTATGTCTATAATATGTTACCATATCATTTTATGCAATAATATACAGGGTGAAATTTTTTAAGAAAATCATATTTTTATTATTTTTATTTTAAATTGGCATTCAATTGTTTTTCTGAACACATATTCGGATTCTGCAGAACTTTCTACATATATGTACATTTGAAAACAATCAAATATATTAACAGCAACCGAATTATTTACGATGAAACGAGAGTTATGGATCACCCTGTACATTATACATAGATGTTTTTTTTTTATAAAATAGTTTCTGAAAATGGCCAAAATCGAATTTTCGATGCGATTTTCCAAAATAGTAGTACAAATTATTTTTTAACATACCTAATGACTGGTTTCGTAGAAAATAGGGTTTCATTATGGAAGTTATTGTTTGATAGATAGCGATTCAGTTTAAAACTAGAACACTTTGGTAGATACTCTCCTGGTTATTATGATTCGGAAAAACATAACCATTCCATTCCACTCATACACTTTCTAAAATAGTGTCAGGATGTCAAAGTTTTCAAAAATAACCAATTTTTCCATCATATCTTCTATGGAAGGGGAGCACTTAAAAAAATGTTTCCTCATGCCTTCATTATGTTGGATTGTATTTTTTAAGTACCTATATATATTTTCATCCAAATGTGGCACGTCAGTGGCATAGACTGAGGTTGCATCGGATTTATTTCACGAAAAATGTACGCCACTGAGTTTTTAAATTATTTTCTCATTTTTCAAAATCGTTATTCAGTTTGGAACAAGATGCAGTTGTAGCTTTTTTTAACAAAAATTTTAATTTTATAACAGCTTTAGATGGCAGAAATAACCTTGTCTAAAAGAAAAACAGAGCCGCAGCGCGAAACAATTAACAAATATGAAGTTTTATTTGGCGCACCTTATATTACAACCCATTCATTATACTCGAACTTTTTCTGTCAGCGTTTGACTTCACTTACCTTTGAAACTGCCGAAATAAATTAAAACACATCCATTTTGAGGAACACAAAACTTGTCCCAAACTAATCAAAAACTATTCAAAGTTGAACAATCGAGTAATTGGCAGTTTATAAGTTCAAGTTTTAACCGAACCAACAGCAATCAACTACTTTTTTGCGGTTATAATTGGAGGGCAACTAGTAAATTACGAAAACGCGGAGCAAAACTTTTATCACGCGCGGTCAAACGGCGTCGGTTGGCGTCTATACTCGAAGAGGGTTAGACGTCGACTGAACGACGCGTCTTTTGTGCCCATGTTCAATGAAACCATGTTAAGGGTATGATATCACAATTTACTACTATTTATTTGTCATGCAATATATATTTAACTGGGTTGCATTTATTATTGTTGATTTGCTTTTATTAATTTATCTTTATAGTTGAGCTGTGAGCTATATGCCTTTCTCGTGTTGGTATGCGCTGCTCAGCAGAATTCATTCTGTATTTGACTGGAAAAACGTAATTGTTGCAATATTTTTTGCCTGCCAATGACGACTATGTCAATTAGTCATCCCCGGATATATGTATTTAAGTTCTTCATATTACTGTATATGCTCGTGCAAATTATGTACGTTGGTTCGCAATGCGTCAGTTTCTTCCTTAATATCATATTTAAATTTCTCTGAAACTGGGAGTGCATGGAAATACTAAATACTATCTAAAGCTTGGATTCAAAATGATACATGCCTAGATTTATATTCAATAACTGCAACCGAAAAAGATGACGTTCTTATAAGTTCCAAATAAAAATAATATTCGAAATAAAATAAATATGTATTCATACCTATAAGTTTAGAAAAACAAATATTTGTTGTATATGGCATAGCTATGAAACACCCTGTATAACAGATATGATTTGAGTTTTAAAGGCCGTAGCATCAAACGGCACAATAATGAATAATAACGGCCTAACTAAAATTTTAATGCAAGAATGTGTGTGCCTTAGAAGGCTCTCTTCTCAGTGGCTCGATTAACGGTGAACGAATGGAGACTTTCCCTAAAAGTGAAATTGATCTGCACCAATTCGGATATTGGATATGAATCCGCTGTTTCTAAACGAATAAGCTGACTGATCAAATTTCTGCAGTTGAGGAAATGTTATTACCAGCTTCTTTTGGTTCTGGGTCGTAGACACAAATATTTATTAATAACCAATTGTTTATATTTAATTAAAACATTAATTATCAAACAATGCTTGTTGTTGATATTTTTATATCCATGTTCGGTGCAGGATCTCATTTCAGATATCAATCTCGGTATCGTATCATTTCTTTGCATCACTGACTAAATATCGTATGGAATAAGTAATATTGATATATCAATTGCAACACCTTGTTTTATAGAAATTACTTTTTATCAATTATATTATTTTTTACCTCATATTTCCGGTTACGATTAGGAAGATGATATATACCGAGTGTCAACGAAATTATTAGACAAGTCATAGCACCCAGAGCTTTCTATAAATATAAAATTGAGATTAGGAGGTCGTAATGTACAGGAGAAAATGCAAATTTTTCAATATTTAAAACCGGAAATGGACCTCCACTATGAAATTTTAAATGCAACCACCATATATTTGGCATTTTTGGATTCTAGAGACGATTTACGGTGCACGACTGCACTTGTTTGACAAATATTTTAGCTCACTTGATTTTTTTAGACTTATTTTTATTTTTGCATCTAGATTGGATGTAAATACAAATTAATGATTTAAGCACATTTGAAGAGTTATACATCCTAAAATAGTAGAAGATATCTGACGATTCAATGTTTCTTGGATCCTCTAGACCCAGGACATTGATGTTAAGTACATTCACGGCAATCTAGATGCAGAAATAAAAATATGTCGAAAAAAATCAAGTGGGCTAAAATATTTCTCAAACAAGAGCATTGCACCTAAAATCGTCTCCAGAATCCAAAAATGTAAAAATATTGTCATGTGTTTTAAACTATAAAAGAAGTTAAAAACCCGACTATAAAACAAGTAAAATTAAAAATAAATTCAGGTAAAACATGGATAAAATGAAATTATCCCCACAATAAAACAAATAACGAGAAACTTACGTATGGTATACTCAATAGATTAATACAAGTTTAAAAAAAGGGATATCATGTCGGAGAACCATCTGATAAATCTGCTGTAAAACACCTGTTAATGCGAGAGAGGTCAACGAGCCTCATGTAAACAAAGGGTCAGCTACGCTAAAACAAACCAAAAGTAAACAAATTAAAGGCGTAAATAAAGTAAATGCTATGTTCTTTAAAATAATCAATAACAGAACAGCTGTTATTCACATGCTTTGAACAAAGTTTGAATGATTTTCAGCAGCGGTTAAACAAAGATGGACTTTAATTCTGTAAATTTCTATTAAAATTGTAAATAAATAGTATAAAACTAACCTGTAAAACCTTCAGTCTAGTCTAATGACTAGACACAATGTAAATTAGATCCTAAGAAGTGAATGTGTAGTGAGATTCGTAAAGTTCAGTGATCCACGTCCAGTTAACGGCAGGTCAAAAATTCACCTCACGTAATATCAACAAAGGGGTATCCACAGATTCGTCTTCAAATAAGGTTGCTAAAAATACCATAATTTCGACATAGCAAAATTATATAATAAAGTTAAAAAAGGCAAAAATACCAACCATGATGACAGCAAACCCACGTCAAGGCCAAATATGAAAAAGTAACGGAAAAGCAGCTTCAACTTACCAGGAATAAAGGTGAAAATTATCCTAATTAATGAGCAGCCACCTGATTGGTCGAAATCCAAAAATGCATCCAAGGCCTATTTAGTTTATGCAAATCCAGTAAACGGTGCAATAAATTCTAGAACAGTCAGCCATCATATCTGGATCACAAGTGTCAAAAACTTAAAACAGGTCTGCCAATTCAAGTGTAATTAAAACGACCCGGTAACTCGAAAATGCAGAGCGTACTCTAAACTGAAATTTTAAAACCGTAAGTTTATTAATTTTGTTAATATCCAAAAGGACACAGTCCTATATTCGTTGTAGATTTAATTAGTTTTAATTAGAGCAGGGACAGGTTAAGAAACGTTTTTGCTTTTGTTTGTTTCATTTTTGCAATAAAACCTAACATTTTGAGTTCCATCTATGTTTAATTGAAATAACTAAAGCATTTAACAACATCTCAGTTGGATATTTAAAATACAGCAGACTCAGAGACATCTAGCTGTCAAATGGCATAGTGATATTCATTCTGGTAAAGATCTCTAACTTTTCTAAATCCTTACAAGTCAAATAAGAAATAAATCAGCACGAAATTTAAATAACCTTTATTCAAAACAGTACAACAGCAGATTTATAGGTAAGATATTTCTTCGATGGTAGAAGGGAACCCCCAAAGGCCCTAAAAGGTAAAAGAGTAATTATAGCAAACCTATAGTAAGTTTCACGTTAAATTATCATAAAATCATACGCACTGTCGCTTATTAATAAAACAATGAAAAACTCTGCCCAGTGGCGGACTGATCGTATGCCATAAAGTCGATCATTCAAAAACTATATACAAGAACTAAAAATATTTCTTTTAAAAAACTATTTACAACTACTTTAGAAAAATAAATTTAAATTTCAAAACTAAATAACTTAATTATTACTACTGCATGCGTAAAAGTATAAAATTTAATATCAAAACGTGCAAACATAAAAGATTAAATTTAAAACCAATAATTAAAATAAAATAAAAAAATATAAATCAAAAAATTTCCCCATAACATAACATATAAATTGGCGTCCAACGTGGGGCCCAAAAGAAAGAAAAACTACAAAGAAAAATAATTAAAAACTAAAATAAAAATAATAAAATAAAAGATTTCCCCTTAACGTAACAATATACAGGGTATTCCACTTAAAATTTCATTGTTGAGGTCATTTCCGGAAAAACCGGAAATGACAGAAATGTGACATATATCGAAAAATTCGCATTCCGTTGTATATTATGTCCTCCAAATCTCAATTTTAAATCTAGAAAGTTCTGGGTGATATGGCTTGTCAAATAATTTCGTTGACACCTGTTACCGAAAAATATACCGGGCGGACCAGAAAATACCGTACTTTTTAATTTCCTCCTGATATATTGATTATTTATTTATTTGACGCTTGGACACAGTAATAATTGATATACAATGAGCTGTTTCTTTTCAGCGGCTACAGTAGAATCTTTAATTTATTTAACAAGCTTATCTTCTACAAATCCTTCACATTTGAAGATCTACAGTCCTTAGTGTGTTTATATTTACTATTAACTTTATTACCTTATTCATTTTACTTGTTATACATATATTAATAATTATTATTATCATTATTTTACTCTGGATATTTCCAACGTAAAATTGCCTTATAATTGCCATATTATTCATATGGTATCCATCCAACATATCTGCTACTTATTAAAAAAGTAAATCTGCTTGTTCAGAACTCTTGACAGTCCCATTCGATACTCCTTGTTATTTTATAAGTCTGTTCCATTTTATTGCGAAATGCTAACTTACTTTATATAAGAATTGTTCTGGGATATACATATACAATAGACAAACTGTATTTTAAAGTGAAGTAGAAGCATATAAGTTTAACTCTTTTAACAATATAATACTTCAGGGGCTAATAGAATCTAGTGCATAAGAGATTGTATGTGCAAAATGTAAATTTTGCAGTTCAGTATCTGATATGATTGGTATATTATTCTGTACTAAAAAAAATATACATGTTATAAATTAAAAGTGCGTCAATGCCTCACAAATATTAATCATACGGAATTTATTTGAAAAATATTTAGAAGAAGCATCATGCGAAAACGTACACGTGCGTGTGATACTTGACTGGTTGCTTTGATTTTTTTATTTATTCTCACGTAAAATCTAGCACGTTTTCATGAAGTCTCGTCACCACAGTATATTAATATTATAAATTCAACCAACGATCGCGAAATGACACGATATTTTTAAAGTTTAATAAGATTTAGGTGGATCTTCCTCAGTTCCTTACTGGATCAATGTAGCAGCATTACTATTTATTATTAAAAAAATCTGGTCTGCTCCTATACTGGTATTTCTTTATTTTAAAGGGGAACGTATTTTTTTGTTGCGGTTTGATAAAGATATTCCTGAAAAAATGTGGTCATATATAAGCTATATTGAACTGTCTATACGCATTCGATGCTATAAAAAAATTAGGGTCTATTTACAAAACCAACACAGATACAATCAAAAGTGCTCTACTACGTGGGTGTTGAGTGTGAACAACAAATTGTAGATGTTTGAGATGGCTTTTTATATAAAGTACGGAGAGATTTTGATGAACCTTTTTTTTAATAGATTGACCTCATATGGCAATAACCTCTGCATGATTTTATTATAAAATTTTTTTGGTAGCATATAAATTTGGGCCATAAAGAAATATAAATCTTGAAGTATTATTTTTATTACTTCGTAATCATAATTTCTAGTAACTTCGATGAAGTTTTATTTAAAGTATAAATTCTGCGAATATTTATATCTAATATTTTAGTGGAATATCTGTAATATTTTTAAATGATATTTTTAAAATAAAATATGATTTTGCATTATTTAAAAGCAGTATTGGTGAAAGTATATAATATTTTTGAAATTTGTCAAGTGAAAACTCAATATTCAATATTATGGCAACTTCAGTTTTTAAAAAATTTATTTTTTTCGAAATCCTCCTTATGTTAGTTTGTACAAATTAAGTCATATCGCATGCAGAAAAATATGCTGAATTAAAAAAAATACACATGATGTTATTTGAAAAATAAATTAGGGCCATATTGTATAAAAAAAAATTAAATCGACTTTTGGTTAAATATTTTTTTAATTTATTCGTATTTAAAAAAAAAGAAAATGAAACGATGCCGCAAACTTTTAGACAAAATATTTTTGCCCCCAAGTATACTATTTTAATGTCGAACAACTTAGACAACTATAGGGACAATAAGAAGCTCTGTTACTGTCTTGTTCCTTTAAAGAATATTTTGTTAAAAAAGTTAATCAGCTATGGCGGAAAGATTAAAGGTATTATATCAAAATCATATACTTAGTTAAAGAAACATTTAAGTGAATGCTTTGAGCCCAGAAATCCAGCTCCTCTTTGTTGAAGGTTTAGTTTCAAAAGTAAATATAAAAAGATGGGGGATAAAGATTCAGGGATATCCAATTCGTCAGCTATAGTATATCCCAATATTAAGTACCTTTTTCAAGCCATTCAACGCGTAGTAATCCTCCACATTCACTTTTCTCTTGAATACCCGGTAGCATTCCATATTAACTTTCGTGTCCCCCTTATCTTCACCATTTTATAATAATGCTGCAGCAGGAACGGGAAATTTCTCTCCCTGTTGTTTAAATTCAAAATTTCATTTCATACACTATTCAACTGTTATGATACACCCGCATAGATGGCTGTCACTTAAATGGAAGTTAAAGAAACAAAACACTGATATAAAGTAAAATGAACGGCTCTGAGTTATCTTGTGAACTGGTAAATAGCAAATGTTCTATATTTGAATCGCCCGCCGTAAGTGTTGAAATGGTGACCTAAGCAGATCGACAAAATACATGTTGTAAGACTTGTTCAAATTACCAATTATTTGGTTTAGTTATACTAGTAGTAGTTTTCTTGAAATTTTGACTTGAAGTTATTAAGGAAAATTCCTGCTGTAGTCCTGCACACCAGATAATTAACGCAACCAATTATAGAAAAAATGTTTATGTCTACAATTATTGATCTACTTGAATAATTATTTGTTAATTCATCTGACACAACTTATTATTATTAAAAATTCGACTCGAATCAATTTAAAGTAGCTATAACAATAACACAAAATCTTCCTGTTTTCCCTGGTCTTCCGTATTCGGCTTTTATAGAAGGGGTTGTTGAGTTGTATGTTGTATTGTGTTTGCCTCCACTGCGACGAGATATTATTATTGAAGTTGGAATTCACGACATTATTTTTATTGGTTGACATAATACTTAGATCGGCGAACAGGCATTACAAATAATCTTAACAATAAATGTTTGAGTTGTTTTCGTCAACACTTTTTTGCAGCTTGATAGCTTAACTAACTAAAAGCAGTGATTTGTGCTTTGTTCACAGCTTTGATTATGAAAGTTTCTTATTTGGGAAGCGTTTTATTTATTGTACCAAAGCTAGTTATATTAGAGGACAAAACTCTTCAGATACAAGTAAAATAAATAAATTATCTTTAACCTTTGTAACTGTTTTTTAGGTTATAACGATTTAATTTGCAATTCGTTACAGCAGGTTATAGTTTCTATTTTGCGTATTAAAGTATGACTCCTCACAACTGAATAACCCTGTATTCGCATTTGATCGGTATGTGGTAGAAAAAATACAACTAAAACGCCACAGCGGATGAACGTTGTGAACGAGGCTCGTCCCGGGCTAGAAAGAGTGTCTTTTGCCTTTCGAATTTTACCTAGGTAAGTCATACATTTCTTGTAGTCGCTTAAATATCGCTATTCATAAAATTTGCTTATTAACTATTGCTTCAGCTTTATTGTGCTATAGTAAAAATAATAATTTGTCAAAATAATTACCGTATTTCGTATTATTTCCATATTTTGGATTATTTTCAGATAATTACCTAGTAGCCCTGTTTTTTATGCACGTGGATCGGTATTCCCATTTCCATTTTACCGTATCTTGTCTAAAGTAGACGATTTCGTGGTTCAATTATTGTTAATTGACACGTTATACAATATTTAAATTGTATAAATGATCGCTGTAATTGGAACTTGCAGATTATCGTTATTTCGTACATAGAACAATTTCTGTGTGGATTTTTATTGTTTGTAGGTTCGACTGCGGTTCATATAAGCTGGAAAAAGGAAAACTGCCCTGGTTTTGTATAGTGAAAGAAGTCCACTTGAGACTTACGCTTTTGCCGCATTTATTTACTGTCCAGAGCTACAGATTTCTGTCCAGGAGCTTCCAAAGCATACGGGGTAAGTGATCTATAGTATTTTTTTTCTTCTCTTTGAATTAATGAATTTGTAGTACATTTGATCACTTGCTTCGGATGTGACAGAAGTCCGATTTTCTGGTTTCCTTTTTTCATCATATTCACGCTATCACAGTTCTATATCGATTTTATTATTGACAAATTATTATTATTAGTTCATTCCTTAATTTTCGTGTAAGTTACAAGAGTGTAGATTTACCTTGGTTTTACGTATTTCCTGCCATTTTGAATTAGGCATAAGTTCATTCATTTTTGTCCGTCGGAAAGCGAAAGACATTATCGGTATTTCATATATTAATTTTTGATATTTTTACTGTTAAACTATTAGTAAAATATTAACTTGAAATCTTTATATGTGCTAAAATTTCGAATTCATTTCAATATTGTGATTATTGTTACCAATTATTTTGTTATTAATATTAAATATCTGAATCTTTAGAGTTATTACTTCATTAATGTTTCTAAGTTTAAATTGTCCCGTACAAATCTGACATTAAATTATAGTCCTTTAAAAATTACAGCCTCTTCATGGTTTTCAACCTATAGGACAAATTCAATCAAGTTAGGTTATTTGTTAACGAACTGATAGTGAAGTTTTGCAACCTTACTAAATTCTTGTGTTCGAATTTTAGTATTATTTTGTTAATAATTCAATTTTTTTAGTAATTGGTGTCAGATACCGTATTTTTATGTAAATTTGATAATTTTACAAATTCTAATATCTTGTTGTGTCATTTTGACAATTTGTAATATTAAGAAATATTAATTTTGTGAATTTTATCTAGTAATTTAACTATATTGCCGGAACTTTGTTATTTTTTTCATCTACCACTAGTTGAAATAATTTTCAACCTAGTTTTATTTCTCTATTTCCTTTTCTCAACTGTTCTGTCTTTATTTCATGACATCTGGCTTCCTGGAAATTTGACTCACTGGAAATCGATACTGAGTTAACAACATCAGAAGTAAGGAGATATTGGGTGTTCCCGAAAAGTAATAAATTTGGTTGGAACCTGGACACTCTGGCCTGAGAAAGAGTGTGGAGACAGGATCTCGCAACCTTTTCATCAACCTCGAGTACTCGCAGGATTCATCGCTACTAGGAGAACCCCTTCCGTCTCAGTTCATTCCCGTCGAGTAAGCCTTTACAACAGTAAAACGGATAGACAGAGAAATTGGTTAAATTGTAATTTTTATTTATATTTTTTTTGTTCATATTTTCAATATTTTTAATTATATTTAGTTCTGAGTCATTGTTTATTGTAAAGAATTTGTAAGATTAAACTTGTTAAATTCACAGCTTTCTTTTCTTTCTAGTTTATGTAGTAAATACCTAATTGTGTTTTCGATAAACTTTTGTGTATTTAGTTATAAATACTCTGGCGCCCATATATTGCTCTCAATATTATCTCAGTACTCTAAAACAAGGCTTCACCGAATTCACCACCCAGCTGTAGCTAGCTGGAGCTAATTGTTTGGCTGCACTTGGAATTGGGCCAATTCAATTCACAAGTGTTGTTGCAAGGTATAGAACCATCTATTCTGATAGCCAAAAATTTAAAGTTTTGAAATCGTTTCACTAAACTTTATTTGTCGTATTCATATTATTTTTGATATTGTGGAGAAATCTGAATCATCAAGCTTGTAGGAGTTTACTTAACAAACATTTTTTAGATTCTTTTCTATACCAGAACTATCCATCCACATAACATTGCTATTGTCGTTATTTTGGATTGTGAATTTGATACTCCTATGCGTATTCCATAAGATATTTCAGTGATACTAGTTGGCAATTAAGCAACGGCTTCTGTATGAAACTATATCTATACAGAGATTTTCCCATCAAAAAAATTTTACGTCAATATCTCAGTACAAATAACCTTTCAATTGCAGCTTGGGGCTTTACCGATGTTTGCGCCAAAACACACACCGGTGGAACTAACCTCTCCCATTCGTTTCTCCTTTGGTAAATAACAAACACCCAGCAAATAGCTATTTATAATTTATTGATCTATATTGGCCAGGATGATCATTAGCGTGCAATCAAAATACTACCATTTAGGTGAAATATTCTAGCTATGCTTTGGCACCGAAGTTATTGATGAAAAACTATCAAGTAGGTAATTTTTCAGTTCTAGAAACATCAACGGGAATATTTTTTAACGATCTTAAACAAATCTTCCAGTAGTCGATATTTTAAATAATGGAAATATTGGACGCGAATAATTTTTTGCTTTCACCGGTACATTGTCTTCTAATCAAAGTGCTTTTAGAGAAATCCGTTCTACAATTTCTACTCACTGTTTAAAAACTATATTTACAACAAGTTTTGTTAAGGGATCAAATATTGGTATATTAAAAACTAAATTAAATTGGCTTAGGCTAGACGCATCAAAAGGTTGAACGGATTAAAAGTGAATTCCAGCTCCCAATTAGACGTAGCCGGAAGCTTGCCAGGTCGGATGTTCAGTCGCTTATTGAAACTGACCAGAGATAACCACTTACAAAGCAACGCCAGGACGAAAATCCTCCTTAAATTATGTCGCTCACACCGCAATACAAGCTTTTGTAAATTGCCCAAAGCTTACTTCCGCTTTACGTGTGACAGTGCAATCTTCACAAGGCATCATGGCCTAATATTACTCTGAAAGTACATGTAGGTGCTTTGACGTGGTTTTATTTTGTTAAACATAGACACACTATGTCCAGACAATTTAGTATATTGTTTCGTGTGCTGCAGTATTTAATTGCATGTATTTCTCTTGGAATCTGAGATATCGTTATTAAACAGGGATATTAAATTTCGCTTCTGTGTCTATACACTACAGAACATTCCAATGAGCTTCTCCTGATTTTTTGTTTTTCGAATTCAAGTTCTGATAGTCACTTTTTGTTGTTAAGCAGGTCATAAGTCCCAAATGTTACAAAAGCATTATTTTATGTTCAAACATGAAAGCTTAGTTTTTTATACAATTTAAAGTTTATGAAATAAAATAAAAGAAAGTATAATTTCTTTAAATGGAATACCCTGTATTTTTTTGGCACCAGGTAAGCCTCCAAGGGATCTGTATATTACAATCTAAAATATTTTGTCAATCGGTTGCGTTGTCAAGTTATGAGATTTTCCTGTTTTTTTTTTTTTGGAAATTTACAAACTTTTTTTGACTGCCATATCTCCGCGATTTATAAATTGTTTTTTCTATGAATGCAAGATGTTATTTGATAATAATGTATTGTTATGTATTTTAAACTACTAACAGAAATTAAAATACGATTATTAAATAAATAAAATTAAAAATAAATTCAGGTAAAACTAGGAAAGAATGAAATTATCCTCACAATAAAACAAATAACGAGAAACTTACGTATGGTATACTGAATCGATAAATACAAGTTAAAAAAAGGATATCAGATTGGAGAATAATCTTCCTAAATCAGCTGTAGAACACCTGTTGCTGCAATAGAAGTCAACGGGCCACACATAAACAAAGTCAGCTACGCTAAAATAAAACAAACGTAAACAAATTAAAAGCGTAAATAAAGTAAATGTATTGTAGAATGTTTCTTTTGAATAATCAATAACAGAACAGCTGTTATTTACATGCTTTGAACAAAATTTAAACGACTTTCAACGCAACAGTTAAACTAAGATGCACTTTATTTCTGCAAAATTCTATAAAAATGTAAATAAATAGTGTAAGACTTACTTGTAAAACCACCAGTCTAGTCAAATGACAAGACACAATGTAAAGTAGATCTTAAGAAGCGATTGTGTAGTGAAATTCAAAAGGTTCAGTGATGCTTCGTTGAAGTCAACGGCAGGTCAAAATTTCATCTAACGCAATATCAACAAATGGGTATCCACAGATTCGTCATGAAATGGGGATGCTTAAAACAACATAATTTCATAGGAAAAATACAGAATAAAGAAAAAATGGGCATAAATACAAACCATAAATGACAGATAGCAATCTAGAAATCCTTGATTTGCAAATTTTCTGCATGTTCCTTAGAAACGAAAACAAAAGTTGAATTGATGAATTGAAATTAAGGTGCTCTTTATTTTATCATTAAAATATAAGCTGGTGCACAATTGAAGTGGATATTGGGAAAATATGGAAAATATTTGAACCTCAATATCTTTGGAATTAGATGATTAATCTTGATGCGGTTTTTGTGATCATTAGCAAAATTCATTGGCTTTCGTCCACCGTAAATAGATTTTTTAAATTCTGGGTATTTCTGTTATCTACAGGGTGATTATCCAGACCCTTATATTTATGTTAAAGTTTATCGTTCTCCCAAATTCTTAAACAAATTTTGGGATTATTTAAGACATGTTCGTTATGATTTATAAGCAATTATAAAGAACCAATTTGAAGATATTTTTATAGCTTTGTTATTTTTAGAGATAAGTATAATTTTTTGTCGAAAAAATGGCGAAATTTTTACATTTTAGGTTACAGCATTTTAATACGATTGCCAATAACAATTCTTTCTACGATATTCAACGCTCCCAGCACCTTCTTCGAATGCAAATTAAACAAATTAGGTATATAATTTAATGGGAAATTAATTGACAAGAGTCAAGAATTAATTAAAAGTTTTTATGGTTTCGGCAATATTGTCCAATATTCTGAAACATTCTATCAAAATTGATAAAGCATTATTTTCAGATTTTTGACGAAGTGCCGATTATAAGAAGATTGGAAAAAAATATAAAAACTTCTAATTAATTCTTGACTTAATTTCCCATTAAGTCACCTATATAATTTGTTTAATTTGCATTCGAAGAGGATGTGCAGGGAGCATTGAACGTCGTAGAAAAAATTATTATTGGAAATCGTATTACAATGCTGTAACCTAAAATGTAAAGATTTCGCCATTTTTTCGATACAAAATGATATCTCTAATAATAACAAAGCTATAAAAAAATCTTCAAATCGGTTCTTTAGAATTACTTATAAATCATAACGAACATGTAAGAAATCCCAAATTTTTTTTAGGGATTTGGGAGAACGATAAATTTTAACATACATATAAGGGCCTGGATAAACACCCTGTAGATAACAGAAACACCCATAATTTAAAAAATTTATTTACGGTGGACGAGAGCCAATGAATTTTGCTAGCGATCACAAAAAACTGCATCAAGATTAACCATCTAATTCCAAAAATATTGGAGTTCAAATATTGCCCATATTTTTCCAATATCCAATTCAATTGTGCATGGTGGTGTGGTTGTAGTCTTTTGTTTCGCATTTTTTTAATTTTTTTTTTAAATGGAATGCCTATAGTTTGTTTACATGGCTGAATATAACGCATACAATTTCTCGCATTTTGATATACACTTTCTTTTAATAATTACGAAAGGTTTTTGTTTTTGAGAAACAATTTTTTTCACGATATTGAAACAATTGCTCAAAATGTCCACCTTTTTGATTCACGCAACACTGAAGTACACCGAAGAAGAAACAATAAAGTTTCGAAAGTTTTAAATATAAAAAACAATTTCCTTTTTTTGGTCCCCTGGTAATAAATTGCATTATTTTGTTGATAATATTTTGGACAGTTTGGAAATTCGAGTGTGCTCATAAAGTTGGTAAATGTAAACGTTTTTGGAACCTGTACTTTGCGAATAAAATCCTTAAATTTTTAAGTTTAAAAGCAGATAATTAAAAAACTCATATTTCTACTTCTTGTTGCAGGCTGCTCCAACCGTTCACGAGATTGATGTTTTAAGAAAATGAGAAAATATAAATGCAAGATGAAATATAAGCTATATTTCCCTCGGATACAGAAGTGCGTTCGTTGCATCGCTCCGGTAAATGATTTCTTCCGGGATAAGAGGTTTGGTCGTATTACTGTACTGTGAAGTTTAATATTTGTACTATCTTTTGCTTATTTGTACACCTACTAGTGCAAATATTTATTTGTATTTTTTAATACCGGCTAGTTTAATGGCTCTGTTGCATACTGCCATTGGGTAAAGATATTTTTACTCAATGGTAGTGGACTAAACCGCGTCATTCATGACAGGTCACATTGTCTATCGTGTTCTGGATTCAGCCCCAACATTGTCAATATGGGTAGACAATTAATGTGTCTGCGTTTTTACAAATATGTGCCCCTCCCAACAACCTATCCTTTGAATTTGCGGGTTGTCTGTGCGACGCATTTTATGTCTGCTTTACTTATTCAATTAGATTTGGAATTTAACTACTCATTACTCCACGTTGCCGGTGATGGGATTCCAACAGACACTGTCTGAAATAATGCATTTTGCATCACGTAAATGTTTGTTTTAAGCTTTTAGTTAGTGAAAGTGGCGGATCGCGTGATCTACCGCATTGATATGGCCAAAGGCTTCTGGGACACAGCAAATCACATCGACGGCGAGCCAGGGGTGTGAAGTAAAAGAATATTTTTCCATAAATCCATATATACCGAGTACAGAATCCTAAGTGAATTTTTTTTGTACGCAACAAAGGGCAACTTTTTAATATTGTTTCTTTTGTAGAAAGTTTGCGTTAATTTATTGGGATTCTTTGCGGTTTCTAAGGAGCATCGGCCTGAGAAGTGTTATTAAAGAACCTCCTTGGTAAGAATGGCAATTCTATTATACGTTGGGCTTTAGCCTTCGTCACGGTTTTGGAACTTATAAAATAAATATTTGCACACCAATTATTTTTCCCCTTTTCAAATTTTCCTGCAACTGAAGTTTTTATTTTGTTGAATTTTTATTTATTTAATGACAGTTCAGGAAGGGAAGACCTACTACAGGGGTTGTAAGTGTTGAAAGTTTGGAGATGATAACTATTCTCCTCCAACCTTAAAGGCCCAATAAGAATAGAACTCAGAGAAGACTTCGACAGGTAAGGAATTCTATAACTTTGTTGTTTGAGGTAGAAAATATGTTTGTCAAGTGATGTTTGACTGTTAAGGAGCTTCAGGGTAAAGGATTGATTTTATCTAGTAACGCAAAAGTTGACCGCGAAGATATTAGCGTGGCATCTTCTGCAGAGCAATCCCCATGAAAATACCAATAAAATACATTTTATAACAAAAAGTTTGACCTGTTTTTTTTACTAACATGACACGTCTACTTATCTTAAAGCACACGTAAATTTTGGTGGTTTTATATTTTTTAACTAGATTAAAATTCGCAATTTTTTTAAATTACAAATAGAACGACAACAGAGTATGCTGGTTGTCCCGTGGCGAATTTGTTTTCGGTAGCATAAGAAGACTCAAAGGATTTTTTGGTATAACACGTGAGTGGAGGGTAATTATAAGTTTTACAAGTAAAAAGCGTTTGGAAATTTGTAATTTCTGAAAAAAATGCATAGTAGAGGGATTTAGGCAAATTACTCATTTATTTTGGTAAACATTTTTATACAATTCTAGACACATTGCAAATAAGCAGTATTTCAGTAATGTTACGCTTAAATCATGGACATACCATGTTCCCATATCATTAAAAATAAATTATAAAAATTATCAAGCATACACTTACATAAAATTTATTTTTATTCAAAAACTGTAAGTTATTCGGTACGAAAAGGCAGAAAATGTAATGGAAATAAACATACATACAAATAAATTCTTATAAAAATTTCCTTAATACATCCAAGTCTGAATCCCCGAGGGTAACGTCAAATTTTATAAATCATCATGCTCAATCAAACTGCTATCAATGCGGTGAACACAGGAAGTAAAATGCATGGTTGCGAGAGGCTGGTATATTGAGAGTTTGATTTATGATTTAGGAGTGAAGCAAGGATATGTGATGATCCTTTCGTTATTTAATATGTTTCTGAAAAAAGGTGCTAGATATGCATACATTGATATTTATTCTAAAATGGAAAAATGTCCGCCTACACGTGTAAATATATAAGAAAGGCAAGAGTCATCATTAATTTTACTTAGTTATAAAAAATCTGTTAAATAAAGGTTGTCTAAGGATATAATAAAGTATAAATCGGTCTTTCGAAATTCAAAGATTGTCTTTATTTTTTAATAGAGTTGAGAGCTGGTAATATTACCGCGGTAACTTACGGAAAGTTTCCTATCTTACCGGTAAGGTATTATTCATAAGTTACCGGTAATTTATTTTCCCGCCAATTTTTGAATTGGCAGTGACATTTGACATATTCAACATAACCTTAAATTTAATTAATAAAATATAAAATAGAACCCTTTTCTGTTTTTAAATTGGTAAGTTACAAATATTATTGTGAATTTTTAATTCAATAGCTTAACATTAACTTTACTTATCATTTTATTGTTTTATATTTAGAATCAATTATAAAAATGCCCAAGAAAGAATGGCAAGATATGGGAGTATTTTAAAAAGGAATTTAAAAATAAAAAAAATATGCCACTTGTATTTTTTGTAAACAATCATATGTAAATAATGCCACGAGGATGGTGAAAAATTTAAAAAACTGCTCCAAGTGCCACACTACGTAAAAAATTATTTTAGTAGACTTTTGCCTAACTCTAGGGCGAGTCATTATTTTAGTGCGAAGTTTTCAAAAGTATATTGAACATCAACATTAAATTCGGCGTTTTATTTCTCTGGATTTTTTTTTGTAAATATAAATTTAATATAATATAAAAGTAATTATTATCTAATTATTATTACAGAGACAGTAGTACATTTCTGAAAAAGTCTATGTATTTGGTATCTTTTAAAAGCTCTAGGTATAACCTTTCTAGATTTTTTGTGATTCTCATAGCAAAAAAATTTTTAATAACTTACTGGTAATGTTACCGGTAATATTACTGGTAAGGTAACTAAAAATAAATTACCGGTAATTTTATCAACACTATTTTTTAATGACAATAGAGATAGTTTTTGGTATTTTCCGAAAGAGAGTATTTTTTTGTTACAAATTTGGGGTTGATTAAAAATCTATAAACTATATGAACACGCTTAATTTCCCAAACAAAAAACAAAGTTGGGAAGGTCAGAAATTTGGTCCTTTTGATTTTTCTCCTGCGATCGCCTGCACAGCGACCGGTCTAATATTTTTCTCCTGCGGTGGCACTCTGTAACTTCAAAGGAATTGTGGTTACGTTTGTAACAGAATACTTTGACTATATATCTACTTTGCAGCGAACTGATGATCGAACGGAAACTGACAGTTAACCAAAGCTTTAATGAGAGCATTTAGTCTGAGATTTTATAAGTTTACATTGGTTTACGTCTCTTTTTTTCCTTTTATTGCTATACGTATATTATTACGCTATTGGAAGTATTTATTTCAGCTGCTGGATAAGTTAGAGGAGAATAAAATAAGCAAAATTCTATGAGAGTTATGTTAACATACTTGTGGTGTTGCTAATTCTTTTCTAACTCGCCCTGCCGGATCCCTAAATATTTGACGTCCTGTATGGTTTAAATATGGGTACCTTTATCGAAATGGCAAAAATAATTTTGAATAAGTTTCGTTTAAGATTCATCGATAGTTAAGAATATTTTTCGACATAATACAGCTTGGCATTGACACAACCCAGCACTGTTATACTAAAAGGCCAATTATAACTCGAGGATATCGTTCTCTGGGGAGGATACATAAACTGGAGGTATATGAGATTAAAGACAAATTCGATTTACAGATTCTAATGTATGATAATTAATGCAATCAGCCATAGACGCCCAAATAATAGCGAATATACAGGCAATAAAATTTGCTACTCATGATTTAGCGATTCCTTGATGCACAGTGTTGGAATTCAATATTCTATACGAATTTTGTTAAGGATATTCCTCAAATCAAACACCACCAACTCTTAAAAATCTTCTTTATTTTTCTTCTTTCTTCTTCCCTCATTAAACACTTTGTTTAATTTCTAAAGTTCACTGTCTATTGACCTAAATTCAGCATAAATCTTGATGCCTGGGCTTGAAAACTTGAAACTCCGACGATATTTTAGAAACTTTAATTGATCCTTCCGTGACTAATTCTCTTACAAAGAAATATCTAGTTCTAATGTGTTTAGTACGTCGATGATATTCTGGATTCTGTGCTAACTTTATGGCAGCCTCATTATCTACCATCAATTCTGGTTTCTCCTTCATCTCAACAATATCCTCAAATAGACGCTTAAGCCAAATTAATTCTCTGGCAACCTCGCTTGCAGCAACTGCAACTGCATCAGTAGTGGATATAGCAACTGACGTTTGTCTTTGACTTATCCATGATATTGCCCTATTAGCACATGTACAAACTACACCTGTAGTAGAACGGCTAGTAATCTCATCTCCATCATGTTCAGCATCGCTGAAACCTATAAGATAACCTTTACATCTAGGTTTGTAAACAATATAGTCAGATGTTCCGTGGACATAACGAAAAATACGTTTTACTCGGGCGCAATTATTATAAGTTGGATTTTCAAGAGTTCTAGATACAACACTAACTGCCAGTCATGAGACACATCAAAGCTCCAACTGCTTGTCTATAAGGAAAATCTTTCACCCGGGACTCATCATCCTTCCCTGGCTGAATATTTTCCTTTGTTATTGACGTAGAAATCATTTTACAGTTTGCCATTCCAAATCGCTCTAATAATTTTCTTGTATATGCTGACTGACTTATTCGAATAGATCCATCCTCTATTTGTTCTATTTCCAAACCTAAATAATAAGACGCAAGTTTCGCATTTATTTTAAATTAATTTTTATAGCTCCTAAAAAATATTCTTTTCTTGATTGATTTTTTAAGCTAATAGCCCGTCGTCAACATACAAAGCTAGAAGAAGAATATCTTGCTCCTCCTTTTTAATAAATAAACTTTTTATGGATCATAGTTTAATTAAGAAATCACAGAATCTTTTGTTCCAACACCTGGGTGCTTTCTTAGGACCATAAAGACTTCTCTGAAGACGACAAACTCTATCAGAGTCATCCTTATATCCTTCTGGTTGAATAATGAAAATCACTTCTTCTAACTTTCCGTACAGGAAGTCAGTTGATACATCAAACTGGGTCAATGACATACTTTCACTTGCTGCAATACTTATAAGGGCTCTGATTGTGCAAGATTTTTTCACTGACCGTAAGAACTATAATACAGAAGGTATTGTCATGTATTTTAAACTAAAACCCCCCTAATAAATTAATAAAATTAAAAAAAAATAAATTCAGTTCAAACCAGGGTAAATTGAAATAATCCTCCTAATAAAACAATAACGAGAAACTTACGTATGGTATACTCATTAGAGAAATACGTGTTCAAAAAAAAGGAATAATATCGAAGAACCATCTGATAAATCAGCTGAAGAACACCTGTTTAGGCGAGAGAGGTCAACGAGCCTCATGTAAACAAAGGGTCAGCTACGCTAAAACAAACCAAAAGTAAACACATTAAAGGCGTAAATAAAATAAATACATTGTGCTATGTTTCTTTAAAATAATCAATAACAGAACAGGTGTAAGTTATATGCTTTAAACCGAGGTTGAACGATTGTCAACTACAGTTAAACAAAGATGGACTTTATTTATGTACATTTTTATTAAATTTGTGATTAAATAGCATAAGACTAACCTGTAAAACCTCCTGTCCAGTCAAATGACCAGACACAATGTAAAGTAGATCTTAAGAAGTGAGTGTAGTGATCTTCGATACGGTTCTGTGATCCCTCATACAAGTCAACGGCAGATCAAAAAACGTAATATCAACACATGGTTATCCACAGATTCATCTTCAAATAAGGAAGCTAAAAATACCATAATTTCATGGCAAAATTATATAATAAAGTGAAAAAGGGCGAAAATACCAACCATCATGACAGTTGAAAATCTAGAAATCCATGGTTTGGCAAATTTTCTGCATGCTCCTTAGAGATGAAACAAAATGTGAGTGGATATTGGGTCGTGAAAGAAGCAAACCCACGTCCAGATCGCTCCTGAAATAAATATAGAAAAATAAAATTTAAATTGGAAATTTATATTCCCAGTACTTTCGAATGATGGTTCAAGGCGAAATACGATAAGGTAACAGAAAAGCAGCCTCAACTTACCAGGAATAAAGGTAAAATTTATCCTAATTAATAAGCAGCCACCTGATTGATCGAAATCCGAAAGTGCATCCAAGGCCTATTAAGTTTATGCAAATCCAGTAAATGGGGCACTAAATTGTAGAACAGCCAGCTACCATATCTGAACCACAAACCACAAGTGTCAAAAACTGAAAACGGGTCTGCCAATTCAAGTGTAAATAACGCGACACGGTAACTTTAGCGTGCCGAGAGTACTCTGAACTGAAATTGGAAACCTTAACTTTATTAATTTTGTTATTATCCACAAGGGCACTGTCCTATACTTGTTGTAGATTAAATTAGTTTAAGTTAGAGCAGGGCATGGTTTAAGAAACATTTTTGCTTTTAATTGTCTCATATATGCAATAAACCCGACGTGTTGAGTTCCATCTATGTTTAATTCAAGTAACTAAAGCATTAACATTCATCTCAGCTGGATATCTAAATTACAGCAGAATCAGAGACATCTAGCTGTCTAATGACAAAGTAATATTTATCCTGATAAAGATCTCTATTTTTTCTAAGTCCTTACAAATCAAATAAGAAATAAAACCTGCACGAAGTTTAAATAATCTTTATTCAAAACTTATACAACAGCAGATTTATAGGTAAGATAGTTCTTCGATGGTAGAAGGGAACCCCCAAAGGCCCTGAAAGGTAAAATAGTAATTATAGCTAAGCTATAGTAAGTTTCACGTTAAATTATCTTAAAATCATACGTACTATCGCTTATTGTTAAAAACATTGGAAAATCCTGTCCAGTGGCGGACTATAGCAGCATGTTTGTGATTTGGTAATTTGTTCTTACAATTAGAAAAAATAATTCTGAACAAAACAAATAAAAAAATAGTCTCATTCGAAAGTACCTTCAATTGACACATAAAACACAATCCCTGCTTCAACAGCCACGACCAGGAATCGAACCCGGAACTTCTTGGTGAGCGCCAAATGTGGTAGTCCCTCGATCATCAGTTAAAATAGTGAAATATGACAAGTAAATGCCAATATTTTATTAAAGGCTCATTTACGAAAATCCAGCAGGTATTAATCCTGCGGTTGAAAATACAAATCCAATAATACGGGTACAATAGCTCTGTCAAAGCACAATTAATTTCCTCAATATTAGCGCAAATTGACCATCAAGAGAGGTTTGTACTATTTATGGCGTAGATTTAGATGCGAATCGATATATTATTAGATATCGGTGTGCAGCATAGACGATAACATCATTATTTAGGCCACTATCTGAATTTATGAAGTTAATACCTAGGACAAAGTACGTGAGATCCATTTAAATCCAGCAAATGGTTAACAAATTACCAGTAAGAGGTAATTGCGATCGCCCTGGTGCATATAATTTTAGGGTCACGTATATTAACCGAGATGTTCTCCAAGTAATTGACTTGCGGATAGATGTTATCATATTATTTGCTTATTGGTTAAAAGCTGGACCGCAATTCTGCCCTGTAATGACTTTATGTGTTTATATTTATGTCCAGAAACCGAACTGGCATTGGTATGAAACGTACAAAAGAAACCAATTTAAGTTGTGTAATTTGCAGTGGCGTAACGATTTAATACCGGAAATTTTATCTTTGCTGTAAGGGAGGTTTTAATAAGTTTTTATCGTTGTGGGATCAATTCGGAATAAAAAAAGTTTTTACATCATGTTCTTTATATTATTCTATTATAATTCGCATTCATTTTTGACATGTAAAAACCTTATTTCACAAAGCTTTATGTTACGGACGTATTTATTAACTTATCAGAACTTGTATCGCGCTCTGACATTTGTCAAGCTACCAAATGCGAAATATGAGGGTCTGGAATAAATCACTTTGAACTAGAAATTGTTTATGGCGCAGCAATGTCGTTCAACTCTTATCTGTACAACAAATTGCATAATTCGTCTGCGTTAAAACGTCATTTGAATTGTCTTTTTGTAGTGGTTTTCTCTAAAAAGTAAAATTTGTAGTAGTAGTAGTAGTAGTAATAGTAAAAAGTATAACTGACTTAAATTATTCAATACAAGTTTTTTCAAGCTGCTACTTAACGAGACTGCCTTGGAAATCTGGGATTGTATTTGATGAGGTGCAACAAGGTTTTAAAAATTATAAATTTCGTAATTTTTGGCCAGTAAACTTCAAATTTTGAAACAGTCGGAATTGTGTTAAAAATAGTTCCATGCAATTTTGTACGAGGTTAACGTCGCTCCTAAAAAAGGAATGAAAATTTAAAGAAAATCGTGCAGAATATATATAACAATTCATAAGCCGAGGTATGTTCATACCATTTATATTGAACGAGATAATTTGCCGATATTCCCAGGATTTACTAAAATAGACGACGAAAATATCAGATACCCACCTAGTTTGTAATTTCTAATGAGTATCCACAGCTGGATTGTTTCCATGTAGTATAATTGGACACTAGAACAATCCACTGCCAGCAGCCATATTAGTTTCAATGTCACTGAACTGATAAATTTAAACCGGTGCGAACACCGTTACAAAGCACGCAGTATACTAATGATAGAAACTAATTTTTATTAAAATAACTAAAAATTTTGGGCTTTTATGTTTAATTAAAAGGATAACACCATTTGTGAAATAGATTAAATGTAGTCGTAAGCTATCGCAGGTTCTTAGTTTATTTATTAATCGATTTAATTTGAATTCATTGAATAACAGCTGTTTAGTTGAGAGACCTCTATGTTTGGTCAGCTGAAATTCAAGTTTTATGCATCACTACCTTATCTAAAGCATTATTTCATTGACAAAGGTGACATCTGTGTTCCAAAGATCACAGGTGTGCATGGTCGCTGTTTTAACCGTTCAGATAGTTATAATTACAGGTCACTGCACATTTGGCAGGACTATTTGAAAACAAACATCAGTAAAGTCAATGCACTCAATTTTGAATCAAGTAAATCTTTATTGAATCAAAATTAACAGAATATCGAGTAAAGTAACTTTTCTCTAACAGAAGATCCCTGGAACGCCCTGAAATAGAAAAGGAGGGGTTTACAGCAAACCCATTAGTAAGTCATTCGCCTCAAAGTACACACGGTCGTTTATAGAAATAACGGTTGGATGTTACACCAGGGACGGTCAAATTCGTATACTGTAAATGTAATGTGGGTGGATAATTAACGGCAATAAGTAAACCAAAAAAAAAGAAATATGATTCCAAAATAAACTTAAATTACAATATTTCCTAAATTAAATAATAATAATAAATATATACAAAATTAAATTAAAATTCCAATAACAAGTATATACAAAATTCAAGATAAATCTCATCTGCCCCTATTACATTGCAGTATCTTTGGATCAATAAGGATTATTTGAATTTAAGGACGAGTATCTTTGGACCAAAAAGGATTAATTGAATTTAAGGAATCAACATAGAAAATCCATAGTCATAGTCTCTATATTTAAAATCATAACTTATTTGATAAGATCACAATTGCGTTATGTAAATCAGTTTTATCAACTTTAATAGAATATATCATTCTGCAGAAATGAAGGAGATAATCTCATCCATATTAAGCAGACTATCAAGAATATGAGTGATTGTTTATGAATAGTAAAGAATATTTTTGCTATCCTAAACTTCACATGAACGTACCTGGAAAATAACAAACTAAATAATACAGGAGAGATTTAATGTGAATTTTCTCAATTCAAATAATGACATGCATATATGCACATAAAATAATCTGGTCAGTCGACTAAAGTTACTTTAAGCCCTAAAATAACAACTACTGCTCTAGGGATAAAAATATACCTAGAGCAATATTTTATTGAAGAATCTATTTGTTTTGCTAAACGATCGCAAGTCTTATATATCCACCAACAAATGCATTCAAACATTATGTGATATTGTATTATTGAAGTCGATCGATTCTGATATTGTAGCCTCCTGAAGCGTTCAAATTTCGTCGCTAATGATAATGAATGGAAGCAATTTCTAAAGGGGTTTCCCCGAAATAACGCAACAGACTCGAACGGGGAATGGAAAGTAATATCGTTATTCAAGTTCCTACACCTTAGTTTTCTCAAAGTTATATCTTGTTCATTGTCGTTTCTTAATGTGTTTTAATTTTTTTGGTCGTTGTGTCATATTATACTGAAATAATTAATCAAACAGAAATATTAATTTCAGTTTGTTTCGAACATGAAAGTAAAAACTCTGAAGCAATAAATAATTTTGATTTTGTAAATGTAGATTCAATATTCATACAGGTAAAGAAAAAGCAAACGTATTTCATAACTGTCTTGCTAATATTGGTAAAGATTAAAATCACCAAAACTGATCCTGTAATAACTAATTTAATTATTAAAAAATCGCTCTTTCTTCATCCTGGTATAAATAAAATAAAATTATATCAATAATTTACGGTCAAAGTAACTGTATTATCTATTACAAGACGATGAATTGAGGTAATAAAAAGTATGCATAAATATCTCATCGCGGTCTTCTGAAGAGTAAGCTCTGTCCACCTGAGCTCCTCTGTTTATACTCTTTAACAGGAGGCGTTTCCCTGATGTTATCTGGTGGGGGTCACGCTTGCTATTGGTATATACGGTGGTGGGCGTGGCGCCAACGTCGCGTAGCCAATCATACGCCATTGAGAGGCTTGGTTTCATTCCGGTGGTTCCACATGCGTAGTATTGATTTCGGTGGGCGTGACTTCGTTCCACCTAATATCACGCAGTAAGTCTACATTTTTGGGGGTTTCTCTTTGTTGAATTATGTTGTTGGTCATGTTTTTATGTGCAAATACATAGGTTTTGCGTCATTGGTATAGTTGTAGTTCGGCATGTGTATACCAGTCCTTTGAAATTTTTGAATTTTTTGGCTTTAGGGTTAAATAACTTAGCAGGGAAAATCTAAGCTGAATGTTATTAGAGACAAAAAATTATGGTAATAATCTACGAAAAATGTTGCTGTCTTCAATGTTTTGATAAATATAATAGCTTAGGAGATGGGAGTGTATGAAGATAACTTTTAAAGTTTTTATTTTAATTTTATTCTTAATATTGAGCCAGTATTAAATTTTGAAATTCAGGGGTCATTTTCACCCTCTTAGGGGTGAAAACACATCTATTCCTTTTTAATATTTGAAGTTGATAAACTATAAAGTTTAGGAATCCGCAAAAAAGAAAAATTTCCCAGCCGCTAGTTTGAACACTATAAAATTAATATCTAAACTAATTTGTGAAGGTAGTAAACTGCCACTCTGCATCTCCATATCAATGATCCTAACCTGAAATATCTAGTAGGTACCTACCAGTTGTCAAAAATTTCTGTAATTATGTTACTTGTCACTTTTCGCCCCTAAAAGTGCTTTTATTTTGTAATTAAAAAAACTTTTGTGCAAGTTAAATGATAGTGAAATCGTGTAATTTACAATTGCTCTTTTACAGTTCCAGAACCTGAATCATCTCGATTAAGGTAATTATTCCTATCCTATGCTTAAAAACAAACAAAATAGGTATCTTAATAATCGTAAACTCAGTTACCATAAGTTGATAGTCACCATTTAATTATAAATAAATTAGGTATATTCAATCAGCCAATGGCAAATTAGGATATAGGTACACTACAATATTTAACAAAGTACAATGCGTTAAACCCTTCTGGAACATCTACCAATTATATTCATCCGGTTTTAGACACTACGCAAATAAATTTTAATTCATAAATGCATTCGATTAACAAAATAATCTATTTTTAGATTGCCCGCCCTTGTCCTTTTTGTTTGTTACACGAAAGTTCCCGATAAAGTTTTAAATCGAATTCTGCAGTTAGCAGGAAGTTTATTTTGTTTATTTGCCGTCTTTCTTTCTTAATTATGCTAGAAGTCTAAGGCTACTAATTGTTTTTCAAATAAAAGCGAACTGGAGGGTACGTGCATGCTGGTATCTAATTGAAACTACCATTAGCCGCATCTCCAGCTTGTTTCTATGAGCAGGTACATGAATGGAATAAATAGAAGATACTGAGTCTTCGTAAATGATCGTAAACCACGTGATCAGAAATAGGCACACAACCCCAAAATAACCAATGTAGAAAATTATTGAACCAATCTTTATGCGATTTTCCAAAACTCTTTCAATTGGAAGACATCGGTATAAACAAGAGGTTTATATTTACTCAATAAAAATCTAATGGATGATAAGCCAAAGACTTCACCAAATTTCATCGAGTCTGTCGATCCATTAGTAGTGGGAACGATAGTTCTTGGGGAAGCAGATCGCAAACTTTTACTTTTTATTTCTCTTTCATCTCCCCCGAATAATTTACTTCATTTGCTTCCTCTTCAAATCTCTGATAGCAGCCTCGAAGAATTGTTTGCCATTTCAGCAGTGCTTAGGTTCTGAGCATATTGTCTTCACGATTTATATTTTCGGTACATGGATCTTCCTCGACATCTTCCAACACACTTCAAGACAAGGTACAGGACCTATTGTATCTGCTGCTTAACCTCCAATGTTTCTTCAATATCTCGTACCTTCATTCCAGATTATCGTTATTGCCACCTTACTGTACCCCACATAAGTTCCAAACTCTAGCATGAGGGCTGCTGGAAATTCCGTTAATCCGGCGACGTACATTACTTTATTCAACTCACCCGGTAGATTATTCTGTTGAAAGTTAAAATCATTTGGATATCTTATAAATCGTGAGCATTGCCATGAACCCAAAAATAATTGACGTACAAATCCTGCTTTATCCGCAACGTAAAATCAAGTGAGAAAGAAAGGATGATAAGTACAAGACAATTGTCACAGACAACAATTTAGATTTCCGTGATCGTTTGACCTTTTCACAGGACACATCCTAGCAGTAATTAAATGTGGCAGGAAACATCAAAATGATGGATCCTGAAAGATTTCCAATTAAAACGAATACCAATTTACCGATTCATTTATTCATTTTTAGAATAAGCGTGATCGCATATTTTAATGAAATTCGTTAAATTAATTCTGACATTATTCAGACGTATTACATTACTCAGAAATTGTGTCATCGAAACACGCATCCAGTATAGCAGTAGCCTTAATGCTTATAAATTACCTAATTTGTACTCAAATTCAAAAACAGGATTAAAGTAGAACGTGTGTCGTGTGGTTTTCCTTAATTTTTAATAAAATTTATGTTTTTTGTTCTTTCCGTCATGGTCCACGCTTCGCTTCCATAACTTGCGATATTGTTATATAGAGTCCTTGCAGAATGTTATTTGCGAGGTGATCATGGAAAAAGATCTCCTAAAAACGGTGATCTACGAGGCCATAGTATTATTTAATTTCATATAAAAGGTTCACCTTCATTACTCCTTTTCCATCTCTCATTAAAGCAAGTCAATAGGAATCTATTTTATTCTTTGTTTTAAATTTTTTTCAATTTCCTGAATTGAACCCAATAAGGGCATCAATTTTGAAAGTGTTTCGTTGGGAATTCAAGTTTTATCACATATTCATCTACCTTTTATATTTGTTCTAGAAAATGGCGCACAACCCTAACCTAAACTACGTATATCCCCAGACAAATTATTACATGGAAGAACCGGAAGGTTTCATAGCTGACTACTCAGAGAACGAAATAATAACTGAAAATCAACAAGTGTTGCAAAATATGCCCCGTTCAAACATCACTGAAATTTACACAAGGAAAGCTGTAGCTATGGCGACGCAGAACCAAATGATTCCCACCGAGCCACGGTACCATCCGAAGCAGAACCATTACGTTCAACCGTACGTATGTTTTCCTTCTTCTTATGTTCCCAAAATAACTCTTTAACCACCTTAATAAGAAAGCTATTTCTTTCTTGACTATCTTATACCCTCTGCTATCCTTGCTCACGTCTCTACATATTTCCTCCATTCCTCTTTAGATCTTAGTATTGCAATCTTTAATTTTCTCTTCTTTTCTACGTAAACTTACTCTAGATTAATCACCTCGATGTCTGTCGTATCAGTTTTTATCTGTGTCTTGGTGAGATCCTTCTAGCTTTTAAGCTTTCTCCTCTATTTCGTCAGTTCTTTTGCCCATCAATATATTGGTTTTCTAATTCCTAATTATTTCAGGTGTTATTGTGAGAACACCCTTCAGTTGCCAAGAACCCACATAGCCGTACCCCTTCAGACTTACAATCAAGCATTTGACCATTCCAGATTGCATCAGCACTGTCCTATTTCCGACACGTCCCAGCTTGATGCCAGTTTCGATACTAGTGCGTACAGAAGTAGAAGCGCCCATCATAATATGGCTGCTGCACACCATCCTAGTCGTCCCGTAAATTATCAAGATGTCAGTTCCCCACAAGTTCCAAAACAGCAGAGTGTCAAGAGATATCCGATCACGGTTGGGACTCCAAAGTAAGTGCAGTATCATTCAAATCACTTTTCAATTTATTCCATTATTCTGGATCAGTTCAATTTTGGCCAATACTCATGACACTGGTCTAGGGAGATTTGTTATATTGGGTTGGCGTTTCATAGTTTTTCAGAAATCTCAAACACAAAATATTTGTGGATTTGTCAATTTTTAACCCTTTTGAAATTTATTTCCAATAACCAATAACTGAAGAATTTACCTTAACAACTTCTGCTACTATAAAGTAATTTTATTCTGGTGGAATTTTATCGTCTTGTTGATGAATTGCGAAATGTGTCGGCTTCATCCCCGAATTACTTTTACGAAAGTTTATTCTTTCTGCAGATTTGTATCAGGTAGTAATAATCTTTAAACGTTTTTACGCGCGTGCGGAGGTACACATTTTACATTATATTTCAAGTAATATTGCCAAACAGAGTGCTCAAACACATCTGGGGTTTTGCATTTTACGAGACGGGGCCGTAAAATTTTACGCGGTGTTTAAATTCAGCTTTTTTAAGTAGTATTTAGTTCTTAATAATGTGCGTTATATTTTCTTTTGTATCGTAATTCTGGAGATATTACGTATAAAAAGTTATTTATAACTAATTCATAAAGTTTAGCATAATCTTATTACCCAATTTTGCGGGGTAACTAGTTCCCAGTCCATTATTTGACGGTATTAACCTCGGCACTTAATATTAAAATTTAATCGTGCATAATATTCATGCATCGTTCGTCATTTTAATTTAGTCTAAAGGACGATGGCAAAATTTAATAACCAATCCGTGGAATCCAGTTTGATCCATTTAACGCAACTCCACAGAAATATGATTGTTGCGGAACATCTATCATTTTCTCTGGACTATTATGCCTCGCTCATAATTTTGCAAGCTACGTTTATTATTGACCCCTTACATTTCTATGATCTACTATGTTTTTTATCTTGATTCTTCTTCTTCTATAAGATAATTTTGAACCAAATATTTAAAACTTCCTGTTTTTTTTTTTGTACAGGGTGTTTAATTCCAACATGTTTTGGCCCAAGTTTGACTCCTATGTCTATAATGCTAAACAAGTTATTAACCACGGAATGAAGTATTTTTTATTCTTCATCATCTCACATACCTTATCCATTAGAAAATCAATTACTCTGGTAACCGTCTATAGGTATAACTATTTTAAAATTTTTAACTAATAAATTAACTATAATTTGACTTCACTACTTCTCAACACTTGCAACGACACTTGTGAACTGAATTGGCCCAATTCCAAGTGCAGCCAAACAATTAACTCCAGCTAGCTACAGCGTCGTTGTGAATTCGGTGAAGCCTTGTTTTAGAGTACTGAGATAATATTGAGAGCAATATATGGGCGCCAGAGTATTTATAACTAAATACACAAAAGTTTATCGAAAACACAATTAGGTATTTACCACATAAACTAGAAAGAAAAGAAAGCTGTGAATTTAACAAGTTTAATCTTACAAATTCTTTACAATAAACAATGACTCAGAACTAAATATAATTAAAAATATTGAAAATATGAACAAAAAAAATATGAATAAATATTACAATTTAACCAATTTCTTTGTCTTTCCGTTTTACTGTTGTAAAAGGCTTACTCGACGGGAATGAACTGAGACGGAAGGGTTTCTCCTAGTAGCGATGAATCCTGCGAGTACTCGAGGTTGATGAAAAGGTTGCGAGATCCTGTCTCCACACTCTTACTCAGTCCAGTGTGTCCAGGTTCCAACCAAATTTATTACTTTTCGGGAACACCCAATATCTCCTTACTTCTGATGTTGTTAACTCAGTATCGATTTCCAGTGAGTCAAATTTCCAGAAAGCCAGATGTTATGAAATAAAGACAGAACAGTTGAGAAAAGGAAATAGAGAAATAAAACTAGGTTGAAAATTATTTCAACTAGTGGTAGATGAAAAAATAACAAAGTTCCGGCAATATAGTTAAATTACTAGATAAAATTCACAAAATTAATATTTCTTAATATTACAATAGAAAGAAAAATTGTCAAAATGACACAACAAGATATTAGAATTTGTAAAATTACCAAATTTACATAAAAATACGGTATCTGACACCAATTACTAAAAAAATTGAATTATTAACAAAATAATACTAAAATTCGAACACAAGAATTTAGTAAGGTTGCAAAACTTCACTATCAGTTCGTTAACAAATAACCTAACTTGATTGAATTTGTCCTATAGGTTGAAAACCATGAGGAGACTGTAATTTAGGACTATAATTTAATGTCAGATTTTTACGGGACGATTTAAACTTAGAAACGTTAATGAAGTAATAACTCTAGAGATTCAGATATTTAATATTAATAACAAAATAATTGGTAACAATAATCACAATATTGAAATAAATTCGAGGTTTTAGCACACATAAAGATTTCAAGTTAATATTTTACTAATAGTTTAACGGTAAAAATAGCAAAAATTAATATATGAAATACCGATAATGTCTTTCGCTTTCCGACGGACAAAAATGAATGAACTTATGCCTAATTCAAAATGGCAGGAAATACGTAAAACCAAGGTAAATCTACACTCTTGTAACTTACACGAAAATTAAGGAATTAACTAATAATAATAATTTGTCAATAATAAAATCGATATAGAACTGTGATAGCGTGAATATGTTGAAAAAAGGAAACCAGAAAATCGGACTCCTGTCACATCCGAAGCAAGTGATCAAATGTACTACAAATTGATTAATTCAAAGAGAAGAAAAAATACTATAGATCACTTACCCCGTATGCTTTGGAAGCTCCTGGACAGAAATCTGTAGCTCTGGACAGTAAATAAATTCGGCAAAAACCTAAGTCTCAAGTGGACTTCCTTCACTATCCAAAACCAGTGTAGTTTTCCTTTTTCCAGCTTATATGAACCACAGTCGAACCTAAAACAATAAAAATCCACACAGAAATTGTTCTATCTACGAAATAACGATAGTCTGCAAGTTTCACTTACAGCGATAATTTATACAATTTAAATATTGTATAACGTGTCAATTAACAATAACTGAACCACGAAAACGTCTACTTTAGACAAGATACGGTAAAACGGAAATGGGAATACCCATCCACGTGTTTCAAAAAACAGTGCTACTAGGTAATTATCTGAAAATAATCCAAAATATGGAAAGAATACGAAATACGGTAATTATTTTGACAAATTATTATTTTTACTATAGCACAATAAAGCTGAAGCAATAATTAATAAGCAAATTTTATGAATAGCGATATTTAAGCGACTACAAGATAAATGTATGACTTACCTAGGTAAAATTCGAAAGGCAAAATACGCTCTCTCTAGCCCGGGACGAGCCTCGTTCACAACGTTCATCCGCTGTGGCGTTTTTGTTGTATTTTTTCTACCACATACCGATCAAATGCGAATACAGGGTTATTCAGTTGTGAGGAGTCATATTTTAATACGCAAAATAGAAACTATAACCTGCTGTAACGAATTGCAACTTACACTTCACCCTGTCAATGAACTAACGATTTTCCTTTAAAATAAATAACATCAACATTTTGGATGAAGCAAAAAGTAGAATGGCATCTCTTAGGTACTTGTTTTTAACTATTTAAACTAATTTGAAGTAGAGCTCTATAAGTTTTATATTAGCTAAGCTATAAATCTTGCAGAAAGGATGTAAGTTATCTAGAAACTATGTCGGTTTAATATTAGATTTCTGAGCGTCCCAGAAAATAAAGTGTGGATTTCAATAAAGTTATGTAGAGAGAAATATTATGCTGCTTTAAACAGTTGATTTAATAAAAAATAGTATTGCTCACATAAATATGGTACGCAAAAAAATTAATAAATTATAATAACTCGGATATTAAGACAATAGTATAAAAAATTATTTGAACGCGTAGGAGTGTTTATATTGTCTATTTTTTATACCAATTTAATAAAATAGTGTGCTGTCGTGGAGTCTCTCTTTATTATTCAGTAATATTCAATGAATAATAATTTAAACATTTATCATAATTATATCTTTGACTTGAAAAGAAATATTTTTTTGGCCTAATTTTTTTTAAGCTCTGATCCTCGGTAACCCTAATAGTTGTTTCGAGGATTAACTTAAGTGGTAAGTGATCAAGTAATTTGCAATAGAAAAATTCCAAACAATTTTTTAATACTTCATTTATGGGTAAACAAGGGAGAATTTATTTAGCTATAGATACACTTTTCTGCCGAAAGATTTCCTAATAGTCTTACAGCTGTTGCGAGAAGTGATATAAATTTAGCCCAAGGAGACAGCAACCATGCAGGCAACATTTCATGACCATGTAATGTGTTCCCAGTTTATGTCCCTATAATTCCTCGTTAATAAAATTGACACTATAATTTTGCCCGACCGAAACAATAAAAACGTACTTTACGTTCCACGCACTCCAACATGATTAAACAAACAGAACTTCCAGACATTTTTACCAGATGAACTTCTTATTTAAAAAAAAAACTGATTAATCATTAACTACGTAAGGCCACAGATACCGTTTGTCAGGCACTATCTTTAAAATTGGCCCTTAAGAGTGTACACGTTAGACGTCAAATATTATTTCTAGTCCAGAATCGTTTTCAATAAGGATGGTATAAGTTCAAACTAGCAGTTCAAGAAGTAGTGACCAACAAATAAATTTGACACACGGTTGGTTTGTATTACTGGGGACATAATGAATGTTTCTTCAATAATCTGAGTTTGTAGTTTGCAGTCTGAAATTTTAGAAGCAAAACAGTCACAATGTTAACCTATCGTTTATTTATTGGATTGTTCCTGGAGTTGTTTTCAGTTGATTCCAAAAATACCAAGTTAGCAGTCTGTTAAGTAGACGTAGTTCCTTAGGGCGCATGATAAATTTATTCTCTGTAATTTTAAGCCCTCTGCTTAAATGTTTTATTACTTTTCATCCAGTTTGAAGCATCAAAATGACGTGATTAATTAGCATACGTCTCACCAGTTCGACAGGATGATTTAATTGCATTAGTTGCGACGTGAAATCTTAAAAGTAACCCAAAAAAGAACGATTGTAGAAATTGTGTATTTACACCTACGTCGTGTTTTCCCCGAAAAGAAAATAAATATTTAATTTTGCTCTGCATTAAAAGGAAAAAATCCGCAGATTACCCGACCAACTTACTCGTGCTGTAGTACTCTCCAGATTCTGTTTCCATTATGTCACAATGCCGGGCAATTCTAAGCAGGACTGTGCCAGTGGTGTAGGCAGAGTGATGGATTATCTCGCAATAGTTCTTGCTAATTTATGTAAGTGGTTACATGAATTCGTAACTAACGTAACTAAGGATGCTGTGAGTTTATTCTATCGATGGCCTCTTTCTTATCGATTTTTATTTAAAACAAAGCTATAAGGATATGGGACGATATTTAAAATTGATATAGGTACAGTGAGTTAATAAATTAACTCATATTCGATATTTTTGGTAGAAATACGTGGTGGTCAGAATTTAAATTGGAAAACTTCTCCAGCGGATACTATGGCTAGAATTAGGACACTTTTTTCATATACACATACGAATAGATTTCAAAATACGATGTGTTGAAGTTGTTGAAGTAAGAATTCGTTCTTTTCAATATTTCAAGTATATAAGCAAGCACTGTTTTCAAAATTAATTTATTTTTCTAATTGATTACCCTTTAAACCAGAATTTTTTTTTGTGCGTTACTGGTCAAATTTAATACACACATTTAAATTCTCGTATTTTTTTTATAATATTGACATTTTCTACAACGACGCATTTGAAAATAGAATCCAAAAGCAGTTGCAGTAGAAGATTCTAGAATTTAGAGAATGTAAAAGAAGTTTTTTAAATAGAAGACATAGCAAGGTCATCAAGATTTTTTTAACACACATCGTCGTTTTAGAGAGTTTGGGTTTAAAAGTTCATCATAGGAAAGCAAATTTGAGGAACCAAAGACATGTTTAAATGTTTTCGATAATGACAATTGTTCAAGTTCTTGTAGAGCTGGCAACCAAAACAAAAGTTCTACGCACACTACATGAAGATCATAAGAAGTACAATTATCAAGTCTTAGGACTTGAAGATGGACCTAAACGACAAAAGTTTTGTTGTCCAGAGTTCCAATGTCAAATTTTGTGTACTGATGAAGCTACGCTTACCACAACTTATACGTGTGATCGAAGAGATCGTAATTACATGTGGTGTATTTATTATTTATTATGAAATTCGCCCTAGAGCTTTTCAGATTTAATTTAGCTTGAATGTTTGGATAAAAACATAGACAACCTTTGTGCTCCAAATTGTTTTACATCTATGCTAAATTCGGCATAATTTGCACTTTTTGGAATACTTATAATTTTGTAAATACCTAATGGAAATGCACCATTGTAGAAAATGTCAATTTTATCAAAAATAATAATAATTTCGAGGCGGTTTTTCATGTACTTTGCGGCGCCAAAGGCTTTTTTCGCGGGGGATGTCGGCGCGCGGCGCCGCTTTTTATAGGCATCTTCGCGTCGGGAAAATCTCTTAGGCTATATTTCGTTGCGATCCTTTGAGTATTTTAAAAGTTATTAGCCGTTTAGTAGCACCGTGTCGGAGAGGTTTGTAAAATTTGTGAAATTAAAAAGAGATACGACACCAATGGCCGCCGGATGCGCGCGCAGAACCCTCCAAAATCCATGCGCGCGCAGGTCTCGACAATACTTAAAACTTACAACGACAACGTCAAAGTGAAGATTTTAGGTTATCTCAAAATCTACAGTGCGTCGCAATAATAGTTTGAGGTTATGGTCCGAATTTGACGTTTCCTTAATATCGGTCCCGGGACGGAACCGACCGCGGTTTCGGAATCCGGACGTCTTCGCCTCCCCAAAACCGTTCTCGGTTCGTAGATGGCGCCCCCCCCCCCCCCTTCACTTTGACATTTAAACGTTACTTTGACAGTTTTTTGACAGCTGTCACAAACATTTTTTTCTTCGAGAAAACGTCACTTTGACAGCTGTCATAAAAAAAATTCTCCGAGAAAACGTCACTTTGACAGCTGTCACCGAAGTCTAAAAATTTTTCTTCAAAAAAAGGTCAATTTTTTTTCCCTCGATTTCGCTTAACTAATCCGGTAACCAGCCCCGTAGGGGCTGGATCGTCTAGAACCCATTCATTCGATAGCCAGCCCCTTAACTTTGTTATTTTTAGAAAAAGAAAAAAGTGTAAAGACAAAGGTTTTAGTTATTTTTACGTAGATTTTAAATACGATATCAGAAAAACAGTTGAGTAGGTAACGCCAAAAAAGTTATAATACAAACTTGTGCTTTTTGTTTCATAACACGCTGTATGTGTTTGCGGAATACGAAAGAGCATGAAAATAGCTTTTCAAAAATATATAACACTATATTTATCTTTTCGGTTTTTGAACTATCTACTTTTTCATACAGCGTGTACAGCTTAGGTAGGTACATATACAAAAAACAAAATTTTTTAATATTTTTATAGCGTTACTCAATTGTTTTTCCGATATCTTATTTAAAATCTACGTAAAAATAACTAATATTTTTGTCTTTACACTTCTTTTTTCTTTTTTCAAAAATAACAAAGTTAAGGGGGGTGTAGAAATATGCCGATTTTCAGTTTCGACGGAAATTACATCAATTTTGATTCTTTAAATAGAACACTCTGTATATCTGACAAAATTCTATCCGATCACGTTGCAAAATTTTAATTTTTTTCAAAAACTATTTTGAAATTTTTGCATTATTTAATTTTTTATCAAAAACCAACACTTCAAAATGTATCGACCCACAATCCACTTAATATTAACTTTCTACCAAAAATTATTATTTGTGTGCATAACAGAACGGAGATAGAAAAAGTTTTCCCAAGTGACAGCCTTCTGGATTGAAAAATAAAATTAAAAATTTTAAAATTATTTTTGAAAAAATGAAAGTTTTGCAACGTGATCAGATAGAACTTGGTCCGCAGATTCCAAAAATAATAAAATATTGAGAGTGTTCCGTTTAAAAAATCGAATTTGATGTTATTTTCGTCGAAACCGGAAGTCGGCCATTTCGAATATATACGTCCCTAAATTGGAAAATAAGTCTTATATACATATTTCAAAGCAGTTGGTTTATAAACAAAAGAGCTATAAGCCAGGGCCAGTTCTCATGGCCACCCGGTATACCAAATTTCAATAAAAAGTTGTGTTATTGGGGGGCGGCTTAGCTAAATAGGCCACGTGCGCTAGGCAGGGTTCAATCCCCACCTAAATATCGGGTCTCAGGTATTAACCCGGTACAACCCCAAAACAAAATTTTAGTGTTTTACGTGCAGTGTCTCCGAGCGCACTTTAAATTGAAGGGAGACCTCACACGGCCGACTAGTCAGGTCCGTGGGGTGGGTTTTCCTAAAAAAATGGGGTGATTTGGAGACAATAAAATAATGCAATAAATCAACTACGAGCACAATTTAATAATTTGACGGGCACAGAAAATGGTCGAAACCTATAGATGCACATGCAAGAGTGCAGGATCTTTACAGGAGCTGAAGGCTCAATAAAAGGACCGTTAGTGTGATCACACGCCTGGTTTCACAGGTGTTATTTAGTTTATACACATCTTACATTGCCCTAAGTAATTGAAATCTCACTTAATTAATATACCCCAAAATTCTTAATTATTAAATCCCTAATAAACTTAATCTCTACATAAATACCACACAATTACTACTCTGGTTTGATTCTTCTTCTTAACCAGCTTCACACCAAGGAGTTCCAATCCAGGTAACGATGTTGAGTTCAACGTCAGCTGACAGGTAAGAGTGAATGCAAGGACTAGCAGCAGGCACAGTAACGATACTCAAAAAAAATCCCAGAGGCCACCGCAAGGCAACCAGTATAATACACAGCCAGGCCCAAAGCAATCCTAACAGCAACACAGGAACCCCAGAGCAACAATAATAACAGGAACAGGAACGATAACATAAGAGTAACTCAGTAGCAATGCTGTAGCAGCGTCGTAACAGCGTCTTAATAGCGTCTAGCGTCTAGCAGCGTCCAGCGGTGTCGAGCAGTCACGTAGCACAGCCTTAGCAGCCCTACAAATAATTATTACTCTAGTAACTTCCTACCTTGCCTAATTTGCAAAGTGACACAACAGATGTCGAACATACCTTAGGTTTCGGGTGAGCTGAAAGTGTCTGACGTTGTCGTCGTCAGTGGCTTGATTATCTATTTCGAATATGGAAAGAACACCTAGGAAGAAGAAAACGAGGGTCAATTTCAGCTTTATGCCCCAAGAAGACACCAAAAAAAAACCAGCTTATGTACTCACCGCTTTGAACATGTGAAAATATCCGGATTAACCGTCGAATTTACAGGATGCTTCACCAAAAGGTCCCACTAATTTCGATTATCTCGAATGATTTGTAACAAATCCCCTAAAGGGCAATTACTTCACCAAAATTGCAAAATTTTACAAACCACGAGTCGCACGTGTTCACGGTTTTCCAAGCCAAGCCAAAAAGAAAGAGATTCCAGGAATTCGGGGAACTGCGTTGGTTTCGGCTCCCTAGTTCGTTCTGCCGTCCACTCAGAGTTACCCAAGAGTACCTCCAGAGCAATTCGGTACTGTTTTATTTTAACCAATGATATGAATCTCACAGAAAACGTGATTTACATAACTCTGACACACAAACTCAACTAAAACCACTAACATCACGACATGTGCTTCCATGTCAACCCTTCACAATACATCTCTACAACTCCACGGTTTGACAGTCGCAACGAACAGAGTCCCTGCATATCGAACCAACGAACGTACCGCGGTCGGGATACACTACCAACATGAAACATGACAGGTAACCTGTTTGTTTACTTCAGCTACAAACAAACATAAAGTGCATGATAAATACTGTTCCAGTGGCCAAAGTGAGGTAAGTCTACATAGTTATTGCTAGTGCAATTGAGCATTATGTTCGTATCTATTTTGCATGCCCTAAAGCTCGTTGACAGATGAAATTATTTATTAAATATCCTATCTTGCAGTATTCCAGACGATGTCTAGTGGTGTTACCAGCCAAAAGTGGAATATAATTACCCAGTACAAGACAATTATCACCCTGATATCGCAGAAACACCGCAGAGGAAGACTTTACCAACGAAATATCCAGGAACGACTGCAAATAAATGCCCTTTTTAACCACTATCGAACTTCCATTATCCTAATCAGGTGAGCCCTCTATTTTTGCAAGATGATTTTTCAATACTAATAGTTGAACCTATTTTTGTAGATAAGAGCTACAGACTGAAGAGTGATACCTCTATTTTCCCAAGATTGGAAGCAGCGTGACAATGATTTCGACCCTGCCGAAGGCTATTTATTTACAATATACCTTTTTTTATGTATCGTTATACAATAAACTAAGAATAGACCTTACCGCTTAGTTTATTTGCTAGTAAATTTGCCACTGAAACGTTAACCTACGAAGCACCACGAGAAAATATCTTAGTGTGGAATTAAATTGTAACAGTTGTTTACACATTTTTGAAATATTAAAACAACGAATTCTTTTTCTATATTTTGAAATCCTTTCGTTTTTCGATATGTTTATATATGACAAAGAATTATTAATTTTAGGCGTTGTTTTTCGATCTGATTTCAGACCCTTTATAATAAATTATTATTGGAAAAATCGAAAATGGTTTCCTATTGATATGCTTATTGAAAGTACATGTCGCAAGTACGAAGGACAACATTTTTTTTTCCATAACAGTTATTTATATATCAAGGGCGTAAATTAAGCGTTTATGGCCCGTGACGTAAAGATAATAGCCCGAGGCTTTAGCCGAGGGCTATTTATTACACGCCGAGGGCGATATTAATTATTTATGTATCAAGGGCGTAAAGTGAGCGTTTATGGCCCGCTGCGTGAAAATAACACCATGAGGCTTTAGCAGCGGGCTATTATACGCCAAGGGCCATAATAGTTTTTTATGTACCAAGGGCGTGAGGTAAGCGTTTATGGCCCGCGGCGTGAGGATAATAGCACGAAGCTTTAGCCGATGGCTCATTACGCCATTACACGCCAAGGGCCATAAACGCTTATTACGCCAGTGGTATATAGAAAATTTTATGCACGAACGGTTCATAGGGTTAATTACAAGCTTAGATTCGTTTTGATTTATGTATAAATAACTATTGGTTCAATATTTTACTTTACGCCCTTGATACGTAAAAAACTGTTATCGCTCGAGGGCGGTAAAAGAGCCCACGGGCCTTAAAGTTACACTTAACGCCCGGATGTTAAGTGCACTTTAACGCGCAGTCGTGCATAATAGTTATTTATGTATCAAGGGCGTAAGGTAAGCGTTTATGTCCTGCAGCGTGTAGATAATAGCGCGTGGTACTTACAACATTTTATGAACGAGCGGTTTATAGGGTCAATTACAAACTTAGATTTGTCTTGATTGACATATGACATATAAACTAATATCGCTCGAAGGCGGTAAAAGAGCCCACTGGTCATAAAGTTGCACTTAACGCCCGCAAAGCCGGCCGTTAAAGTACACTTTATGCACGAATGGTTTATAGAGTCTAAAAGTGTTTGAGTATCATTATTACGTTTTTAAATTCACTTTATTATTAAATCATAACTATCGGACTGTGTGGTTAAAGCATTTGCAGTTAAACTTAGTTGGTGTATGATAAAGTTTCCTGAGTATCTCTTCCTAATTGAACCTTTAGATATTTGATTATTGTAGTCTATTGAAATTAGATTTTAACTCAAAGTAGGTATCATCTGTCATTTGTACTGATGCCCATACCCAGTTAGCACAAAATGTCCGTGGGATGTCCATATATGAGCTTTTACGTTCCATATGGGATCGTCGCGGCAAAATGTCCCTCGGACGTTCCAAGGACTGAAATATCCCACGGAAACATCCCTGGGACTTACCGTCAGGGACGTCCCTGTAGAGTTATATTAAGAAAATCCTTGGGATGTCCCAAATAGTGAAACAACCCAGGCTAACGTCCCAAGGACTTAAGGACTTGGATATTAATTCTGGGTAAGGTATTTTATAAAAAAAACAAATATATAATGCACATGCTCAATCACAATTGACGGTCGAAAATATTGAAAACTATTTTTTAAACCTAAAAATATTGTTATTTTGGAGTGATAATGTTTTTATTAAATAAATATTATAGGTATCAGGATTCATTCAACAAAAACAAAGAGTAGAATAATTATAAAAATGTGGAAACAATCTAATTTTTAATCGTTTAATCTGATATTCAGTATGTTTGGTATTATGTATACCTAATATTAGAATTACTATTAAAAGTTTTTCTTCTGTGATAAAGCAAACGAAAAATTTGGTAAACAAATTTTCAAGTTCTGTTTGGGTTCTCAAATATTTTAAATTTGCCGCCGCTTAATAAATGTAACGGACCAAGCAGAGCCCAGAACCAATCCAGGGCAAGGATAAGAAGGAGACAGACTGGAGAAAGAGCAATATGGCTGCGTGCATGTTTTGTTTGGTGTTTGGTGTCTTTTTGGTCTGGTGTTTTGTTAAAAGTTAAGTGGTCTTTTACAGATTGATTATTGTATTCTTTTACGCTTCATTATGCCTATTAATTTGTGATGTTCCTTTGAATAAATGATCAGTATTCCTGTAAAGGGTTATTTGAACTTTTGATGCGACATTGACACTGAAGTAGATCCTCAAATACTTATTAGGTATACTGAACTTGACCCACATTTCGCCAACCAAATTGACATCATTGGGAGGTGATAAACAGTTTTAAGCATCTGCCAATGATGCCATGTTGGCCAAGCTCGTCGACTGTAATAAACTTTTTGGTATTTGTGGAAATAATTTAATTCATTGTCAATTAGTATTTTATTTTGAATCCAGTTGGATGTAGGTTTTATATCTGGTATGCTATTAGAGCATGTCCTTGTCAGGTCCTAATATTGTCCAAACACGACCTGAAAGGACGTTGTTGGGACGTGACAGGGATATCCTGAACAGTCCCAAACGGCTTGCGCTGGGACGTCCCTACTTTGTTTTGGGATGTCCCTGGGATGTTTCAAATGTTCTGGCTTGATGTTTTTGGGACGTCCCAGGAACAGCCTTGTGTTATCTGGGTAAGCACTCTGATACCGAATACTACAAGCGAAAACAATCTATCCTCTAGCTATGCTTACCTTTACCTATAGATTTTACTTTTGTATTATTGTACGAGATAGGTTCCTTGACTCAAATTACCACGCCGTGCGATGCCGACGCGACGACGGCAAAATAATCACTTGGATAACGAACTAGCTATATTTAATGAGCCCTTATACTGTTTGCATGTTGACCTTACAAAGTGACAAAGTAAATTTCTTTGTAATGGGCACTAATCCTCGAAAAGACGTTTTAAAGCTAAACTGATTTACATAAGTTGCGTGTCTCGCACTCTCCTGCAAAACCGACTGTTTATGGGTCTAAAGTGAAAGTTTATGAAAATATGAAACAAAAGGTAATAAGAGGATTCACTTAAGACGAGGATCAATTCAAGTTTCAAGGTAGATTTTAACATTTGTTTTTTTTTCAACAGAGAATCGAACCTGGGACTCTAGGGTCAGAGTCACTCCTTAATTTTATTCCTGTGATTCCTGAAACATACCCATACCCATGAAACATTAATTAATTCTTTCCATTGTTTTATGCGCCTTCAACTAAAATATTCTAATTTAATTCTGGAACAGTTTCTGCATAACGTAAATCTTTAATGTCACGCGATCAGCGGCAAATGACCCGTTAAAATTGTAAAACCGTTAACACATTTAAATAATGTTCGATCGTGCCGATAACGATCTACATTAATTTAAAAAAATAACGGAATCATTTGTTAAGGAAGATAAATATGCTGTTGGATAGAGGGTACTCTAGGAAAACAATGAATTCGGAAACTTTAATGGAATAATGAACGGAATAAAGCGAACTGTGAAAATAGCCCGGTTCCTTTGTAGAATGTTTAGGAAATAATCATAATTTTCTCGGTATTAAAACGAATGTTCAAAGCATAAACTGATATGTCACTACGTATCATGTTCATAGCTTGACGACGCTTATTTGGTTTGTTATAAAGGTGACCTTCGTCATTAAAATCAAATAAAATATTAATTTAAAATACCGAACTTGAAACGTAATTATTTCTGGTAAGTTTAGTTCGGCCAATAAATCACTTATTTTAAGAGAGAAGTTTCATTCCCACTCGAGGTACTAGAGGTTTCAAAAGGGTTTGCGGGCAACAAAGAGGATGAGTTTAAGTATATTGGAAGGATGCGACACCGAGGAAAGTTCAAAGGTTACCTTAGTGACATGTGGACAATGATTTGCGTGAAAGGAAAAGTGTTCTTCTGACACGCAGGGGTATAGAATTTCTAAATAACTGTTACTATTAGTGGTATTTTTAAATAAATGTTATAGGTCGTAAATTGTTTTTGTCAGAAATTTACAGGAGGTTATGCAATTAGTTTTGTAATGTGGGAGGTGATTTTTTGAATCTACCAAGAGGAACATTATATTTCAAAATTCATCATCAATCATTATTTTTAGATTTGAACTGTCTAATTTGCTGATTTGGGTATTACGTGAAAAAATACTAACACGCCTTTTACATTTTAGACAAAAAAAAAAATTCCTCAGGAGGATCAAAGGATAAGATAATTTATTTAGATCAAAATATATAATATAATATATTACAGATATTACCGAAGACCTCCTGCGAATGCCGTATTCAAAAGACCATCAGCACTTTGTCTACCTGTAGCCAGTCAACCAGACCCAGCGACTACCTATCGACGACCCAGAAAATCTACCGTAAACGAAGCCCAATACTGTTATTCGCAGGTAAAAACCACGAATCTGTAGCAACGTCCACAATGTTCTACTCGAGCAAAGTTTGCCAGGGCTTTCATATTTTTCGTTTCTTTAGACCAAAGAGACAGTCTCGGTGCTTCCTATTCATGCTTTTCCTGTCTTCAATTAATTTTTTTGTTCGTTAGGAAATTCCTTACACCCACGAAATGCCAAACGAGGAGATCATCTTGAAAAAGCAGAGCGAGCCGGACTTGATGGCTCACAAGATGGATTCAGAGGGCGACGTAAACATGAAGATTACAAATCTGGAAGACATCCTCAACCAATTCGAAACAGGAGATGGATCCCAGAAACCGAAAAGCGGGTGTGATCTTGCTAAGTACGCCCGTTACTTAAAACCCAGGGTGAGTAAACGTTATGATCCAGGTATATTTCATCGCAAAGCCCATTTGTATTATCGCCATTATGTTTTTAATAGTAAATAAATTGAAGGGTTCTCACATCAAATATCTCTGTTATCAAGTTATGTTCCAGTCATTCAGAATCATTGTGTTGTACTAGTTCCATCAACTACTAATAACCTCTTTTCAAGAGACTATGTTGCACATAAATTTGGTTCAAACATTTAAAAATTAGTCTCTGCCAGGTGCCGTCAACTATAAAAGCAAGACAAGAGAAGATGAAATTCAAATCGATGAAGATTTCGGAAATGGTTGGAGGGAACATCCCGGATGACGGTGGAGCTGATACTTCTGTCAGATTAAATGTGCAAGAAGTAACTGAAGACTCCCTAGAAAAGCTGCTTAATCAGCTTAAGAAATGCGAACTAGAAGAAATCCTGGATAAAAATGAGGTCAAGGAGGATATTAGGGCGAAACTAAACAACGAGCGGAGAAAAGAAAACGATGGTCTTAAAATTGAGGCAGAGAAAACTGATGGAACAGATAACGAGGTAATTTGTCTTGAAAAAAAAATACAAATGCTTCTATATATGTTTGTATAAATCACACAAAACAACTTATCAAATTTTACAAAACAGTGACCTGCAGATAAATTTATATATACTATTTTTCATAAAAAAACATATTGTACCCTCTTGCTTCAGCGGACGGAAATATATACGGAACCATTATTCAGGATTCGTACCCTACATTTGTATCGAACGAATCTATTTATAAACCAAACTAATGAAGTCAAATAATACAGTTGGATTTTAGTTGGTTAAAATTAACGAAAATCCATAATCTAAATTTATCTATGTTAATACAGATCGTAATATGTAGTTATATATTTTTAGGCCAGTAGAATTAGACGATGTGAACGGGAATCTGTAACTAATTCGTTTCAGATAGCCGTAGGTAAAAACAGGTGTATTTAGTTATAAGGAATATACCTCTGCGATTCTTCCCAAATCAAATATACAGAACATTGTTTATAAGTCACTTGTATGTGAAAAAATCATGAAATTTGGAGTTTTTTAAAAATTGCAGTAAGACTGCAGTAGATTAATTTTTTTGAATGCTTCTGTTTACTAGGTAATTCCAAACCGGTTAATTTAAGCCCCGGTTGATTTCATTTAATTGATTATTTATTTAAATAATTGCCGAAAACCATCTAAATTTTCGAAAATTTCAAGCATTTTTTAATCTGAAAGGAAAAATGCTAGACTCTTGAAACTTTGGTGGAATATGTGCCTCATTACCCTCAACTTACAAAAAAAATTTTGTTTTAAAATGTTTATTAGTTTTCGAGAAATTCTATTTGTTTATTAAAAACGTCCCAAATGTTTAATGAAAAATTGACCTATTAACGTTATCAAAAATAATTCAACCACAGCTCATTCTTTTCGTCAAGATGTCAATTTTACGAATCTGTTATGGGCGTATCGATTTTCAATAAATTTGACCATCAAATTGGCGTTAACAACATTGCTACCTTTCGGAGCAGAGTTTTTTGCAAATAACTTTACAACAAATAAACGTATCTGCACAAATCTTTCATATTTGAGTTGCTGGTATTTTTCTACAAATTTATAAAAAAAATTGTTGCTCTGTGACATGTAGGAGCCGAGATAATGTTTTTAAATTGTTTAATGCGCCAAACGTTTATTTATTAATATTTATGGCCAAAATTGAAGCTGGTTGTTAATAAGATCTTGAGTTTTGTGAATTCATCAAGTCCTATTGAAAACGGGCCCTTTTTGAGGTCAAAATATAATTTTTAATAATTAGTGATTTTAGAGCGTCTTCAATTTGTTTGGCTCAAAGGACAGGTGAATTTTTTATCAAACGATTTTCAAATTGGGGTAGCGAGAAAAATTCGTCATATCTCCGTTATTTTCCGGCCAATTTCGACGTTTTTTTTTTTAATTTGGGGTACCTCACGAAAATAATAACAATGGGCACATTTGCAATATCCAAATAATAAACAAATAATTGTTATAACCAATTTATTTATTTTTTTTTAATTTTTTCTTTTTTGGGCTTATGCAACTTATAATGTGCTAATGTATTAAATATAAATTTATAAAGATTATATAATGGTAACAATGCTGTAACATCGTATATTGTTTGATGGAGAAATAGTTTGTGCATACATTGTTACCATTATATAATCTTTATAAATTTATATTTAATACATTAGCACATTATAAGTTGCATAAGCCCAAAAAAAGGAAAAAAAAAAAAAAAAAAATTGTTTATAACAATTATTTGTTTATTATTTGGATATTGCAAATGTGCCCATTGTTATTATTTTCGTGAGCTACCCCAAATTAAAAAAAAAAACGTCGAAATTGGCCAGAAAATAACGGAGAGAATTTTTCTCGCTACCCCAATTTGAAACTCGTTTGATCAAAAATTCGCCTGTCCCTTGAGCCAAACAAATTGAAGACGCTCTAAAATCACTAATTATTAAAAATTATATTTTGACCTCAAAAAGGGCCCGTTTTCAATAAGACTTGATGAATTCACAAAATTCAAGATCTTATTAACAACCAGTTTCAATTTTGGCCATAAATATTAATAAATAAACGTTTGGAGCATTAAACAATTTAAAAAATTATCTCGGCTCCTACATGTCCCAGAGCAACAATTTTTTTTAATAAATTTGTAGAAAAATACCAGCAACTCAAATATGAAAGATTTGTGCAGACACGTTAATTTGTTGTAAAGTTATTTGCAAAAAACGCTGCTCCGAAGAGTAGCAATGTTGTTAACGCCATTTTGACGGTCCAAGTTATTGAAAATCGATACGCCCATAACAGATTCGTAAAATTGACGTCTTGACGAAAAAAATGAGCTGTGGTTGAATTATTTTTGATAACGTTAATAGGTCAATTTTTCATTAAACATTTGGGACATTTTTAATAAACAAATAGAATTTCTCGAAAATTAATAAACATTTTAAAACGAAATTTTTTTTGTAAGTTGAGGGTAATGAGACACATATTCCACCAAAGTTTCAAGAGTTTAGCATTTTTCCTTTCAGAGTAAAAAATGCTTGAAATTTTCGAAAATTTCGATGGTTTTCGGCAATTATTTAAATAAATAATCAATTAAATGAAATCAACCGGGGCTTAAATTAACCGGTTTGGAATTACCTAGTAAACAGAAGCATTCAAAAAAATGTATCTACTACAGTCTTACTGCAATTTTAGAAAAACTCCAAATTTCATGATTTTTTCACATACAAGTGACTTATAAACAATGTTCTGTATATTTGATTTGGGAGAAATCGCAGAGGTATATTCCTTATAACTAAATACACCTGTTTTTACCTACGGCTATCTGAAACGAATTAGTTACAGATTCCCGTCTAATTCTACTGGCCATATAGTTTGGGTTTTCTGAAAGAAAAACAAGATTATTAAATTCTCAATAATTCTCTACGGGACCAGTTCCCATTTTTTGCATTTTAATCCTATACTAGTTCAATTAGCCATCTCTCTAATTACCTCTAAACTTGTCCTGGAAGTGGTCACAGGATTAATATAACGTCAGTTTATTATTGGGGTATTTTCTAATCTAACCTAACTTAGGGTAATGCCACACATTTTTATCAATTGTCCAGATTGGATGAAAAACATTTCTATGGCACAACTGGAGTACTTAAGAAATGGATTAAAATAACAAAGCAATTTTATTATTACGCATTTCGCTTTAAGCTTGAATAACTTCAACACGAGTCCTTGGTTTGAATAAAGTTTTATTAGTTGCATTAAAAATGTATCAATCAACCTTTCAATAAACACTCCTGATTTATCCCATAAACATTCAGTAACGGAAAAAGTTATTCCTTTATTTTTTGAATATTAGTTCTTGATTTTTTTTTCTTCATTTTTGTGTTCACAGTGCAAGAAGCAAACATCCTCAAAAAAATCCGCGACGAAAAGCTTCAACTACCAAGATATATCCACTCAAATGCTGCGGCCCCAGAGCGAATCAAAATGTTTCGAAGACCATACGACAGCTCAGTCCAGCATGCAAGACGTCACAAAACGTGTTTCTCCATCAGTTTCCGCCACTACGTCACAAAAACCTAAGAGTTTCGCGGCGAAGCCTCCGTTGGACGACCATTGTGCTTTGGAGCTGCATCGTTCAAAAAGTTATATAGTTAATTTAATCGACAGGGCTTTAAGCAAGGAACTGGGTACCGTGCCTAGTGATCGTAGCCAAAAAGAGGTTTGTATTCGTTTGGTTTCCGATACAAGTCTTAGTTCTATTTGGTTATATGATAATGATAATAACCTATATTATAAAGTGTTCCGAAAAGTAGGAATGTACAATTTAGATTTTTTTTTTTTGATGATACATTTTGATCAAAAGTTAAGAAATTTTAAAATCTAGCTGAACTCCTATAAAGTGAGGGAAATTCTTAAAATAATTCAAAAATTCGGTATCAAAATTTTACTGAATCTTTATGTTCTGAGCTAAATTAAGTTGGAACCTTATTTGATCGTTAATGGTTTTTCTATGCCTACGGCGATTTCAATAACGACGGATTTCAAATTTTATTGGCATGTTTTGATTTTTAGTAAAGACCTTTTCAAAATTAAATTTAGATATGAGCTTTCGAAATACCCTATATATTCCAAATTATTCTGTAACTACTGAACTATTTATTAGGATTCTGAATAGGATTGTCGTTCATAATGGTCCTCAATCTCGTATAAAAATAACATCAGAAGCAAGTACTAAGTTATTCAAGTTCTTAGGAAATTGCTCTTTAAAGTTGCTAAAATCCAATAAAAAAGTTAAATGAACAAGACATCCCCTTTACGCTTACTTTTTTCATTAACGGCCAAATTGATCATTAGTTAGGCCGACTTTAAATGAAGTTCCAAACACGTCTACCAAATACACATTATATTTTGGGGCCGTTTATTTGTGTGCGAATACAATTATGTTAAAACCTTATTTTGTATTTATTTCTTATTGAGCAAAAATTTTCGTGAGATATCTTCTACAAGCACTTCCAAAGTACAAAAATACGCACGAGAATATTTCCAATAGTTTTTAGTTTGTTTCAGTTTAATAATATGAGTCCAAGGAGGGCTATTGATATGGTGAACCGACACTCTTACGGAAAACCGGATGATCTTTGCTTGGAAATAACGTCCGCCCTGACAGACTCCATTATTTCGAATGCCACAGCACCTGAATCTCGGCCGACATCGTCCTCACCCTCGAGGCACAAAATATGTTGTTGTAACGGTAAGTTTGTGAAAATAAATATGAGAGCGAATTGTTGCAATAGGTTGAATTTTGAACTTGCACCAAAGTCCTAAATAATTTTTATTGATGGTACAACTTGGTAATATTTTGAGTTTTCTTCTGCGCGCCTGCTCTATATCGGTTTTTTATGAATCAAAAAAAAAATTGGAAAAATTCGAGCCACTAATTCCAAAAATATTATTAACATTTTATTGGAAAACGGTTTTGAGGTGACTTACAACCCTATAGAAATGACGTAGGCATTTTACAAAAGTGAATATAATAAAAATATTAATGAAACATAATTTTCCAATAAAAATATATTACGTAGGTACTTACCTACATGGTGAAAAATGAAAATTCGTGTTCGAGATTGGATTCTAAGCAAAAAATGCGAAATAACTTTTTTTCCGATCGGCCTTTGTTTTGGAGATATCGAGCTTCAAACTTTTGAAAGATATAATTTGAAGTTTCACAAAAAACTACTAGTAGGCCATATGAAAACACTTTATTTAATCACTGTAATGGTTACACAGAAAGAAAGACCATTACTTTAACTTACAACTCATGTTCGAAAAGTCCTCCGCCAGCCTGGCAAAGTAAAATCACTGAATTATAAACTGCAGCAATAGTTATTTTCCTAACAAGTGCGGAAAGTGGTACTTTTCCGCACGCGACTGCCGTTGACCGAACAACGCGAAACGGAGTTCGGTCAAGCAGTCGAGTGCGGAAAAGACAGTTTTCGCATGTGTTAGGAACAATATTTTTCCTAGGAGCGTGATAAATACATTTTTTACTTAATTAAGAGACTTAGACTCTAGGTACTTTAAAAAGATGCTTCTGTTTGACTTGACGTTTGTTAATTGTCATATGTCTGAGAAACGTCAAAATGAGACAGTCTTGACTATATGCTACGTGATTTTTTTATATTTAAAGTTATAGGAGATACCTCAAAAGAGTTAGTATAAATAGAAATGATTTAATTTCATTAAATTTGTATAAAATTACCCAAAAATGCAAATAAAAATATAATTACTTTTCTGCACTAGTGCGGAAAACGTATTTTCCACATTAGTGCACTTTTCCGCACTAGTGCGGAAAAGTGCAACTTTCGAAACTAATATGCGTGCGGAAAAGTGATACATTCCGCACGCTCGTAGGAAAAATCTTGTTCATTGTCAGCATTCATAATTCTGTCTCGTAATTGCTCCTCCATTGTGAATTTTCTCTGCAACTATAATATTATGACAACTGTCAACAACTAGTAAATAAGTCTTTTGTTTCAAAGCAATTTCCATACTATTAATTTTATGGGCAGAAATTGTAAGTTTATGAAACTTCATGCCTCGATAGCTCCAAAATAAAGGCCGATCGGAAAAAAGTTATTTCGTATTTTTTGCTTAGAATCCAATTTCGAACACGAATGTTCATTTTTCGCCTCCTGTTATAAATAAGCCTGTATACCGTTTGGCTAAATTTTCGTCAGATAAGTTAGCTCTTCCTCGAAATTTTGCAAATGATACCTGACCAGTTTTTTAAAATAGCAGTGACGTGTTTTTTCTTTTTGTTGTGTGCATTGTGTTAATCAGAAAAATTAATTTTTAATGACTCGAAAAACGTATCTATAGAAAATATTCCACCATTTATTATTTCAATTGGAGAAAATTCAGATTCTGATGAACAACCTTCATCGGAAGAGTCCGGAGTCTGAAAGTGAAATAATAATGAAGGAATCTTAAATCTTTATGATTATCGCAGTAATCCCTGTACCAACATAATTGGAGTTGGGGACTTCCAGGAATGCAACTTTCCCCTAAAAATTTGACCTTGAAAAGTATTACAGAAAAAAAACTGACTATTTGTTTATTTTCCCAAATTGTATATACCTACACTGAACAATGTTCAAGGTCTAGTCCAAATGTGGAAAGCAGCAATTAAATTTTCACCTAATCTGTACTCTGTACCTAGTTGAAAAATATTCAAATAACATTGGCCGCTGAAAGTTGATGAGACCTAAAGATTGGCCGCACTAAAGAAATTATCAGCCAAGAAGAGAAGCCTCGGAAATACACAAAAATTCAAATTAATTCAATTGCAAACAAAATTGTTCCGCGTGACCAATCACGCGCCGTCATCGAAAATGATTGTTTATAAGTCTTGCTATAAACACGCGATTTCGTCGGCTCGTTAGCTCAGTTGGTTAGAGCGCCACGCTAGTTATCAACTTTAGTGGAGGTCGTAGATTCGAATCCTACATGAGCCCTTCTTTTATTTATAATTTTTTATTAAAAAACCTAGTTATAGTATCAGCGAAAAATATGAAAATAAAATTTTGGTCGGCGATGGAATTCAGGAGTTCCTTTAATATTCAACAATGATAAATAGTGATTTATTATGTAAATGTTAAAAGTGAGGTTTTATTTTGTAATCGGAGAATAATCCACGTAATTTCAAAACGTATGCTTCTGCGAAAGGATTTTGGATACAAAAGTAAAACACAAAATCTGGAAAACTTCATAAATAATTTTTATTCATATACTTATTGGATTTTAAAAAATGCGTGTTTTTCTGTATAGATTTTTACGGACTTAATAAAAGATACGTCGTTTAAATTCTTGCGGGAATAAGTATTATTTTTAAAAGTCCAAAATTGAAAATGTATAATAGAAGCTTTAATGGGTATAAACATTATAAAAATATAGTATGGCTGTAGTATAAAATGTAACACGTAAGTAATAAACAAATTCTGTTGAAACTATCACAACTTACATTAATTCCATCGTGTAAAACTGACTATTGCGTGCACCGTTCTGCGCTACCATAAAATTAATGGGGCGGAGTCTATTTCTATGTGGTCGCCGACCAGAGTAATCTGTCTCACCAACAGATATAAATAGACTCCTCCCCAAAAATGCCCGCTAAATTTGACTGGAAATTCTCTGTTGGTCGTATTTATAGAACCCGAATTACAAAGCAACCGCTAGATTTGACTGACAAAGGCCGACTGTACAAAGTACTCGCGAACGCGTTAAACTTTTACATCTTTTGCACCAGACCAATCAGCTTATGTTATGATTGTCGCAAAACGCATAAACGCTAAACGTATTAAAACCGTGAATAAATAGGGAGCCCGCCTAACTGGCAACTGTCATATTCGTTTTTGTGATAATTATTTCTTAATTTATGTCAGCTGTTTATGTTAATGAATTCGTTGAGATTTATCGTATACAATAAATATATCTTACTTTGTAAATTAAGGTACGTCTAAGAATTAACCCTATATGTTTTGCGTATTAAAGGTATGTAATGTAAACGATTAATATTATGATTAAACGTTAAAACGCTTTTTTAAGGTTAGGTTTTCATCGAAATCTGATGGCTTTCACAGTTTTCATTAAGTAAAACTGACTATTGCGCACATCGTTCTGCGCAACCATAAAATTAATGGGGAAGAGTCTATTTATATCTGTTGCTGAGACAGATTATAAGAACGATCCCAAGGAGACCCTGAAAAATAAAAAACAAGAATTACAGAAACCTGAAAGTAAGTTATTCGCTACGCACGGTACACACGGTCGTTTATTACGCAATAGACTGGTCGCTGTGCATAAAACGTAGGTATTAGTATTTTGCATCCGTAGTAAGGGTGGATCAAGTCAAAAAGTCAATTCTAATAAACTAGTAAATAAATTCTAAAAATTAAATTAAATTACTATATTTCTTAAATAAAATCAATACTAAAAACATGCTATAAAAATATTCTTAAATCGAACATGCAATAGATATTAAACTAATTAATACCACCTACCTTTTTGCTACCTTTTTCAATAATTAAAAATAAAGAATCAAAAATACATCAAATAAAATAAATCAAAAATATCAATAATTTCCCCATACAATATCAAATAAATTGGCGCCCAACGTGGGGCAAACGGGCACAGAAAAACTAAAACCATCTACATATTAAAAAAATAATAAATTTCTCCCACACCGCTACAGTATAAACTAATTTTTCTTTCAGTGTATTTATGTACCATAATTTTGTAGGTACGGTTCTGTTTATTGTTTATACTAACTTGAAATGTTATTCCCGACATCTTTTTATCCACGTCGTCTCTGCTACAGCAGCTACGCACAGCACAAGACCATGATTGTTTTTAAGAAAACTAACAAAAAATCCTTATATAGTTCTCAAAACACAAATGAAATGCTAAATAGGTGCTCAACATAACTGCCAACAAATGACACTACAGTTTGACATTTTTGGCAAAAACGTCGTAGCAATATGGCGGACATGAAATGACTTTTGCCACGTGATGCCATCTCCCTATTATATTCTATCTCAATGGAAAAGAGTAACCAAAAAATTCATGTACCAACATAATTGGAGTTGGGGACTTCCAGGAATGCAACTTTTCCCCTAAAAATTTGACCTTGAAAAGTATGGGTGACGCGCACGTGACTTCACAGCTAACCTCAAAAATATGCATTTTCTAAAATTTTTAAATATTATGTCAATTTTACAAAATTTCTGCTTGGTTCCTGTACTGTCAACTAAAATCTTGTTCAGTTCATTATTAAGTAAGCTTTATTTGCCACAATTTAATAAAATAAGATGCTTTTTGTTGGTTGGAATTCCAACCTATAATTAGCAATCTATTTTTAATAATCTACAATATTGAAACTTTATAAATCTACTGTCTGAGAGAGTTTTTAAATGTTATAATGGATCCAAGCTAAAAATTAAATTGAAAACTGAAAATAATTTTGCAAAAACTAAAAATTTAAGGTTATGTTAGCCAAATGATGCACATGATCAATTACAGAAAAAACAACTGCCTCTTGCTTATTTTCCCAAATTTTATATACACTGAACAATGTTCAAGGTCTAGTCCAAATGTGGAAAAGTCAGCAATTAAATTTTCACCTAATCTGTACCTAGTTGGAAAATATTCAAATAACATTGGTTCTGAAAGTTGATGACACCTAAAGATTGGCGCAGGAACAGTTTTGTTTGCGATTGAATTAATTTGAATTTCTTCGCAAACAAAACTGTTCCGCATGACCAATCACGCGACGTCATCGAAAATGATCGTTTATAAGTCTTGCATTAAACACGCGCTTTCGTCGGCTCGTTAGCTCAGTTGGTTAGAGCGCCACGCTAGTTGTAACTGAAGTGGAGGTCGTAGGTTCGAATCCTACATGAGCCCTTTTTTCATTTATAAATTTTGTATTAAAAAACATCTAGTTGCATTGTTAGTCAAAAATATGAAAATTAAATTTTATTCGACGATGTGATTCAATAGTTCCTTTAATATCCACCAATGATGGATAAACATAAACATAAATGTTAAAATTGAGATTTTATTTTGTGAGAGGAGAATAATCCACGTAACATCAAAATGTGTGCCTCTTCATCGAAAGGATTTTGGATACATAGTGAACTACAAAAGTAAATCACAAAATCTGGGAAAACTTCATAAATTATTTTTATGCAAATTTAAAATATGCGTGTTTTTCTGTAAGGATTTTTCTTTACAGGCTTTTTTCTTTACGTAATGACGTCGACTATTTGTTACTGTTTTGCAAAATTCTGTATTCATTTAAAAATAAGGACCAAATTTTGATGTGTAACAGAAAAATCTTCAAGAAAAGAAGAAAAGAACTGAATTATCATACAATACGAAGTGTTCCTTTTTTTTGATAAAAAAAATATCTAGTTGCATTATCAGTCAAAAATATTATTAAAATATCCATTCAGCGACGTAATTCAAAAGTTCCTTATTTATCCAACATTAATGCTGCGGTAAAATATACTGTCCAATATTTTTCATGTTTTTACAACCTTCACATCGCCGCTCATCGCATATCGCGCTTGTGTATCTTTTTTGTCTGTTCAACAGTCACTCTTTGTATCATGAATAGGATCTAAATGGCTAAATACCGAACAGTCGCTTAAGAGGTTATTCAGCAGACACCTTCTCGTTCTCAGCTACGCTAAACGTATTTCAGTTGGGCTTTCAGAAAATTTACACCTGTTTGTCGTGTAGCATTTGCCTGGTAATAATTACTAGAACTCAGGTCGCCAGAGAAGTGCATGAAATAATCACCTAAGGAAGGAAATCACACTTCAATCTCGAGCTATATGTAAAATTTTTTCTGCGACCATTTTAGTTGAAGCGATCAATAATTGTATATAAGTACGTCCACTAAGATATTCAGAATAAAAATTGTAACATTGCAAGCTTTCATCGATAGCAACGGAAGCAAGATTTATCAATCATTACCTATCTCCTGGTATCAGGAAGAACGCATATTTTCATCCTTGCTGGTAGGAAATGCAAATATTTTATAGATAAAGAATATACAAGAATTGCAATTAAATTGTATAAGACAGAATTTTAGTTCAATTTTGACTAGATTTAGAAGACGCAAAGCTCATAGCAAGTATTCAAGAACTTTAGTCCAATATGTTAACTGTATTATGTTCCTCTATGTTCTTCTATGTTTTAACAAAACAATAAAAAATTGTAATATTGACGAGTGATTATATAGGTTTTTTTATACATAGTGTAATTATTATCATTGCCAGATGATGCCAATTTATATGCCAAAAAGCGTATCGTCAAGTATTGAGTATTTTGGTGTTGTGGACTCTACCTCTATCCGTGTCACTTACCTCTCTGAGGACAGAAATTTACCAAATTGTTCGATGTACCCAAAAATCCTTACTAAGATTTTTCTATATTAGTTCTCTTTGCTTTTAGAAGAGCCTACATATATCAAGCAGTTGAAGCAGTTAAGATGGGGCCACTTGAAGCACATTCAGAGGGAAGTTAGAAGATTAGAAGATCTAGAAAGATTTTTAGATTCATGCTCGCTTAATACCATTTCAGAATTATAATAAACGTAAATAAAAGTCCAAGAAGAGAAATAGTGTTTTTTTATTAATTTAAGGTATAAAAAATAATTTACAAAGCATAGCATAGAAATATTTACAATTTTATGTACAAAAATTTAATTTTTTTTTTTTTTTGTTTTAAGTATTTACAAAATCTCCATTTCCCTTCCGAGTTATATTGAACCCAAAATGCCCAAATATACATACATACTTTGTTGGTACAAAGTTTGAGGATAAAATTAAACTAATCCAGACCAACATTCACGAAGCTATAGGTTTCTTGTTGGTACTCTTTCCAATTTTTTGTATGTTAGTCTGAGAAATTTCACTTTCGTGAAAAGGTAAGGTTATATTGGGTGGTGGATTAAAACTTTTACTCCTGGCGGTCCTGGTAGAACCTGTTAGCTTTATTGGTTTACTGTTCAGTGTCTCCGGACTCAGAGGTACATATTTTTGTTTCTCCTTCGGAGCAAAAATGTCAGTAATAAATTTTGGGGTAAGATTATTAACAAAAGGCAAAATGTTGTCTTTGGTGAACTGTTCTGCTTGTTGAAACATTTTTCCTATATTTTGCGGTATAAACTGAACTGTGTTTATAATGGACTCCAACGGATCGCTTGCTTTGCGTTTTCGCACCTAAAATTGATTAAAGCTTTCATGAAAATTACATAATATATTAATGGGCGTAAGTGGTGGGAAATTAAATATTTTTATTATTAAAAATGTGCTACCATACAATTTTATCCAAGGGAATTATTTGCAGAAATAATTTAATGACAAAACTGACCCTTAGCTTTAAAGCTGGCTTCAGTTCTTACAGTGACTTTTTTCCTTTTTATAATATAAATATCCAGAGAGATGGACTAGAATAAACATGTAAAGGGGACGCGTTGTGCGGCGCCAAGATGAAATTTGTTGGTCTTTTAAAATTTGACCAAAACAAGATACTAACTCATCGAGTCCAAAGAGACATTTAGCAAGAAACGTTATTTGTTTCACAATGTAGAATATTCACATTCTTTTGGAATAGATGGCAACTTATTGAGGTTATGTTGAAAAGTTACAACCGAAAAATAGTTTTACATTGTTGTCAGTGCAGTCAAAAATTTCCTTTTTAAGCGGAAGAAGTTTTATCATATTTCTAATACTGGTGAGTCGATACAGTTCTCTCATTTGGAATTGTTGCTTGCAACATTAATTATTAATTATTTAAAAAATGTGTTCGAACATTCTTCGAGAAACAAATCTAAAGTAGAAGCGGAAGCCTAGAGCAGCTAAACATACATAAGACATCGGTGGCAAATATTATTGTTTTCATATAATCAGACCCGTGCACCAAAATCCCTTTCAATGTATACCAGACCTTCATATTTATTGCGCCAGCGACGTTTTATACCTTATACGAGAGAAAATGCGATTAAATTCTTCTAGACAATATATTTTTTATATCGGAACGTTTATTTCCATCTTTGCCTTTTACTAAAAGTCATCTCGATGAGAATATAGCAAGAAATGTGTTTTCGGTTTGACTATTTATCAGGGTGATTATGTTTAGTTTTTTATTTATTACATAGTTAGGTACTGTGTAATTATTTGGAAACGAAGGAAAAGACCGTGACAAAACATGACCGAAACATCAAGCGGAAGAGAACATGGGAAATAGTTTACAAATTGATTTTATGTATTTTTGCGCAAATTATATTTTTGAGCTTCTTTTTATAGAGGCAAGAGGTGTGTATTGAATTAGAATATAAAGCGCGCAATATCCTTACGCTATTATTTACGCGAGTGACGATGGACTAAAACTTTTACTCCTAAACAAAGACAAATTTTAAAAAATAATAATTTAGTTTCGCTCGTCTGTTTGTAGATTTTGTCAGAGCAAATCGTGCACAAACTATGAAAGCTATAGTGAATAACTAAGAAAATAGCAATTATGGGGTTAATAATGTCCGGAATAATGATGACCATGAATCTAGGTGGTAGGTAGAGAAGATGAAGAACTAAAAAAACAAAACAAATTTTATTTGGTAATGCCTAAACCTTCACTCAAATTTTCAATCATTTTGATCGATTTTTCAGGTTGTAGTATCTTTTTTTCGTTTTTGATGACTGAGCTAGAGAAAGAGGATTTGAAGATTGGTGTTCGAGGTAAACATGACTATTTTTATGTAGGAAGTAACATCATCCTTGCGATTGAACCCGCACGGTTCATCTTAATTCGTCTTCATATTTACAGAGTATTTTAGAAGCATTTGCCATTTGAAACCATATTTTTTTCAAATTTTTTTAGTTAGCCAGTCTTTTTAAAAAATTTTCTTGGGTCTTCATCAAAACAGCCCCTGGCACAAAAAATAGTCATTTCTACAACCACTCTAGAAATAGAAATAGAAAATTTGCGATTTCCGACAGTTTTAACATTTGTATCAAATTGATGATTGACCAATTTTGAAGGATTATTTACTAAAATCAGTTTGATTTAGGACCGGAGGGGCTGTCAACCTGCTTTTCGCGAATACATGATGCGTTCCTGCTACTTTATTTCTTCAATAATTCAAGTAAGTGCTAGAGATGCAGAAAATGTTTTTTATGATTGTTTTTAACTAAGTCTGATAGATTACCTCAATACCATTTTGCTCTATAAGATGATGATCTGGAATAAATGGGAAGCTATTTCCTAGAATTTTATTACCGATTTCATCCAAAACATGCCCAAGGAATATATTTTATTGAAATATTGATTAGTTCTGTACTTTTATCAATTTTCTTGTATGTTATTTCTTCAGGATTATGAGTAGTAAATCATGTTTTTATCTATTAAAAAAAAATTTAAACAAGGTCTTAAAGTCTCAAAAACGTGACCATCCTAACCTGACTGATAATTCACTGAGTTCAAATGGGAAAGGGAAAGAATACTTCTTTCAGAATCCATAAACTGATTAGTTAAATTTTCAAAAGTTCTGATCCCGACCAAAATTTTACGTTTCAGCTCTTGACCAACTTATGTTTTAAAAATTTTCACTTTGTTTGATTTAAAAAGCTTGCTAAATAACATTAATGACACGAAAATTTTGCTTAATTTCTTTTTCACGAGAAGCCAATTATTACACAAATAAAATACGTGTAATTTTTATTCAGTAAAAAAACTATACAATAAACAACAAAGAATTAACAAATATATATACATTGTTCTAAATTTAGGTAAAAAAATAAATTAATTATAATTTAGCGCATTTATTTGAGCTTCAATTTAAAGGAATATATTTAACTTTTTTCTCGTTACCATCAAAGACTGGTAAATCAACGTAAATGGCTTTACCGGGCTTGTCGGATGCAACAACACTTTCGGTTACCGGTGAATATACTTTCTCTTCAAAATTTTTACTAACGTTTATATCCTCTCTGGTTTTCCTGCTGGCTTCCTTTTGAGTGGCAACTGTAGTTGATTCTCCTGCACTGTATTCAGCTGTTACAGGAAATACCAAGTCGTCTTTTTTCTTATCTCCTTTCCGCCTAATTTTCTGTATATGCGTGAATGGTGTGGTATCATAATTTGGAGTTGCGACTTCAATCTTTGGTGGTGGATCAAAACCTTTATTTATTAAGTTCCTTGCCTCGTTAAATCTATCTGTCGAAGTTAGTATTTGGGTCGCTGGCTCTTCGAAAGTTAAAGGCACGTATTTCGGTTGGTTGTAGTTGGGGGCTATAAAATCTGTAATAAACTTAGGAGTATAGGTGCTCACAAGCGGTAAAATTGTGTCTCTTGCATATTTTTCGGCTTGTTCAAACATTTTTGCCAACCTCTGGGGTAAAAACTGGACTGTGGTAGCAATCGCTTCCAATGGGCTTTCTTGCTTGGGCGAGTCATTGTCAAACCCTGTCATTACTCTAGACTCATCTTCCCGTTTCCATTTACCTTGGTAGTTTTTTACTATAGGAATGTCTTTAGGCACCCAGTCTGTTGAAACCTTATCGTCGTTAAAGTTGTATTGCAACTCTTTGTTGCTTTTGCTACTCTTGACTGTTGCTCTCACTGGTGCTCCCTTGTTTTTGACAGTCGTGGGCCCTAAAATTGGCTCAGTAATTTCGGCTTTTTCCTTATTGGGATCGTGCGATCTGGCATTTTTACTGGAATGCGGTTTTAGTATTGGCTCCACAATTTCTTTTATTAGATCGTCATGATCTGCGTCTTTGGATTTGCTCGCTTTTACTATTCTTGTGTTGAACGCTCGACTTGATTCGGCCTCATTGTCTATTATATCATTTTCCTTTTCGATTTTCCAGGGCACGTTAAAGATATCTATAGCGTCTCGAAAGGACAAGCCAGATTTTTCCTTTTTATATTCTTTGTCGTCTAGCCCGATTCTAACAACTTGTGTGGGGATAAAACTGGTTTCCTTATCTGTATTATTAACGTTTACTTTTTCTTCTTCTGAGTTATGTACCCTGTCTTCAGCTTCGTCTTCAAAGCTGCCATTTGGTAAGTTACACTCACCAGGGTACAGAGGAAGCATGACCGGTATGCCTGATTCGAGTATTAAATTTTTCTTGCATACTGATGACCTAAAATATAATTGGTTATATTATTGCAGTGTCATTAATATGATTAACATGAACTAAACAAGCTAGGTTTATTAGAATGATAAGACGAATGGATCTACTAAGGATGGCTAGGAATAATTCTATATTTAGATATTGATGAGCCCTTTGCAAAAATAAATTAAACTCAGCTTTAGCAATTGGACAAATATCATCTAGGGGCATGTGTGTGTATGTTTATATTCTTCTGGATCTATGGCAAACCAAATATGACTTCATCGACAAATACTTACATTTTGCCAAAGCTGTCCATTAAAGAAACTTTATCTAATCTCCACTGTGTAAGTCCTGATGATAACCAGCCGCTGTAAGCGGTATACAGAATTTCTATTCTTGTTGGTTGAGATAAAATTGGATGAGGTACCAAAATTCTCGATATGGATTCGCCAAGTCTCATCTCTTCATCTTCCTTCCTAAATTTTTAAATTCTTTCATTTAAGAATTTTCTATTTCATGAATTACTCACCTTGTCATCATAAAGGTTTCGTTGAGGAAGGAGTCTCCTATTAATGTAATTTGAATTTTACCATAACTTTTTATTGGAATGGAACTTGATGTGGTCTCAATTTGTACGTGATACTGGTGAGCTGTAATTGGAATACGAACATGATTATCTACTTAGATCAGAATGGTGGTATTTACCGCAGAAGGGTTCCTCATCCCTAGTTATCAAGTATAGCTGCCCTCGCCCTTTGGATCTATCTGCGTAATATCCCATGTTTCCGCATACTCTGAAAGATCAGATGATTTCAATTAATAAATAGCATTAAGAGCTAGATTCATATGCGTAGTTTTACGAAAGGTGTAAAAAATTGTTAATCTATTATTCTTTGCCCAAAAAGAGTTTACATTTTTATTCAAAACGCGACTAATAATTTACAAGATGACGTCTCCATCATATTCGCAAGGTTATGGGTAATTGAACTAACACGCTGGAAACAATTTTTACCTCTCATCCGTGCATGGGAAACATCTCCCAGCAATAAAATCTTCATACGAATCACAAGGGAACGCGGGAAAATGACATCTTGGTGAAACTGAATCTATAAAGAACTTGTAAGCCCTTCTGTGATTGCAGAGCGACCTTCCCTCAACTGTGGATGCTGAAACATTAAATGCATATGGATGAACATGGGAATATGAAGTGTAAAAGAGAAGGAAAAATTCATTTGACTAAAATCTATTTTATTTTCGTCGATTTATGCAAACTACAATATGATGCCACAAAAATTGATATGTGAGGCTTAAATGAAATGTTGAGAATATTCACATCTGTGATTGATGGTTAAGCAAATATTCTTGACTGTTTGAATTTTATATCAAATATTAGAAGTTTTATTGCGAAGGCCAGTAATCGCATCTATTCTTTTATTTTATCTTTGGTTTCCACGTGATGTTTGGAAGATGCGCTAATTGAAAATATCCTGTGAAATCCCACACATGCGACATACGAGCAGGACAGACACCGGTGGCACGCATGTCTCCTTAACATCTGCAATTGAGATGTATTGTCTTTCTACAGAAAGCAATTAGTGAAAAATCGCCGTGCTGTCAACGCTTCCTTGATTCCTCAGACTTTAGTTGCCCCAGGCTTTAATCCTTCGATATAATTGTCTTGCTCTGGTCTATACAGGGAGTTTTTGAAAACCATACCAATAATTCTCAGGCTGCTTTTCCGTGGTAAAATATGAAAAAAGTTCCTAAGAACATGAATCCATGAAGGGACTGGAGCTCTTTGAAAGGGGCGACATTTTTGAAGGAGAAGGTGGTTCTATTCAATAGAATTTATCAAAAGACCGAGGAATATTCAAAATTTATAATCGATTTGTAACTAAAGAAAGTTTAAATTATCTATTCTCATTTTGGTTCCTAAATCAGCTCCTCTACAATTTATCTGCAGTTCTACATTTTCGAAACCGTAGCACAAATAACTTACACCAAATGATGTCACTAACCGCTCCAACGAATAAATGACTGCACCCTTTCTGCATTCTGCCACCGTTAGGGTAAAAATCAACGTGACCCATGGGCTGTGAGGATCCTAATCCACCCAAAATAAGATTTTCTCCGTTGCTGTGTATAACATCTACGAAAGCAGCATCATTTTGGTCTAATCTAGCTCTGGGATCTTGGGATTCGAATAGAGGTCCTGCTGGGTCTAATCCTGGAAAATAAATATTCAAATTTTTATATTTACAAGAAGAAGAATTAGTATAAACAAATTACTAATTATAAACTAACTAGAACTCAATCATCTCACGCAATTTTCCTACCTGTGATTCTGCTCAAATTACCCAAATCCGCTCCGGCAAATCCGGCAATATGGGCGCCTAAACTAAAACCGATTAGATGAGTGTTTCTCAAGGATAATCCATTTTTTTCAACGAGTCCTCTTAACAGCACGGACAACTGCTTCCCCACAAGCCTAGTATTTGCTGAGGCTTTCACGTAATTTGGTAGGGTAGCACCGTTGCTCCAGTCCACACAAATTATGTTTACTTCTTCCTGAAAAAACAAAAATCATCGAGTTTTCTAACAAAATATTTTTACCTAAAATAGATTAACCTGTAGGAGGTTTACACAGTGAATCAAACTTCATCGGAGATCAAAGTTGTCCAAAAAGAATCTATGTATAAGAATCAGTCAACAAAATGCTATATTTTTTCTTAAATCATAACGTGAATAGTCATGGCACATATAAATAGAAAACTAAAAATTTAATTAAAATAAATATAAATGTTTGAAGCATTGCATTCAGAAAATTATGCAGAATTCAAAAATGTGATAATATATAGGGATTTGAAAATAAAAAATTTGTGTCACATTTGGTGAAACCAGAAGTGGAAAAAGAATCATTTATTTGTCAAAAAGTGACGTTTATGTAGTATCAAATGTTCCAAATTTCAATCATTTGTCTTTAAAACTGAAGGGAAAAATGTAGCATGGTGTACCATGACGAAAATTGACGCATAAGTAAATTTTGCTTACCACCGCCATGAGGGCACTCCTAATTTCATAAACCCATATATAACTGCAGTCGCTTCCAAATCCATGGATTAACACCTTCGTGGGCAGGCTGTTGTTAAAGCCTTGTTTCGCCCATTCAAAGGCTTCGTCCAGCCTTTCAAAGGGCACCTCAGCCGGAGGCGACCCACTTCGTCGTCTGTTTCTACCAGGATACAACAAGAACTTCGTGCTTATTTCTTCGGGTGTGTTTGGAAGCATGTCTAAATATCCGAAAGGGCCTGACGCCTCGAAGCATCCCAAGTCTGGGTAGCATGCGCTTGACTCCTCCCGTTTTATTCTGAAATATAGATTATTTTTGATGTAGGTAAGACGAAAAATGGTTTTTGTATCAAAATCTGATGTCAATGTCAATAACTATACTTCAAATCACGAGAGATGACCGTTACGTCACAAATTAATTTCTAATTTTCAACGTACGCTTCAAGCGTTCTTTGTTTACAAAATAGTAAAACTAGAGAGACAGGGAAAGGGAGTCCATTATATGTGACTGTTAATATCTCCGATTGACGTTGTTGATAACTAACCCAGTACTGAGTTGATTCTTACGAATTCTAATGATGACGTAACGGTCTTCTTTCGTGATTTGAACTATATATCTTGGTGCCCTCGGGTTCGAATAGAAATTAAGGGTAGGTGTAGTTGCAGGTACAGTAATACTTTGTTTCCCAGATACAGGTCTTCAAAGTCAACGTAAGTCACAAGAAGAAAAAATGACGATCAAGAAAGAGGAATGAGTTCCAGAGCTGAGGCGCTAGACTGTGCAAAACATATAAGTTTATTACTGAGCACAGACGATCATGTACTGATTCCAAAACTTCAAAATGACTGGCATTAAGACAAAGAAAATGAAGAAGAGGAAGAAGAATCAACAACAGAAGAAGACAGAAAGATACCATGAAAATTTGACAAACAATCCCCTTAGCTATAGGAAGGTCACCTATAACAATTTAAATAGAAGAAGATTCTATGAGTCTATGGTGGTGCCTTATATCTTTTGATTAATTTTATGCGACCAATGATAAAAGTAGTAAGCTGGATGCATATATTTATGAAAATCCTTCATATCCATTAATAGTTACTAGACACACTCTCCTTCACCTCATTCGACTTAGCCCTCGAAAGAGTTTTACGAATATCGGATATAACAACTTCTAGAGAAACAATAAATCAAAAATCCAGTTAATTCTGTTTTATAGAATAGTTTCTGGATTCTCTTGATTACTTCGAGGCTTCAGAAGAAGACCACGACAAGATCTCCGATACATTAAGAATCCAAGATCATCAACGTAGAAGAAAACCCAAAAGCTCTCTTACAAATCATCAGCTTCATAAAAGCCTTAGAATCAAAATATGCGTGTCATCAATCTGAAGATGTGATCTGAAGATTCTGAAGTAACATTTAGAGAAGCGTAATTATGCATTTAAAGGGTTGGAAAAATATGACTAACAACAACTAATGTCCTTACCAGGACCTTCAGGAAAAAATAAAAATAATTTTACAGGTTAAGCAGATGCGATCTACAGAATGACGGTAAATGTTAATCCTTCTTTATCGACATAGAAAAATAAATTTGAAATAAAAATTTTGAAAAAAATTCGAATTGAAATATATCGTAAAAAATTTGTGTTCAAAAATTAAAAAAAAAATTACGTCACACTAAATTCAATATGGCGGACGCCCCAAGATGGCGGACAAAATTTTCTTATCTACCATCATAATATGGGTATCAAATGAAAGGGTTTGCTGAGAAGAATACGAAAAGCACTAAAAAATAAAAAATAAATTAATAATAAAAAAACATTTTTAAAAACAAGGTTTTATTTAAATGCTCTAAAAAGAAGAAAATAAACTTTAAATTAAATCAAACCCATCAATTTATTACATTATACAATTTATATGATATAAACGCTTGTCGCGAGATTTGCCTGTGTATATAATAAACAAGAATACAATATTAAATTCTCGCGACAAGCTTTTATATCATATAAATTGTATAATGTAATAAATTGATGGGTTTGATTTAATTTAAAGTTTATTTTCTTCTTTTTAGAGCATTTAAATAAGAGCTTGTTTTTAAAAATGTTTTTTTATTATTATTATTTACAATAAAATTATTTTTTGTCAATCACTTTATTCTTATTTTTTACTTTTTAGTTCGGTTCCCTTTAAAGCGTGTTTTTTTAAACTATAATTTTTTCAGTTTACAAGCAATAACTATAGAAGACATAGAAGAACTTAAATTTTTATACAATTGACTAATTTCTAGTTATAATTTGAATATTTTTAATAGAGAATCATTCTAAGCAGAACGTCAATTGTGTTGATATATTTGATATATGGCATGTTAAATAAAATGTAACTCAAATTTGAAGCTTAATTGGTAAATAATGTCCGTAAAAGTAAATAATGTTAACCTTTCAAAAAAACTATTTATATAATAACTATTACATAGCTTCAATGTCGAAATTAAGTAATAAAATAAAAACATTAAATTTATTTGCTTTATGGAAAGTGGGTTTTCGTAATATTAGACAAGAAATATTAAATTAATTAGCACCCAAATTTTTGATAACCACAACGAAGACTAACTGAAAAATATACATTAACGAATTATATGTAGACAAAATGTGGACCATTTATTCTATGAAAATGTTATAGAAACACAGTCCACGGGTGAAATATTTTTGTTTGAAGTTTTTCTCTTAGTAGAAAATATTTTTTGTGCAACAAAGGGAATGTAATAATTAATCTTTGGCAAAACAAATGCGCCCCTAAGCTAAAAGAGCATGAGATATTTAAAGAACGGAATGTCCCCATTTATTTCCTTCCAAAACAATAGCACTTAGCGATTCCATAACAAAATTCCTCTATCTCTCAGATATGTACATAATTATCCGCCTTATTTCCCCTACGCTCTAAACGATTTTCATGATGTCACGTCTCTTACGCTTTTCATTTTTTTCCAGCTGCAGACATATCTTAGGCGCATAAGAACGTAAACAAACCTGTTACTAATCTTTTTCAGTTCCTGCTCCCTCTGCCAGTCATTCACGGATGAGACGACAGCTTTGTATATTTCAGCGTCGTTGAGCTCGTCTAATACTTCCAGGGACGGGTACACCCATGGAAACGCCCCCGCTGAAACAAAGAGTTAACTGTTAAAATAGAATAAGAATGATCTTTTAAACAACAATTACATCGGTACAAATATTTAGTAAACGACAACAAAATTGCTAATTCTTTGATTCTTTATCTGTCAAAATTTTTCCCTGAAGAGTTGCAACACGTCAAAGTTGTAGAAGAGGGATTAAATCAGAATGTGTTAAGTTGGAGCAACTAAACTTGGTGGGAATATTTATATCTGATCCAGGGTTAATTTGATGCAATATAAAAAAATATAATATATTGCAATGACTTACTTTGACCAAACTTTGGAGGCAAGTGCTATTTCATAACAGAGGAATTAGACAATTAAAACATAATTTAGCACATGCACAATACATCATTAACGGCCTCTACCGTGGGATCAACGAGGACATCCTGAATTTCATTGCAATATTTCGTATTTACTAACACATTTTGCAACATTATCAACCAGCTGATAAACATATACGTGTGAGCGCTTCAACTTTATTATGCTTGCTTAAGAAGCGCTTTATTTTGAAGTTTCCGTAACGCTGGGATCGAAGCAATGAGCGGTCTTGCGTGAAATGCAACAGTTATTTTATAATGATATTGTTATGTACTCATAGGTTAGTATCAACGTATGATATCAATGAACCTACTTAACAACAATGAGTTTTATTTCTTCTTTCATTATAGGTTCTTGATCATTGGGTATACAAATATTACATAGATTAGAATAAAAAATAAGCGTAGCGCACCTCTGGATAATTAATATTATTTTACTTGAAGATGTTGTCAGTGCCATGGCAGAGCACCTGATGAATTTATAATATAATTAACATAAAATTGCCGATGAAATTAATTATCATTTTACTGCCACATCAAAGGATCCATCCAACCCACTTCAAGATATATGTATACGATTTACCTAAGTATATCCTGAAAAGGATTGGAGCCTTTGATGTGATTCCGGAAGGTGGTACATTCCATGAATAATATCAGTTTGTTTATTCTAGAAAATAGTCGATATACGATTTGATGTTTCTCGCATTTAGAGGTCGGAATTTAACGCATCATGAAATCAAAATCACACACACACACGATGATTTTATTAGTAAATTTCATAATGCTCAAAATTAAATATCTGCTTAAGGGTTACAAATAAGTTATATGAGAAATGAATGTATCGTTGAGTGTAACTCAGCTGTAAGTGCATTCATATTGCAATTATGAACAGTTAGAGTGAAAATATTTTGCCAACACTTCGTCTAACTGATCCAGAGCTAAACTCCAAATCCTTTCACTTTTGCATTCTGAGAAGGTTCAACGTCTCAATGTAACCGAACTGTGGTAGGTAAATTTTTTCGGAAACGGTACATTTATATTGTTATGGAAAAGTTCACTTCTTCGTTGTTTAAAAGACTGACTACATAAGACAATATAAAAAATTCGGGAGTTGTTTAATACAACTGTTTAGAATGTATGTCATTGTATCGGAAACATAGATAAAACTGCGTCAATTGCTGTAATAAAATCACTATCTTTAGCTCACATTAAAGGTCACATACGGGTAGAGTCTTGAAACAAGTGTCCAAGTGTATGGAGGACTTTAGGTGATTTTTTTGATTTTGAATTTATATTTTGTTTTATTGTTTTTATAATTTAAGGTAAGTTTAAATTTAGATTTTTGCACGATTTAGATATTAACTTTTCTTTTATATTTTAATGTATGCTATAGTAATTAAGTTTTTTTTTAGTTTAGAAATTTAATTTTAATTTCTATAGAAATTGCAAATAGTTTGTTCAAAAGAAATATTTTTTTAAGTTCTTGTATATAGTTTTGAATAATCGATCTTATGGCATACGATCACTGCCTCTGGGCAGAATTATTTCAATGTTTCATTAATAAGCGACAGTGCGCATGATTTTATGATAATTTAACGTGAAACTTACTATAGGTTTGCTATAATTACTCTTTTACCTTTCAGGGCCTTTGGGGGTTCCCTTCTACCATCGAAGAAATATCTTACCTATAAATCTGCTGTTGTACTATTGTTGAATAAAGGTTATTTAAAGTTCGTGCTGGTTTATTTTCATTTGACTTGTAAGGATTTAAAAAAGTTAGAGATGTTTATCAGAATGAATATCACTTTGCTATTTGACAGCTAGATGTCTCTGAGTCTGCTGTATTTTAGATATCCAGCTGAGATGAATTTAAATGCTTTAGTTATTTCAATTAAACATAGATGGCACTCAAAATGTTAGGTTTTATTGCAAATATCAGATAATCAAAAGCAAAAACGTTTCTTAACCTATGTCCCTGCGCTAATTAAAACTAATTAAATCTACAACAGATATAGGACAGTATCCTTTTGGATATTAACAAAATTAATAAACTTAAGGTGTAAAATTTCAGTTCAGAGTACGCTCTGCACTTTCGGGTTACCGAGTCGTTTTAATTGCACTTGAATTGGCAGACCTGGTTTAAGTTTTTGACACTTGTGGTCCAGATATGATGGCTGACTGTTCTAGAATTTATTGCACCGTTTACTGGATTTGTGTAAACCAAATAGGCCTTGGATGCAATTTTGGATTTCGACCAATCAGGTGGTTGCTCGTTAATTAGGATAATTTTCACCTTTATTCCTGGTAAGTTGAAGCTGCTTTTCCGTTACTTTCTCGCATTTGACCTTGACCCATCATTTGAAGGTCCTGGAAATATAAATTTCCAGTTAAAATTATAATTTTCTCCATTTATTTCAGGAGCGATCTGGACGTGAGTTTGCTTCTTTCACTACCCAATAACAATTCAACTTTTGTTTCGTTTCTAAGGAACATGCAGAAAATTTGCCAAACCATGGATTTCTTGATTCCAAACTGTCATTATGGTTGGTATTTTTGCCTTTTTTTAACTTTATTATATAATTTTCCTAGGAAATTATGTCATTTTCAGCATCCTTATCTCCTGACGAATTTGTGGATACCCATTTGTTGATATCACTGAACCTTTCGAAGATCACTACACAACACTTCTTAGGATCTAACTTACATTGTGTCTAGTCATTTGACTAGACTGGAAGTTTCACAGGTAACTCTTATACTATATAATTACAATTTTAAAAGAAATTTACATAAAGAAAGTCCATCTTTGTTTAACTGTTGTGTTGAAAATCGTTCAAACTTTGTTTAAAGCATGTAACTAACAGCTGTTCTGTTATTGATTATTTTAAAGAACATAGTACAATGCATTTACTTTATTTTCGCCTTTAATTTGTTTACGTTTGGTTTGTTTTAGCGTAGCTGACCCTTTATTTATATGTGGCTCGTTGACCTCTTTCGCCTCAACAGGTTCTACAGTAGATTATCAAGATGGTTCTCCGACATGATATCCTTTTTTTTAAACTGTATTTATCTATTGCGTACACCATACGTAAGTTTCTCGTTATTTGTTTTATTAAGAGGATTATTTTATTTTATCCTTGTTCTACCCGAGTCTGTTTTTATTAGTTTTATTTATTTAATAATCGGGTTTTAATTTCTTTTATAGTTTAAAATACATGACATTATGTAGGTATATTAGATTGTCTTCAATGACTTTAATAAATGAATCACTGCTACACTGCACTGAAATGGGTTCTGCAAAGTGGTGTGTTTCAAATGCCCAAATCTGATGTGTTACTTTTAGAAAACTTTCTTTACAGTTTATCAGGCGGGTCTTAATCGTGTCTCTTTATACAGTTCATGAGCTAAGTACATCAAGTGAACCACGTTAAAATATATTTCTTTCAACATTTTTCCAGAGGAATTTAAGGAGCCACCAAATTTTGGGCATATCTTTTGTACGCCCTTGAGAAACGTTTTATTTCTTCCTCATCAATTACTCGTCAATGTTTGTGAACTCTTTTGGTTTACTTGTAATTTCTTAATTGCAAAAAATTACCAGAAATGAGAGTAGTGGAGGTGGAGCAGTCCTAGTACCTTAAAGAAACGATTTCTTCTTTATTAACCATTTGCTCCTCATTATTCGTTCACTCTATTGGTTTGCTCGTTATTTTTTAGCTGTTTAGCTTTGAAGGCCTTTGGGAAACGATTTATTTCTTCTTAATCGATTAGTCGTCATTGATCGTGTACTCTTTTGGTTTGCTTGTCGTTTCCTAATTGCAAAACATTACCAGAAACGTGAGTAAGTGGAGTTGGTGTAGTCCTAACACCTTAGAGAAACGATTTCTTCTTTAGTAACCATTTGCTCGTCATTATTCGTTCACTTTTGGCTTCCTCGTTATTTTTAAACTGTCAAAATGACCTGAAATGAGAACAGGTGGAGATGATTCAGTTTGAAGGTCTTTAAGAAACGATTTATTTTGGAGGTGGTGCAGTCCTAACACCTTAAAGAAACGAGTTCTTCTTTATTTAACATTTGCCTATCATTATTCGTCCACTCTTTTGGTTTGTTCTTATTTAATTGTAAAAATGACCAAAAACGTGAATACGTTGAAAATAATTCAGTTTCAAGGCCTTTGAGAAATGATTTATTTCTCCCTAATCGATTAGTCGTCATTGTTCGTGTACTTTTTTGGTTTGCTTGTAATTTCTTAATTGCAAAACATTGCCAGAAATGTGAGTGAGTTGGAGGTGATATAGTTCAAACCTCTTTGAGAAAAGATTTCTTCCTTCCTAATCACTTGCTGGCATTGTTTCTGTACTCTTTTGGTATACTCGTCATTCTATAATGGCACAGATCAACAGAAGCGTGAATAAATGGAAGTCATGCTTTATAAAAGCTCCGAGAAATTTCGTTTGCTCATCATTGATCGAGTACTCTTTTTTTTTCATTTGCTTCTAATACTGACTAGATTTAAAGAACATATGGCTCATTTCAGATATGGAAAAACTGGTAAGTCTAATGTTGCTCAACGTGTTTTTGAAAGTAACTAAGAGGCTTTAATGATTTATAGGTAATGAAACAAAAAATAAACTGATACCAGATACCAAAATTAATTGTTGGAATAACTTTTACTGCTTACTACATATCTGTGTAAATAGAGAATGATTATGAAATGGAATTAAGTCGGTCGTTGTGAAGTAATACTATTCACGTGCAGATATCTCCATTTTCATGGGAAAATTCATTACCATGTGTGGGAATAAAGATATTACCTATACTGGGAAAAGTTACGTTTGCATATCGATGTAATATAATCGAGATTGCAACTTGAATTGGCTTCCAGGTACGTATTACGTAAGAATGCGCTTAGATCTACAAAAAATACGTCCCAATATCTCTACTTTTATAGCTTACATTCTGGGATATTGGATATTGACTTTCATACTTATGGTTTCCGATGCCCTATTAGAGTCCCAGCAGAGGCGGACCAAATACGAATTAAAATTGCCATAAAACCTTAACTTTAAAAAGATTATTTGTAGTTCGACTTTGATTGCAAAGCTTTCAGAAGAGGAATCTGCTTAATATTTGTATTCTAAGGAGACTGGTGGATTGTCTTGTACTCGCCCTTAAATTAAAAATAGATCCTTCACTACTGGCTTATTGCTATCAATAATTTTATTTTAACTGAAAATATTGGGCGTAAGTAATTCGTCAATGAGTGGAACTAATGTTCAATTAAATGTATTTCATTTCATTTCAATTAATAAAATAAAACGTAAATATGTACATATAATTTAAAATGTCCAATGAGTCGAAATTAAAGAAAATTGTACTTTTGATAAAATTAAAATCAACTTAGTTTGATTTTCCGTTTGCTGATAGAAATTACCTAGAACATTTATTTCGTATAGTACACCAATGGAAAGAACTAAACTCCCTTAAATAACGTAAAACTTCTTTTAATCTCAATCCGATTGTGCAAATACTGCATATACTCTTCTAGGAGGATGGTTAGAATCTATTTAAATAAAGTTTGGAAACTGAATAGAATAAAGTAATTGCAAGAAGTAACTCAGCTAAATTTTCAGCAGTTCTCTAACTTTAGTTAACTTTATTTAAATAAGATATTCAATTTACTTACAATTATTACTATATTAATAATTTTCAAGAGTTTAAGACTGGGATAATTCTTAGACTAAAATTAATTGCGTTATAATAATGGGTTTCAGTTTACATTGCGATTATAAAATAAATCGAAGTAAAACTACTTTGTGATTATTCGTTAAAACAGTTGAATAAAACCGGGATTAAAGAAAATTAATAGGTAAGAATAATTGGGCTGGTTAAATATTAGTTGTATCAGGGTAGGACTGGACGGCCCCGTAAGAAATTATGAAGAACTAAGCTTTCGTTATCTAAAATATACTTTTAAATCTTTTTTGTTACAAATATTCAAACTAATAAAACAAGCATCTTGGGATTTTTCTCTGTAGAACGTATAATAATAGATAATCAATGTTTTTCAGGCATAAATACTGTGTGTTCACCTTTAGCCTGTTCTCTGTCTTTCGAATAACTTACAACTCGAAAAACGTTGTCTGAATTTATTTTGATGCGAGGGATACGATACCAAATAGGTGACGTTTATTTTAGGTCACGGTATACGTTGTACATATTTGTATACCTCGAGTTATTAAATGTTTCATTTCACTTGTTTAGTTGTTTCGCACTTTCATTTATTGAGTAATAATCAATATTTTGATGTTACAAACCAATAAACAAAGAGAACATTTTTTGCGTTAAACTTTCTACCGTAGTAATTAATCAATAATTATCTCTCTCAAATTTTTCATGTGGGGTTTCACACGAGTATAAATAACCCCAAATAATTGCAATTTGATTAAATAATTAATTGTTTAACCCTGACCAATTATAATTAACTTTTTAGTATGGTCCAAGGTAACAAGTTTTTTTCACTGCAGCATAAGTGTTAAATCGTTAATAATCCAAACAAACCAACTATGTATTTAAATAATATTTAATATTTATAGCTTAACCGTCGCTGTTCAAGTAGTTTTATTTTGTTAAGTATGGTTTCGTGTTTATTTAGCTTATTATGTAATATTGATTGCAGCAGATGAATTCTTTAACCGAGCTTTAAACTTGACCTTTTTTGTTGGCACACAATACTGGTTGGCGATTTTCGGTTGTTTTGAATAATTGAATTTTTAAATTCAGAAAAGTTCTAACAAAACAACAATTATAATTAATCTATAAGTAGAATCGTTACAAAGAATATAATTTTGTTATAGCATCCAAGGCATCCTAGATTCAAAAGTTAAAACAATCAATTTTGGTTTTTCTTATGGGCGCCATATTGGATTTCACATTTTTGAAAAGAGCACTTTTTTCTGATTACGATGATGTATCATATGTTAAGGGCAAGTTTCACATTTTGATCCAAATTTCAATCACATCGATTTTACGAAGAGTGCTTTGGAAGTAACATCAACACTTGTTTAACAAAAAGTTTTCGGTTAAATTGGGAATTCAATTTCTCTTCCAATTAGTGCAAAATATGCCCTTTTGTATCAAACGATATCCCACAATTTCAAATTTTTATTGTCCAAAACAATAGGAAAGTTATAGCACTAATTTCGTTTTCGGTAAACACCGTGGGCCAAATTTTTTTAGAACCCTTTTTGATCTTTTATAAGGTTTCTAATCTGATTTTAATGAAAAAGTTTTAAAAAATATAAAGGAGAAAGTTAAGGGAGGCTATGTGGGGGTTCTATTTATAAAGCCTTGCTTTTAAGGACTTACAAAAATTACCCTGTTAATTTAAGTTTCAAAAATAGTAAAAACTTTTGAAAAGTGTCGGACTAAAGCCAAAAAATATATATATATAAGATCAAAAAGGATTCCAAATAAGGCCCATGGAATATAAGGCTAATTTCTGTATTTGCTTTAATGTGGACAATTTTGGATTGGATTAAAATAGGCCAGTCAAAAACCAACCTAAAAATTCATCACGAAATATAAATACAAAATACTTACCCAAAAATAGTAGAAATAAGTTAAAATACACCATATTTTCACGAGTTGATAGACTAGCTACTTCTCGATAACAAACTGGATATAAATATCTTTGTTTGCTAAATACTAATATTATTTATTTTTTTAAATAATTCAAATTCTACATGAACAATTAAAGTTTAGTTCATATGTAGATTATATACATTACCTGGAAAACTAAATGATTATTAATGCTTGACCAAACACGCGTGTTTGTTATGAAGTAATCTTATCTAGACATTCTAACGTTCCAAAATTGTTTAATATTACTTTACCAGCAACAGTAACCTTTTATCACTTTGTATTTTCAATAACTGCCCATTTAAGATACGGAAAAATGGTGAATAAAAGAGTTGTAGTGTTAAGCCGGCGCTACACGATGCGTTAAATAATGCACGCAACGCTGGAGCCAAATAAATTAACTAGTTTCACAACACGTCGATTCGAAGTTATTACTTCTCATCAGCACAGAAATAAGAGAAAGGACCAAAAATTAAGAAATATCAAAAAAATAATCGCTGTTCATAATATTATTTTTCAAGGTAGTGTATTCTATCACTTATAAAGAAGTAGAAGTACAAATAACATATGAAATGATGTGGGATAATATGAAAATATGACAACCTTGTGTCAGCATAGCTCGAACGTGAGTGCAAAACTTGAACAATTTGAGAGCCCTCGTGCGACTGTATTAATTAAATGCCAAAATGGAATAATTATTCCAGTTGTTTGCAAATTACATACAGTTTCAATTGTCTTCACCCCTCCAAGTAAACATAATTAGGAAAAAAACAACACAGTAGTTTCTCATTTAATTACCTCATAAAAGATAAAGAATATTTTTCTCACACCTCAAAACCATTTAAAACAACATTAATTCAATTTTAGAGTTTACAAAATTAAGGTCAGGTTTTTACATAATAAATTAAAAAATTTTAATTGATGATATCTCAATTTATTTTATATTTACATATTCTGGGATATTGCAAGATGCTTCAATATTACTAATGTTTCTATATATCCGTTATGCCGGCTATTATATCTGTAAAAATTCGCTTTGAAAAACCCATTGTTGAGTAATATTTTTTTCAAATTTAGCACAAGGTAATAAAGAAACGTATAATACAACTGGATATTTCACAACTTCAATTAATTAAGTTGAACATCTGGAGTATACGTGAAATATATAAGATTTTCTAAAAATTACCTTGAATAAGTTGGGCTCATCATTATCAAGTTTCTTGTTAAGAAACTGTTGCAACAAATGAGATTCTTTTAAAAACATGATTTAATGGCATGCAAATTGTTCAAACATGAACCACTTATAATAGTTACATACAGGGTGTCTATATGAGTAGTGTCTAAACTGAAAGAGGGAACGCATTTTTATTTGAAGGTTTGCAAAGAGATGCAAGTTCCTAACTAATAAATTTTGCCTTTTTAACACGCTTTTATTATTATTATTATTATTTTATTAGCTTCACCTGTTTGTTTGTATGTTTCAATTTAAAAATGTCAAAAAAAATTTAATTGAAAAATGTCAAAAAAATTTCATTTCAAGAATTCTGAAAAAAATTCGATTTAAAAAATTTTGAAATGAAAAATAAAAAAAAATTTGAATTGAAAAATTTTTAAAAAATTTTGATTTCAAAAATATAAAAAAAATTATAATTTAAAAAAACTAATAAAACACGCTTTAAAGGGAAACTGAACTAAAATATAAAAAATAATGTTTGCGTGGGGTGCTAACTCTACTTTAATCATACACTTGGAGTAGTTTTCCACACACACCAAAACACTTTTGCACACACTGGAAAACTACTCCAAGTGTAAGTTCTACACCAAAGGTTCCAACCCCTCTTCAGGAATAAAATCTACTTTAATCAATAGCTACCAATGAAATATCTATAACAATTGATATCATGCACCCCACGCTTTTTTACAATAAAATTATGTTTTGTCAATCACTTGATTCTTATTTTAAACTTAGTAAAAAGCATTTAATTATATTGAGTTAGTGGAATATTTATCACTGTTGAACAAAATCTTAATAGATAAACATTATTTTTTACTTTTTAGTTCGGTTTCCCTTTAAAGCGTGTTTTTATTTTTTTAAACTATAATTTTTTTTTTATTATTTTTGAAATCAAATTTTTTAAAACTATTGAATGCGTAGTAAATATTCCCCCAGCAACTGTTCAACAGATGGCTCTTTGGCTGACCGGTATGCTTTTTGATTGTATATACACAAATAAGATAAATTATATTGCAAAACCACATTTTCAAATACAAAATACTAAATAATTTGCTAATCTTGCAATTGAGTAACAAAATATTATACGTAAAGGTTAATCTGAACATACATTTCCCATTATTTCTAACGCAACCAAAACGACCACATATATTAAATCATTGAACAAAAATTAAATAATTTTAGGCAATAAAAAAAAATTAGATTTTTGTTATGAAGAAATGTGATTTAAAGATTTATACATAATTTAGAAACAAGTTACGCTATCTTAGAAATGCACCAACTTATTCTTTTTATCTGCTGAAACAAAATAAATTATGTGTTATTTTGTCAAAAGATTGGCACCCATATCTAAATCTGTTGTCTCATTTTAATTAAAGGAATACGAATTTAAAAGGCGCTGTTTATTTCAGAAGCGCTCTTTCTTCGGAAGAATGGAAACCTGGAAATGTTTTCAAACTCCAACATTGTCGTAGAGCTTTAAGATCTTTAAGGTACCCACATCTTAACCTCAACGCTTAATCGTGTCCCAATTTTGATTAAAACCTGTCTGGGTTAAGAGACCAAGCTATTGTACTACCTCGCCGATTATTTAACAGCTTCTTATTAATTTCAGTTATCACCTTGTATGTACTAATCCCGAAACACAGATATAATTACTGGTACTAACTGTACGTATAAGTATACGTGAGTTCTAAATCTTTGTACGTACGTTTAAAAATGCGGTGTTAGTAACGCAATTAAAATAAATATACTTAACTGTACATGGAATGCCCAACAAATGGTATAATTTTGAGAACCAGATAATGGGGAAAAATACCAGCCTCAAATTAATGAGCTGCAATAAAAAAATTATGGCACGGAAAGGTTCATTTCATAATTAAAATGTTGGGCCAAATTGGGATGTTGAATCTGCTACAGTTAATTAGTATAACTATAAGCATTATTTATTCAGACAATCTAATCGCAAAATATATACCTATGTGGAGATGGAACCTCCTGGAATAATAATCATATTTGTAAAACTTTATCTATAGAAAAGATCATAAAATATGGTGTTACACAGGGTTCCATTTTGGGTCCGGTTCTTTATTTGATTTATATAAATGGCACTGTAAATAGTTTTCCTCAACCATTTTTTTCTTTTTTTTCTGATGCCACAACTATTGTATTCAATCAGAAAAACCATGAAAATCTCAAAGCTTTTACTCAGATATCTATGAATGATTGGCTTAGTGTTAATAAATTGTTGTTAAATGTAGACAAAACATTTAATATGACAAATCGTAAAAAATTTTAGGAAATCATATAATAATTAACAACTCAAATGGGATGTATTAATAATTTAAATACTAAACTCTGTTAGTAGGACAAGTTATATTTCATTTCAACAAGAATTGAAAATATAATGTTAAAATTTAATACATAGGTCAAAGATGTGGAGATCATAAAATGTTAGGAGACTCCCCGTCAACTCTCGCCTTATTACTTCAGAGGAAGTTTTAATATAATGAGAGTCAGTTTAAAGTCCCCAGCGAAACTGTGCAACTGAACAGAACGAGAAGGCAGACATTTTAGGTGTAGTAAGTTTAACAACGGTGTTGATAGGATCCAAACCGACCTGTGAGATATCATTCAGGATCGGTACAGGACCTATTTCATCAACATTTTATTTGAATATTGTTGCTTGTTTGGGGTGGTTTTGGTAGAGGAACCAAGATGTTTTGTAGATATGGTAATACCCCCTGAACGCAGCCTCACATTCTAACTAATGGCTGGGAAAACGTGGAGGAAATATTAAAGATGTTATCTATTTATTTTGATCTTGAAACCTTAAGGATAATGAAATAAGTTCTATAATTACTTAACTAGAACGCATGGATGAGGTAGATGGTTAATCATGATTTGATGTTGCAGTAAGTAAATTATTAATATCAAGACGAAATAGAATCTGAGATATAACAGATCCTTCCAAAGCACCATAACTGAAAGGAAATATTGCTGAGGGAACTTTATCAATCCCGACTTAAAGTGAAGAGTTAAGGAAACAATTTGATATCCACGAGTACTGAGTCATTAAATTATAAAACGGTGATAATTATCAAATGTTTCATTCCTTATATGCGCAACATAATATGTAAGAAATTGTTGGTGTTCACTTAGAATACCCTTCAATTCAGGAAGTTTATTTATTATTCTAATTCCTTCTTCATTTCGTTTGTTTTGTCTGTTTGTTCCCCCTTTCCTTCCTGCCATTATTCCCTCCTCTTTCTTAGTTATCTTCTTCCTTCATTCTTTCCCTCTCTTTCTCCCTATTCACTTCTTCACTTACTTGTCAAATCAATCATAGAAAACCTTTACAATATAGTCAAATATCAAATAATTTTAAAATCTAAGTCCAGTTCGTAATTCATTTTATCTTTAATCATGAATCTGATGTAAGTATCAGACAGGAAAATCATGTGAGCTAGCCATACATGAGCTTACTCACAGAATAGAAAGGGCACTGGACAGCCGGGAAACGGCTATAGGAACCTTTCTGGACATTGAGGGGGCTTTCGATAACACCTCATACGACTCTATAAGCAGAGCAGTGAAGAGACGCGGGGTCAAGCAGTCGATAACAATGCTGGGCTCCACGACAGAGGAGGTGTCGGCAACCAGGGGCTGTCCGCAGGGGGGTGTCCTATCACCCCTGTTGTGGTGTCTGGTTGTTGATGAACTCCTAGAACACTTAGAACAGCAAGGAATATATGCGCAGGGATATGCAGATGACATCACCATCCTGGCAACAGGAAAATTTGAGGGCGTCACATCAGAAATGATGCAAAGAGCCCTCAAAACGGTAGATAAATGGTGCACCCAGGAAGGTCTATCCGTCAATCCAGGAAAGACCACAGTGGTAGCTTTTACAAGGAAAAGAAAAATTCAAAACCTGAAGAAACTATTTCTTCGGGGAAAAGAATTACAAATGAGCGGTGAAGCCAAGTATTTGGGACTAACTCTAGACACCAAACTGAACTTCAAAGCTCATATAGGGAAAGTGACCACCAAAGCCACGCGGGCCCTATGGGCTTGCAGACGAATGGTGGGCAAAAACTGGGGACTACAACCACGAATGGTACATTGGCTGTACCAAAGGGTTGCGATACCAATAATAACCTACGCCTCCCTGATCTGGTGGCACAAAGCTGGAAAAGGAGAGTCGTTGAGGAAACTAAACAAGGTACAAAGACTTGCGTGCCTAGGGATAACGGGGGCCATGACAACAACGCCTACCGCAGCTATGGAAGCACTGCTATGCCTACCTCCATTAAATCTAGTGGTGGAGAATGAGGCACTGATAGCGACTTACAGGCTAAGAAACAACGGGTATGAGACCTTTCCAAGAAAAGGATATCATACAGAAATAGCCCAACAACTGGGAAATAACCGACTACTTGAAATGCAGTCTGACAGAATCAGCACTACTTATAACTTCACAAAAACCTTCAGGGTGATTATACCTGATAGGGAAGATGAGGGTAAAAGGCAGATGCGAAGTCACTCAAATGATACCATATGGTATACGGACGGATCAAAAACGTCAAGTAGTACCGGAGCAGGAATTGCGGGAGACCAACCAGGGATATACTTCAGTCTGAACCTGGGCAGCACTGCAACCGTGTTCCAAGCAGAAATAACAGCCATAGAGGCTTGTGCACAAGAAATGGTACGGATGTCTTACATTAACAGAAGAATCCGTATCATCACTGACAGTCAGGCAGCTCTTAGAGCTCTGGAGGCAGTAGAAATACGTTCCAAAACAGTAAGAAATTGCCTGAAGCCCCTGGCGAAACTAGCAGAACACAACAATGTGCAATTGGAATGGACGCGAGGACACCAGGGAAATTCAGGTAATGAGAAAGCTGACAGGCTGGCCAAAGAAGGAGCAAAGAAAGCCTTGATAGGACCCGAGCCGACATGCGGGATCGCATATAGCACCGCAAAAGGCGCAGTAAAGGAACTTTTAAGACAGAAACACAACTTGCATTGGAGAGAGGCACCAGGAATGAGACAATCACGCATATTCTTAGGTGACCCATCCAAATCAAAGACTAACGAATTGCTGAAGCTGAGCAGAAGACAGCTAAGCTGTGCAGTGGGTATTTTAACAGGACACTGCACGCTAAACAAACATCTCACCAACATAAAGGTGAAGGATGATCCAGATTGTAGGATGTGTGGTGAAGAGGAAGAAACACCTCACCACATCATATGTGAATGCCCGGCCCTAGCGGCGAGAAGGATTGCACACTTCGGTGAACCATCAGTGACACCGGAAGAGATAGCTAATGCTCCCATCGACCGTATACTCGCCTTCGTGGGAGGAACGGGTCTCATGGAATAGGGAGACTATGGGGGTACAATAAGCTTCAGCTTCAGTACAGCGGGCCAAAAGACCGCAACCTATAAGGAAAAAAAAAAAAAAAAGTATCAGAAATCTTGCATTTTAAATTGAAATTCACCAACTCTTGGTTACTGTGTTGATATAGGTACTAAATCCTAAAATTTAATTTCACGATGGATAATTATTCCAAACGGCCTAATGACCATGCGGTTTGTCATTTCCAAATTAACTACCACAGAATATCCAATCACTGCTGAATACATTTGTAAGAACATTCATACATCAATCACACTTTCTACCGTGTCATATATAAAAAAAATGCTTGAATAATAATAGGCGAGAGTGTTCTTGAAAACGAAATTTGGTAAACAAAAATATTTACAAGTTCATTTCACCGGTGAGGACTTCAAAGTATAATGGAAGTGGTTGCTTAATTTCTATGAAATTAGTTTTCAAGACGTGTACATAATAAATAGCTAAAGAACCACTTGAACGTATGTGTGAAATATTTTATATAAAATTTATTTCATATAATTTAAAATATTACTAAATAAAATACCTATAACTGATGTGTGGTTCCCATTTACTTAATTTTATTTATACTGTACGTTTATCATGAACTCTTCACTAAACTGTAAAAGCCATGAATTATTATTACTCAATTCGCGTTAATATTTCCAGTTGTGAAGCATTAATGGATGTATTTTCTCTATTTCAAAATATATTTCATTACACGTGTATTTTCGAAATTTTCGTAATATATATTTATGTGTGAATATGAGTAAATATTTTTCCATTATGAGAGTATATTTCCAGATTAAAATTTTATGAAATTATGCCGCAGGTAGTTTGCGTAAGCAAATAAATTAGATAATAGAAATATTTTTCGGGCAATCATTAGTAATAAAAAATTAGGTAGAGTGCAAAACCTAAAATGCTACAAAAGACTTGGAAAAATGAATATGAATTTTTTTTTAAATATACTTGAATTAAATAAATTGAAGCTCTCTCATTCATCCGAAACGAGGACTCGTCAGTTCATTCTAATCTGTGTTTTCGCTATTGCCCCGATTAACGTTGCTGATATGACAACTGTTAAGGTAATAAATGCTAAAATATATGATTTATGATATTTACGGTATTCTCACCTCATTTATTTGGCACTAGTCTCTTAAAATAATTAGTTTAATTTTATAATTAACGTTAATATTGGAAGAATTAAGTGGCATAGTAATTTAATAATTATGTATATTTACAGATAATTACGGTTAATGTATTTTTAATAGAAATTTTCATGCATTTTTTTGTATTTGGTGTGCTTTTTTACAATTCAGTTCGGTAACATCAAGGCTCTACCAGGCCTTCTTTTTGACCATTATCATATTAGCAAGCTCATTATTATTTCACATCTAATTATTTCCAAAAAAAAAAATCGACAATAACAAAACCATGTCCCAGACATGCTCTAGAAACTTTATTTGTTAATGCACATTATTAAAATTTTGTCCTCAATGACTCTCATTAACTAAATGCGGACGCTAGAACTGAAACAATAATGTTCATGTATTCAACATTATGTAGGATATATCACTGCAATTATTTCTCAGGAGTACTATGGCTATGTTTTTGAGACCAATAAATTGTTATTTCATTCCAAAATTTAGACAAAATTGTATCACCTCAGAAATTTTATCCAGACAATTTTGATTGTCGAAAACTTGTTTCAATTTGACCTCGTGCGTTTGCACCGCACCACAAATAAAACACAGACATATTTAATATGACTAATTAAATACGTAAACAAATAATTCCTGAAATATTTTCTACTTTCTTTTTAACCGAATTAACACGTCCTTTCTCCGCAGCTTCAAGTAAGTAAAAACATTAACAATGCATACTGATTGACATTATATCGCACTTCCCTATTCCCTTCGAGGTATAAAACCGTGATTTATTAGGTAATTCCACTGGCGGAAGTGCACTCATCCTATTCTCATGTAAATGCTGCAGGCGAAGCCGGTTGAATACGTTTTTCACTTGTAAATGTTGCGGCACGTTGCTTTATTTCTAATTCACTCTCTTCGAAATCTTTAGTAAGGTAGTGCTAATAAGTAGCTAATAATTAAAGTGCAGTAATTCATTTTAATGGCGTTGGCACTGGCAGAAAGAAGGACAAATAAAAAATTGTAATAGTAACAGTAATAAATAAAATAGAATAAAGTTGCATACAAAAATAATTGATTATTTGTTGCAACAATTAATTAGCCGAGTTATTAATTAACTAAATTAAATTTTAACTCTAATGAGTTCACAGAACTGATGATAAAACCACAAGATATTCAAAACTTTTTTTTGCTCAAAATTTTTGACTCGCTTTGGTCCTGCGCAGGACAGAAACCTTTATCTTAAAGAACTGCAAAAATGAAGCGCATGCCTTACCATATTGCCACCCTGTAGAAGACAATCATTAAAATTCATTGGGCACTTCCTCAATTCTTACGTGCCTTTAATGAAGACATAATGGCTGCAAAGACGATATGAATATTAACAAATCGGCATCAACTTTCCTCATTGTGGTTAACAGTCGGGGAAATACGACAACTTAAATTCGGATAGTGCTGAAGAAATTGTAATTAATCATATTACTCGTTTTTGCTTAATTGAGAATGAAGCTTGAAATTAGAACGAATTTCACACTGGCTTGTTTTGAAGGCGTAGGTAAAAATGTGAAGGCGACGAAGAAGGTGGCCTTGGCGTAGAATTTCTTGTAAACGCTGAAGATTTAAGAAAATACAGTTTTAATTTGTTTTCAGATGATAATACAAGTATATTTTAAATGTAAATTTACTTAGAATGTTTTAATAGCAATGCACTTATTTTCTGGGTTCTCTTTTTGATTATGGACTTCTTGGGAATGGATAGAATGGAATAAACAAATAGACAGCAGCCTGCATGATCTGATGGAACTTTACACAAATTCGATTTATTTGGGCTTCAACTAGAACTTAAAAAAATGATATAGCAGCAAAGAGTTTAATTCTGTCACCAGCATCAATTTTAAAGCATTTGAAATTTACGTCTTGGATACCTTCTGCCTTAAACTCAAATGTTGGTTTCATTATATGGACATCTGCATTATCTAGCAATGAGCAAAATAAGAACTTCAAATTTCTTCGAACAACCTTCGATTTTTCTATGGCAATTGGAAAAGAAGAAGAGCGAAGAAGAACTTTGGAGTTAGTCAATCAACTAAGCCAAAGATATTAATTGGTCAATATAATTATGGCCTAATTGTTCCTAGGCAGATAACTGAACCAAAAGTAGATCAACCGGTAATGTCTCGATCAAAACTAGGTTGGACTATTAATGGAGCACTTAATAATACTGTTGTGGATGATGGAACACGTCATGTCATTCTTTGCTGTGGTCATGTTACTGATGAAAATTTGCACCTATTAGTCAAGGACAGCTTTCGATTAGATTGTTTTGGACTGAAACCTCAAGACAAAGTAATCAAATCTGTAGAAGATAAAGAAGCCGCTAGCATAATGGAGAATACTTTGAGAAACATCGGTGATAGATATGGAGAAATGATGAAACTTTTCCTGAGAGTCAAGTTAATGCTAGAAAGCGTTTATTATGCATGGAACGAAAAATGGATAAAGATCCTGAGTTTCCCAAACAATACCTATGTAAGTAAAAATAGAAGAATACTTTACAAAAGGATACAAGAATTAGATCATTCAGAAATTATAAACACTTCGAGAACATGGTACTTGCCTCATTTTGCTGTTTGGTACATTAACAAACCAGGGAAAATTAGACTGGTTTTTGATGCAAGGTCCAAATTTCGTTCCTTCGTTAGTTGCTGTCTTGTGGCGTTTCAGACAAGGAAAAATTGCTTTCAGAGATATCAGAGAGATGTTTCACCAAGTTGTAATTAGGACCGAAGATAGATAGATGTGCGCAACGTTTCTTATGGCGGGGAATGGATAGATATTGTAAACCAGAAGTTTACGAAATGAATGTGATGATTTTTGGAGCTGTTTCATCGCCTTCGGTGGCTCAGTACGTAAAAAATAGAAATGCCCAGAGATATGCGTCAAAACTTCCAGATATTGTCAGAGCAATTGAAAAACACCATTATGCGTAGACGATTACCTTGATTCATGTGACAGTGTAGAATATGCTATCAAGAGAATAAAGGAAGTTATTTACGTTCACAGAAGAGGAGGATTTGAATTTGAAAATTCCTACGAAGGGAGAAGTTCTTCGATTAATTATGTCTATATTTGATCCATTGGGTTTTCTTGCACCATAGATCATTAAAGCAATAATCTTAATGCAAAATATTTGGAGGAGCAATGTTGATTGGGATACTGAAATAACTGAAACGCTGTTCGTTATTTGGAGAAGTTGGCTTAATGAACTTCAAGAACTAGCACCAATTATTATTCCCAGGTATTATTTCAAATCTGCATATGTTTTGTGATGCCAGCTATAAGCTTACGCTACGGTTGCATATTTGAGGGCGACAGGTGGACATGTATATACGTCTCTTGTAACATCAGAAAATAGAAGATTTTCAATGTTTGTTGCTTGTCGAATTGGGGAAATACAAGCAGAAACTGATATGTCTGAATGGCATTGGATATCTGCTGAACTGAATATTGCAGATCAGGCTACCAAAGAGACAAAAAAGATTGATTTTACTCCTGATAGTGTTTGGTTGAATGGACGAGAATTTTTGAAATTAAGACAAGAGTTTTTATTCTACTACACACATAAATAGAAAAGCTGTGATTGGTGGAGCTCGCTTCCCTTCAGAAGAAGGCCACAACAGGATGAACAAGAGAACTTGCAAAATATTCTACAATTGATCAGGCTTACAATCAAAATGCGTCTAGAAAAGTTGTTTAGATAATCGTAATTCAAGAGAAATGTTATCTTCGTTTGTAAGTTCAAAATCGTGATGGACCATCAATAGGACAATTTTAAACATTGATAACTCCCATAACTCTGGAACAATCTTGCATGTTTAAAATAAAGAGTCTATAAAAGTGCTTAAAATGGTATTTGCAATTCTCGAATTCAGCTTTTACTCGATGTTCTACAATCACATTTCCACTGAATGAAAGTATGAAATGCAAAGATTAGTTTTACAAAACGATTAAAATAACTTTTGTATGAAACAAACAGGTTTAATCGACTTTAAGCCAGATGCGTGTAACCACTTTCATTTTTGTTTAATTCAGTTTGTAAAACATGTAACATGAGTGTAATTCAAATTGTCGGTTATGAGCTATATTGTGTGGTTTTCACTTATTTGAAATATCAAACAAAATTAAAATTACGTATAACTATAGTAGAAAAGAAATTTACTAGAATATGTAAAAAAGACCCAAAAAAAAATTTATAACCGACTCTTAAGTCACCAAAGTAACTCCCGGAAAATCCTAGGATTTTGTGTTAGGTAAAGAGAGACCAGGCTCTACAGTTTATTATGGAGTCCGAATCACATCTAGAGTTTCGATAATTCTCTCTCCATCTAAGTCTGAAGCAAATCAGAAATAAATTTTTAATTTACTCCAGGATGGATTTGAACCATCGATCTTTGCAACCAAAAATAATTAAAAAGAAACAGGCACTATCCACTATCCATTATAACGGACCCTGTATATTGAAAATGATTTACTTTTAAGTATTTTTAGCATACAATCGTAGATATGAATGGTTTCCAACCTGGGCAGCAAAACTAAGTTAATTAAAAAAGTGCGAAAAAGTACGTGAATTAAATTATTTATCAACCACTGTACTACCTACTAAAATTACTAAAATATATTAGCATGACCTGGATCTATAAAATCTTCCAATACCTAATCAATTTTCTGTTTTACATGAATGATTAAGAAAGCCTGACGCTTTTATATCACGTACCTAATAAAGAAATATTTTCCTGTGGGAAAAGGTAAGTAATCATCTTGATATAGTCTTCCTATGTTATCGCTTATGTTTTCTAGCATTCACAAGATGAATACAAATTATATTAAAACTCCTATATTAGACGTATCTCGACGTATATCTCTGAAATAAACTTTCAAGGCACGCATTGTTAAAGCTGGATTTGCTGACGTCAAACAATTCAAATAACTTCTCGAAACAGTTTTGAAGGGTTGCAATTTCTCTGATTTACTTGCAAATTACGTATAGACATTTTATACACGGGTACTATACTAGCAGAAATCGGAGAGAGAAATGTATCAAATGTGGAGTTCCACAACTGCACATTTTAATAATGACTAATATACTGCTTCCAAAGCCGGATTTTGTTCTAGATATGTACGATCTTTAGCGGCAACTTCAATAATTATTTTGCGCATTTTAGGTTCATTTACGCTTAAATCATGAAGCAATGAATTTACTTGTAAAAAAATGTTCAGAATGAAAACATCATTTTTTTATTTTCCTCCCTGGGAAAATATTCAAGTACGCTTCTGACTTTTTTCTAATGAAGTATGTTATAACAATTAATCATTCACGCTATACAATATGTAATAAAAGATATATTTTCTTTTTAATTACAAAGCAAAAAGAAAGTCCTACTTTATTAATTATAACAATAATATCATGCTGCTGATGATTTTCATCATAATTTAATGCGCCTGCTGCATGTCCGGTCGTTTTAATTATCACTTTTTGTAGGAATCATAAAGTTCGGTTTGCTATAACTTTCTATTGAATAAACTGGTGACCTACACCATTACTGAAATGCAATAATGGTCTTAGTTTCTTATTTTTTGCGGCAATGTTAAGGTTAGGAGATAGTTTATTGCGTATTTTTTAGAAACAGGAAAGAAATTAATACCGAGAACTAAATACGGAGTGGTCCAAAATAAATACGCCAGTAGAGTTTGACTTAAAATCTGTTTTTCAAAGTATAGCTGGTATTTGTTTTTTTTCTACTTTTCTAAATTCGACTAGGCCTGTCTCTTAAAGCAGATTTTAATTTTGGTTAAGATCGTTAAAGTTAGTCAAGTAATAGACGAGATATTACAAATTTTGTGAAAGACAAAAAAAGTTAGACATTAAGAAGAATATTGATATGCTTCAAAAGTTTTGTTTTACAACTTTTTTGTTTAATTTTTTTATGTTAAGTAAAATGAAACCTAAAACCTTGTCGATCATATCCACATATTGGATTTGTAAAAAATACCTATGAAATTGCAAATGAGGATTGTTTTAAAAAATCGTAATGTTTTTCAAACCAGCTGGCAATTTTTTTTAATATGTAATAAGTTTCAATAGATCTGTCGCATAAAGCAGCCTTCTTTGATTTAAGACAATATTACATATAGAAAATGATTAAATAATAACCAAATCAGAAGGGAATTGGGCGTACAAAAAACCTATGCTTCCAAATTTTCGTTAAAAATTTTTTTGTTCGCTGTTCTCTTTTGTGTTGTTGGGGTTTTATCAAAATTTAGAAAACTGTTTTCTACTTTTCATCTTATCAAAAATTAATCTAATTTTTGGCTATGCCAATTGAAAAATAATCTATTGTACTAAGCTTGTTTAACAAATTGGTGCATTTTCATTAAAACAAAATGGTAGATATTATGAAACGTAGAAGACAAAGCCCAATAAAAAACGTATCCTCTCTGAAAAGAGATTCGGCTCAAAACGTTTGTGTAAAGAGTTTCTTTGTTTAAGGACTGTTAAAAACAATTTTTTTATTTAAATGTTTTGTTATATCTCTATTACTAGTAATGTGATTACATCCAAAATTAGTATTTGGGTTTCTTTTTTGAGCCGCTGAGAAAAGTCGTGTTAACAATTGTGGCGAATAACGTAGAGGGCGCTGGGAATGCCAAATTTTGTTTTGGTCATTAATTTTTTGAGCGTCAACTTTTTAAAAAAGTAATTTTTGTTTTTTTATGCAGCATTAAAGCATACGTAACACAGGAATACCGGTAAAATGCACCGTTTTCGAGAAAAATGCATTTACTTAATATTTCCTATAGCGCAATGAAGAGAATTATGTAAAATTTAAATTATCAATCTACCAGGTACGGGTGATTCCTATATAACGTTCTCACCCCAACTTTTTGGTTTCTCTTTGGAAATAAAATTATAGCTATTAACATATCCAGGAATTTTATGAGTATCATAACTGCCGCAGATGTCGGTTCGAAATCCGAGCTCGTAGAGCGAGGATTTTAAAACATTTAAGGCCGTTGTGATTCATAACATCCGTGATTTGTTCAATAGTTTATCGGTTTCAGAAAATAAAGACATTATTAGATATTATAAGAAGCAGGAGCAGTAGTGATACATTAATAGGTATTTATTTATTATTGTTTGGAGTTTTCTCTCTGTTTGTATTAATAAATAGCCCTATAGTTTCATTATTTATTATTTCATTTGTTGACAGTTGTTGACAGATCTGTATTGTAATATTACCGTACAAGCTGTTGGCATGGCAATAAATATTACTGTACAACTTTAGTTATGACTTACTTACCAGCCTACTTTTGTAGGTATATGTAAACAAAGGATTAATATCCTGAAACTGATAAAAAATATTTAACGTAACTTATAGTATTTTTTTCCAAGGATTTCGAAAATTTCAACAAAAAAAACAATTGAAAGTCAAATAAATAGGAAAACACAAAATTTTTTTTAATAGAGTCCTGTTGTATATTTTAACAATTTTGTAAAAAGGTTTAAATTCTCTTTCCAAGTATAACACAATAATATATGTTTACCTTCATATTTAGTAAAATACTGATAATAATTAAAATAATAATAATAATTATCAGTACCTATATTAGTAAATATGAATGTAAATACATGTTATATGTATTTTTGGAAACAGAATTTAGAGCTTTTTCAAAATTGTAAAAATATACAAGGAATTCCATTTAAAAAAAAAACAGTGCTATGTGTTTTCTCATTTCTATTTAATATAAATATGTTATAAATTATTTAACTTCCAATTGTTTTTTGTTGAAATTTTCGAAATCCTTGGAAAAACTACTATAAGTTACGTTAAATATTTTTGTTTTATTTCCAAAGCATATGACTAAAACTATCAGTAAGATAATTCAGTATAATAGATGAAACGCAGTTTTTGAGAGGAGAGATTTTATTAATTTAAAAAATTAAGCAGTTTAAAAAAATTTATATACAAAAATTTGCTAAGTTTTTAAGGAAGCAAAATGGTACTAAGGTATGTTCAGCTAAAGTGATTTATTTTTACTCAAGGAACCTGTTACAGTTTGGCCCATTCCTTAATGGACAATTTAAAGTTCAAGCAAAACTACAATATACTTATTTATGTTATATTCTGCACTGGCTCATTGTTCGAGAAAAACTGAATTTTCTTAAAAACTATCCGGAATATATTCAAATATTCAACTTTATGAATCGCCACCCTACAGTGCCAATCTAAGTCTAGCGAGATGAATTTGAGAATAGAGTATATAAAAGTGTGAAAATAAGGGATATTACCTATCCTAAAGAAAGAGTTACTAATTGCTTTTATCAAATTCCCCAAGGAATGAATTCAGTTGGTAGTATACAACAATGCCCTCACTTTAGATTATATGATTCAATTTATTTTATGTATTAATGTTTAATTTTTGTAAATAAATATTTATTACAATAAAAACTATTGTAAATTTTCAGAACGTCTTTCATATCGAATAATAATATTTTTACAACGTGAATATGTGGTTGTAATTGTTCTAACTTTACTTTATACCCATCATATTAAGTAAAAATCCTAGAAGCATAGGTATTTTTTTTGTGCTTCTTAATCTCTTGTGAATTCTGCACAGAATTTTTAATAACTCCTCTTACTTGACTGGTTTTAATGGCCTGTAATCTTAAATTAAAGACGGACGACTGTTTTAGGAAATAGACCCAGTCAGATTTACAAAAAATTAGGAAAGCAAATACCTGATTAAAAAAATTACGATTTTAGGAAACGTCCATCATTTGCGACTCCATTGTTTCTTACAAAACAAAAACAAAAGAAATGGAAATATATCTTAAATTATATTCACCATAAGATAATTTCTTGGTATATGAGGACGAAATAAATTATTAATATTAGAAATTGTTCAATATAAAAAGTAAATAGAGCTTTTTCCAATAATGAATATTTAAACGTAATTTTTAATATAAATCTAAAATAATCGTTCTAGTTCTGTGGGTTCTTGTAATGCAAGAGCAAATTATATCATCTAGGTACATTTGTATGCCAATATAGGAAATGCTTAAGATTTAGATAACTTATTATTACTTTTTTATATACTCGTATAATCAATAAATATTACCGCTAAAATCTGGACTAAAGGGATTTCCCATAATTAAACTTATTATTATAAATATTAGATTTTAATGATATTTGTTTCTTAATAATTTTTATATCTATTTTTAAAAATAGATCATAATATAACTGAATATGAAGTTTTATGCTGTTTGGTTATTTTTTTAAAAATTAATCTTGCTTGCATTTTAATGTGCAGTTCTTCTTCCTTCTTCCTATACTTAACTTCTACTATTTTGCTCGGTGCAACTTAATGCAATTGCTACAAAAGAAAATACATATCCGCCAATATTACATATTACGTTAAATTCTTCGCCATTTACTGTTGGTCAATATTTAATTTACGTTTTCGATTCATTAAAGAAATAAATATCCGGCATACCTATATAACTAGTCAATCTGAATGGATTGGTTCCGCAATTTACTCTAAAACACCATGTTTGTGTGCAATGGGGTCTGCTACACACGCAAATGATGGTGAGGAACGTTGTACTTTTCGCAGGCAATCGATTTGTTGATTTATTTATGTAATACTGTAATGCCTCCATATTCTACATAATAGCAGTATTAGGTATTCATTTTTTTAATATGAGAAGAGACTAATTACTATTATTGTAGTATTGTCTGCGAAGGGCAAAAGGGTATGAGCTGGGTTGTACAGGGAAAGCAGTAACTTCGATCTCCCATTTTTTTGTGTGCAAAATTTTTTACATATTTGAAATTAACAAATTTTGCCTATTTTAAAAATGTGCGCTATTTATATGCTTTATCCAATGCCTCACACTGTACATGCTCGATTGTAAATAGGGGACGTAGCACTTTGAGATAATTAATTAATAAAATTAAGTAATTAAATTTATTACTTTAACAAAATGAATAACATAATTTTCTATTTAAATATATTTATTTGACGTCAAAATTGACGGAGAAATTGTTATATTAAATTATTTTAATTATCATAAAATGTTTATCTTCTGTACACAATAATTCAAACATAAAAGGCAATTTATTATAATGGCTATTTTATTTTATCCACTGAGGTGTAAATTGTGAATTTATAATTTACTATAGTAATAGATTGGGAGAGTTGCTATAAATATGGAACCAAAGAAGGGAATTATTTGCTCAATCATTAATAGTTTAATATAAATAACTAAAATGAAATCGTGCAATGAAAATGAACATTAACATTTACGTTAGGTACCAGTTTAACATTAAGAAGTGATGGTGAAATCGTGCGTACGATATTAATATTTATGATAGCATTACAATTTTTAAAAAGAAACGAATAAAGAGTTGTTTATAACCAAGTTCATAGCTATAAATAATAAACTAAAATTTTTTTTAATTGAACTAAGTGGCAACAAATGTCGAAATATTATTTTTTAAATTAGTATGCCAGTTTCTTTTGAAAGTATTCAGTGGTACATCCAAACAGCTAGATTAATGAACGAACACCCTTAGAAAGCAATCAAGTGCTACATTATTTCCATTTAACACCAAAGTATTTGAACATTAAGTGAAAACTACTCCAGTAGTTTCAAAGGTCTCAATCCTCTTCAGAATTGAATAAATAATTTTTGATTCAAGTTTTTATAATGTAGCTAACAGGGCAGGGATGGAACAATATACCACAGTTAAATAACCCCCTTATGTACACAACATCGTCGCAAAAGCACATTTTCATAGATCAAATGTATGAATATGAGTTTCCAACTTGACCTGGCACATATAATTTGGTATTCAAAATGTTCCTTTGCATAATGTAAAATAATGTTTACAAATGGGGACCCACCTCTTCCTCGAGCATATCTAATAGATTTAGTTACACTTCACGAAGCTAAAGACCTCTGGGGGAATTTCCATGTGTAAAAATATCAGGGCATATATGCTCTTGTAGGAAAGAAGATGCAATAAAAAAGTGTACTTTTCATTTAAACCGTCAGCGTCGTTACACACACGTATGCCTGAGATAATGGCTACGAAGACATTTTTACGCAGTGAGAAAATACGCACAATGTAGTAATAATAATATAGCGGTATTTGTCTTATACAGGGTGATTCACGAGGAAAGGGACAAAATGTTATGGTAGATAGAGTTCACTTAGGTGAATTAGAAATGACTATTGAAAAAAGCCTGAGCCTCTTTTTTATTGATCTACAGGGTGATTTATGAGTTTTGCCCAATACTTCTTAAGGTAATATCTTTTAAACTAATCACTAGAATCAGCTCGTATTGTGGGTATATAGTATGCTATTAATTGTCAATTTACATGCATAATCAAAGACAGAAAATTCCAGGGTCGGCTCAACTAATTTTTATTTTTAGGGCTCCTATGAAAAAATTCACCCTGTGTACGTGATTTTTAAATTCTAATACTGAATTATGAAACTACATACAAAAGTGATCGAAAACATGTACCTACTTTGTTGTTTTGCCACTCTTTGCGCGAATTTTAAATAAACGATCAATTTTCTCCAAAATCGAAGGTCTACACAAAATAAATTTATAAAATTACATTTTCCTCTCTTCAAATTAAAATATTTGTTATACACAATTTTTTTATTTCATTCATGATTAATATGAAATAAATAATCAAAAATAAATTATTTCAACGTCAGATTAAGTAATTTTTATTTCTGAGGTTTCTGTGACAAATCAGTCTGTATACATTTTTCTCAAATTCTGATAATGACCATGACCATGACCAGTTGGGTTGATGGGACTCGATGGCAAAACCTGAAGCGATGGGTTTGTGTTATGATGAACGGTTGTGGCATGATTACTTGGTGTTGGAAGACAACTTTCCAACACGGATCTGAAGGACCCAAATCATATTTTCTCTCGTGAAGATTTACTGGTTGAAATCGAATTAGATTATTATTTATTATTTCTCTTTGGTGATTACTACCACGGAAGGAAATCAAGCATTATCCTCACTAGTTAACCAAATAACTATTTCTATACTACCTGCACAGATCGTACTGTTTCCTTCCCTCCCAAGGTAATAAATATTCTTCCAATTCCCTCCCTAGTTAAGTATAATAATTGCATAATTATCAGTTTATTTTTTTGTTCATTTCACGTCATTGTTATCATCATTTTTGTATAAACAGATGTATTCATTCTTACCTAGTGAAAAAAATCCTATTACCCAAACACATACTTTTATGTACATGTATGACATCATTGTTCGTGTAAATAGTTTGTCTCAATCATTTGTAAGATCACTAAACTGCATTCACATCACTTAACACAAACAACACAAACTCTTTGAAACCCGCGTGACTCATCACTTCATGCATTGTTAAAACAGTCGCCTCTTAATTCATGCTAATTTTTCACTAATTGTGTAAATGGGGTTTTCGACAGCGGGCGTTTCCACTTTCCAAAATTGCCTCTCGTATCCTGTAACAAAAATACATATAATTAGCTAATATTTATATTTATGAAGGGAAATAACTGTTTACTGCACCTTATTTAAATTCGATAAACATGAAATGTTATGAAGTAACTTATTAACCTTAATTAATACGTAATATCTCACGGTATATTAACAGAGTACATGAAAGACTTTAAATTGAATACAGTTAAACGCAATTTGCAATAACAATAATAAAACAGCAATGCTTTTATGGCATTAAGGACTCAATGCATTAATAATTATTCGTGTTTAACTTTGTGAAGTTGAGAAAGAAGTTTCCTTTAATTTTCCTTTGAGCTGCACAAATTTAGTAGCATAAGCGCCTGAAATAATAATCTAGGGCAGTAGGTTTGCAAATTTTGCAAATAAAAATATTTTCATTTGCCAAAATTAAACATCGAAAATATATTCCATGTTAATACACTGGTATAGTATAGGTATATCGTATAATTATTACAAAGCAATTTTAGCCAACTGTTTTTCCTGGCACTCTTGCCTCTTGCTTTCTTTGGGATATGAAAAGGTAGTGGGGGAAGATCCTCTAGGGCTACAAGGCAAATTCAGCAAATAAAACTCTTTAAATTTTATTTTCGAAGATTTTTAAAACAATTGGTGGCCTCTTTGTTCAGGTGCAAGAAATTTGGTGAGTGGATTTAGGAAAGCCAAACTACGTAATGTTAAAAGATCTTGGGAAGGTTTTAGAATCCGGCAGTGGTCTGGTGCGAAGTGGAAGAAAAAAAAGGTCAGAGAGTTGGGGTCCAAACAGATGTGAGTCTCGGAGAGGTCAGTATGAAGGCTCAGCTAGAAGGGTGTTCAGGAATGTCTTCGAAACTTTCCTCTTCACTTCGAAATAAAAAAATTATGGCCTCCCAAAATGAGCAGTTTTCCAGAAATCCCTAATAAAAGTCGACCTTTTTCAAAAAATCACACACCCGACGCATTTCAAGATTAAGGAAAAATCCAAGAAAGGACTTTTCAGTTTGTCCTTTCTTTGCCATCTTTCATATGATTCCTTTATTGCGACAGGTAAGAGCAGAAAAATGTATTATTATTATTATTAAAACCAGTAAGGAAACTAAATCATCTAAACATTAACCCTTGTAAACCGTCCCAACTTTCAAAAAAGTTACATGTTAAACAACGATGGCATGCCATCAAGCACGTTTTAAATTCCTGGAAAGGCATACATGTTGACTTAGGTCCTAGTCTCGCATGTATTCAAAGGGTTTAATTTGATTCAGTAGCAGATTGATATTTGTGGAAGGTATACTGGAATCCAAAAAACAACAAATCAACATCCTTCATATATATCGTACGATGTATCCTAGTTATGATTTACGTCAGCGTGAGCTTTGAATCATTAGAGACACGTATTATATGGCAGATCTAATACGTGTCTGCGAATATTCGATAGTTTTGTTAGGTATGTGATTATATTTTACTTGCTAGTATTGATGACTTTGGGTTTAACATTCAAAAAGATTGTGGACCAGACATAGCGCAAGACGAAATGATTAGATAATGGATTCTGTTGATATTTGCTAAATTCATAAATTAAGAATCATTTAAAATTGTGTAACTGTGGGAGTAAGAAATATGTTGTGTCACTTGGAAATTAGATGAAGTGACACCAATTTGGGAAAGAAGAGGATAAGCGAAATCCACTGATATTATTAACTCTATGAATAATTCTGTATTCTTACATTAATATTAATAAACCATCTATAATACAATATGACCTTTCAGCATAGAAATTTGTGCTCATGCAATACCAGTTTATTATTGAAGGAATGAATTATTAACTACACTTGCATCTTGATACGTACTAATGTTGTCAAAGTAAGTTAAATTCATTGATAATCCACATATTGGTGTCCTCAAAATTATTGTAATAGTCTTCGGATGATGTCAACTTGGTTGGCTAAACGTTCGACGAGTACCTACAGTGTTGGTGCTCTGATTTTTGTAGAAACTACGTCAGTACAACTGTCACATCAAAGGTTCCAGCTCTCTACAGGATCAAAATTATTGTATGTAATATTTTAAAAATTTTAAAATGGAATTATTTTTCTTTAGGCACTTTGATGGTCCTGGTTGATTCTAATTAATTTCCTCATTAGGTAATTTGAATATCATTAAGTAGAGAGTGTAATTCCTCTTCATTTGCTTCAATCCTGAGAATCTGGTGATCGAAGCTTTCTTCTTCGTCATTAATGTTGATTAATCGCTGACACTTTTTCGCTTAATTATCCTGAGAATCTGGTGATCGAGGCTTTCTCCTTCGTCTTTAATGTTGATTAGAATCTCTGACAATTTTTCACTTGATTGTTCATTGCACTGGCTACATTATAGACCGCTTCAATCCAGCTTTTCTGCAACCACATGCTGTAGTACAACCGTTTTACATTGGAAAGAAATAAAATTACAAAGCTGGATTCTTTGCAATTGTCATTGGAGTAAATCAACCCAATGTTGCTCCACTCCTGCATATTCTCTTTTATTTGATAACATCTTTGGACTTAGTGGTACGACCTAAAGGTGTGATATCGCGAAGTATTTCTTTTTGGTAGTAGAAACGCAAGATTGAATTGGGTTATTATATGCAACTTTGCAAGACGTTGGTAGATAATAATAAAATGATAATAATGATAATAAAATGATACCGAACTTTATCCAATATGTTGCTGGATTCAAAGCTACAAGAAATCGAACTCTTGCCTCTTCCTCTCAATCCGTGTTTTATTCTTTAAGATCTCAGTCTTGTTTGGGTGTGGATTTTTTGTCGATGATAGTTTTATTGGTTGAGGCAGATGTCTCGTGGTCATAAAATACATGAAGGAAAATAATGTTTTCAGCTGCTACTGCAATATTTTCAAGGAGTATAGTTATTCTACAACTTTACCTCTCTTTAGTTTCTATAATAATGCTAATCTTGTCAGGAGAACTAACAGATTTTATCTTCACTGACGATGACAATGCATTTAGATGAAGCCATGGAAATGGCAGTGTTAACAGTCAATGCGTCAACATCTCCTACAGATCATTCCACTTTTACATATGATGTTTAAATTTATTAGGAAGCAGTGAAATCAAACCCATTTGTTTTTTATCGTATACCACCTTGTGATTCTTGGTAACCGCTACATCTTCAAAGTGAGCATTTCCGGAATGAGATATTCTTCCAGTTACTACATGGATTTTGCGATTCTAAAGACTGTAACGAAGTGATTTTTCCGATCAAGGAATGTTCATTTTTGCTTTAAATATTACCGTCACTTGGGTACACCCTGCCGCTGTTTTTAGTAGTAAGTCCTGTACTAGTTAAGTTATTAATGAGTTGTTAAAAAGCCCGCTGGTAAACAAGCAATCAAGTAGTTAATTGATTAATTTTCGACAATCCCTCGTATAAGTAAAATCCGAGAATTATTATACATAATGGCCGAGTCGGAAATAAAAACCATTCGTTACTAAAAATGTTAACCCTTGCTCGTTTTAATCCGTTTCTTTTTGCAACATAGTTTAGAAATTACAAGTAACTCATTTCCGGTTAAATACGTTTTGAATTGATGCACCAAGTTGCAGAATCCGCTGCACCTCTGCAAGTTACGCTGGGATATGCATCCGAGTCCGTCGTTTAAAGTCGGTGACCACCTCTCTTTTAACACGACAGATACGTCAAAAAGTATACAAAAAGGGGAAGAACAGTCACTTCGCTCTCATTTCGTGCTCATCCTCATTCCGAGAAAACCGGCAGCAGTTCAGCTCATTCCGTGAAAGTCGTCCGCAGTCCAGAAGTGCCAGATCAAATCAAATCTACAGTTTCGCGCCGCCGCTCCGAATTAAATAGTAAATTCCGTCAGAACGTTATTTGAAAATTATTTTGGTAAGAATACATCGTAGTCCACTGCATTTTGCAGGTACTGCTTTCAGTTAAGTATAGATATTCAAAGGTCTTTGAGTCCGTACGTATTGTTGTATTATACTACCCAATCAAACTAGAGCTAATTAGTAATACCTCCGTTGGTCTTTTGTTTGTTAATATATGCAGCAGCCAGGTTTGTTCGCTAGGGCCACCTCAAACGCCCCACTGCATAATAGGTTACCGGAAAACCTACGATAAATCTAATAGCCATTATATGCATCAACTGGGAGGATTTGTTCGCTGGGGCCATCCAAACGGGGAATCTGCATAGAACTGACTCGTGAAACTTACGTAATAACATAAGCATTAACAAATAGCTCTACGTTTGTGGCCGTAGTTTGCCGTGTATTTCAAAATTCCGTATAACCTAGAATATCTATAGCTAATCGATTGCCCGCCGTGCATAATTCATCCTAGTGGAAAGGTCCGTTTGCTTGTCGTACATAAAAATTCATTAATCCCACGTATACGAAAATTCCGACGCTAAAAACACGTAAAGATTCTTGCTTGCCAGCTCGACTTATTTTTATCATTTTTGAAATAATTTTATACACACTCGACTGTACAGTCGTGGAGGTTTAGAGTAAATTAATTTGTTCATTATTTTCCTTGAATAAATCCGTTATTTTAAAGAGGTAAAACTCACGAGTAATTATTTATGTCCAAAAATTTCTGATTAACCCGTTTGAGTAGGGGTTGAAGTCCGTTAGACAGACCCCCAACTTACGACCCGCTGGCATTTATCTATATCTCCAGCTGTTAGCTACCCCGGATTGCTTTTCCAAATAGGAAAGCCAAAAAGTGCTGTCCTTTGCACTCAAAAGTTAAAGTACTGGCGCCCGAGATTTCCGTATAAAAGATTACGTAAGTATCTGGGAAAAGCAGACGTCGTTACAAGACACATAGCGTTATATTAAAATGGTTTCGGACGCATTTCTTCTTTCAAAAACAGAGACAAAAGAAATTGGATAAGCTCAAATTTGCTTCTAACTCATCAGATGCAGTGCACAATATCTTAAACAACTGGAGCAGAGTAGTGAGAATTGTTAATCTCAATTTTTCTAAATATGTATAGTCCACTGTCTCAGTTTCTTTTGTATTCAATTTCTTTTGATTAGCGTACTTCCAAAAAATAATCTAAACCTGGTTTTTCCTAGTTGTTTATTACATTAAAATAATTCCTTCATTAGTCATTCGTCTCTTAATAGTTTTTGCGAGAAATCTGTAGGGAATTCCAATGGGTATCTGAACCAAACACGCATAGGCTCATTTCTAGCGTTTCCCTTCTATGCTTTGTACTCTGCATGACATCTTTTACTGTATAGCTTGAACGCGGCAGCGTGTGTTATGAATTTCTATCAGTTTGCGTAATAACAGTTCATGTACGCTACGTCGGCGTCGGCCCAGCCATCTGTTGATATATACTCGTCAAAATTTGCTTCGCGACCCCTTAAAATTGACCAAGATTTATAACGCTGTAAAACTGTCAAAAATGTATGGATTTGTGCCGGGTTTTTAGCGTTTCAAGGGAAATTTAATTGGCTTTCATCTTACCTATTTATCTCTAAGATAAAGTTACAAAAACATGTTTATACAGGGTGTCAAACGAATGCCTGTTTTTTCAGTCAACATTTATCTTGAGCACAGCGTTAACCAAACACCCTGTATATTAGAATTTTATATAATTTGTTTGTCTTATGTGTCTGCTTTAAAACATTTTTTTAATTTTGGTCCTATCTTTTTTATAAAGAAAGAGACAGAGGTTTTAGTAAAACCATTGATTAAGGAATGAACAAGATACGCGACTTCAATGGTAAAGTGCGAGGCCTTTTTTGGCAGCGAGATCTCGGCAAGTTGCGGGCATTCCTGTGATTTACGTAGTATGCTTTTGACAAACCTGTGTCGTGTCTGGTTTTATATCATTAATAATCTAGTGGTAATAAAAATTTAATGTCCAGATTAATTTAGTTTAAAATTATTAACGTAGTATGTTCTCTCTGCGAGCTATTTCTCAACGATTGTTTGACTTTTAACAGTCACATAATTTTAAACTAAAATCAATCTGAACATTCAATTTTTGTTTTCACTAGATTATAAATTATATAAAACCAGACACGACACAGGTTTATCAAAAGCATACTACGTGAATCACAGGAATGCTCGCAACTTACCGGATTCTCGCTGCCAAAAAAGGCCTCGCACTTTACCATTGAAGTCGCGTATCTTATTCATTCCTTATTCAATGGTAAAACGTTACATTTTCTCAATAAAATAACGGATGGATTTGATTTCTAAAATTTAGGTATATCGTGATTGACCACAAAGAGCATGTATTGTAAACGAGTTTTTTTACCATGAGTGTATAAACCGCATGTGGTAGACTGCATTACCATCAGATTTAAACCCTACAGAGCAAATTTGGGAATGTTCTACAGAGACGGATATCTAGTCGAAACCATCAACCTGATACATTGCGAGAACTTAGGAGAAGCCCTTGTAGAAGAAAGGAACCAAATTCCAAACGAGATAATAAATAATTTGGTTCAGAACATGCCACAACACAACGTTGCAGATAATTATAACATCCGGAGGTGGCCCAACTCATTGCTATAATTACATTACGGTTAAGTTTTAATGTTTAATATTGTTAAATAAACGATATTAATGTTAATGTGAGTCCTTATGATTATAAAAGTATAAAAGATTGAGATTTTTTATTTTATTGTGAAAATGTAACATTTTATTAAAACCTCTGTATCTTTTTCTACAAAAAAGATAGGAGCAAAATTCAAAATATTATTTTAAGCAGACACATAAGACAAACAAATTTTATAAAATTCTAATATACAGGGTATTTGGTTAACGCTGTGCTCAAAATAAAAGTTGACTGAAAAAAACAGGCATCGCTTGACACCCTGTATAAACATGTGTTTGTAACTTTATCTTAGAGTTAAATAGGTATGATGAAAGCCGATTAAATTTCCCTTGAAACGCTAAAAATCCGGCACAAATCCATGCATTTTTGACAGTTTTACAGTCTTATAAATCTTCGTCAATTTTAAGGTGTCCCGAAGCAAATTTTGACGAGTATACCGGGTGACCACGAAATGAGGTTACACTCTGTAACTTATTTGTTATTAAACCGATTAATTTTAAACTTATAGGTGAGGCATAACATCAAAATGCGCAACTTTTGATACTTGGTAGCCTTATTTTTTACTTCCGATTTAGCCGGAAGTGATGTCAACTTTCTTATTTTAATAACAACTCTACCTGTCTTTGTAATGTATATTATTTGTTATAAAATTTACAATACAATGATATGTCACACAATGACATTTCATTTCAAAATGGCCGAAAAATTAAATTTTTTCAAAAATATTAATATGTGAATTAAAAGATATTGAAAATTAATTTTTTTCCAAAGTTGGCCGTGAAATCAAAAGAGTAATGAATTTGACATGTTTAATTTTTAATTTGCATCAAAATTTCGTTTTGGCGGCAAGATATTAGAAAAATAAAATAAATATTAGGAGAAATTTTTATTTAATTTTTATATTTTGTGAATAATTCGGTACGTTAATGGCATTAAATCAAAGAGAAGAAACAAGCAATTGCAAAATTTAAAAAAAGTCAGGTAGGTGTATTTAAAAAAAAATAGTTTTGAGTATTTAAAAATTGCAGAAAAATATTTATCTTATTTTCCTAATATCTTTCTGCCAAAACGAAATTTTTGTACAAATAAAAAATTAAACATGTCAAATTCATTACTCTTTTGATTTCACGGCCAACTTTGGAAAAAAATTATTTTTCAATATCTTTTAATTGACATTTTAATATTTTTGAAAAAATTTAATTTTTCGGCCATTTTGAAATGAAATGTCATTGTGTGACATATCATTGTATTGTAAATTTTATAACGAATAAGATACATTACAAAAACAGGTAGAGTTGTATTTAAAATAAGAAAGTTAATATCACTTCCGGCTAAATCGGAAGTAAGAAATAAAGCCACCAAGTGTCAAAAGTTGCGCATTTAGATGTTATGCCGCACCTGTAAATTTCAAATTAATAGGTTTAATAACAAAGAAGTTATAGAGTGTAACCTCATTTCGTGGTCACCCGGTATGTGAAACCAGACGACTTAAATTAATAAAGTAGTGGACTGAAGGAATAGTGTGATTTTTAATGAAATATTTTTATCTGCGCCATAAATATTTTCACTGAAAATAATTATTCCAAATCATCCTTGTTTGGACTAAATATAAAAAATAAGATAAATTGTCAAATACGCAGCACAGGGTTTGGAAAAAAATATACAACTATTAAAGGCTCAAATTTTTATAAGGCAAAAAACGGAATCATTTGAAACTTTTGGCAAGTAAGCAAAGGTGACTTATACTTCTCGCTAACTCTCAACCACGTATTTCATCTATACCCTATTCAAATCACCAAATTCCTTTTAACGAACGTCAAAATTTTGGCTCATTTGAGGGAAGCCAATTGGGTAAATGACCTGGCCTGCCTCTCCCTACTCCTATGAATATTTTTAAGCTTATGCTGAACTAACTTGGTAAATGTAATTTATGGCAAAAAATTATATTTTCAGTATTTTAATTGGACTTTATAATTTTATAATTCCGGAACACTATTGCTCGTAGCTGCATTATATTTTTGAGGCATTGTTATTATATTTTATTCACATCGCTTTTGTTAGTTATTCAATTTTTATTATTAGCGCTGAAAGCAATTGAAATTTGATAAATATGTTATATAAACACGTAATGAGATACGAATTTCCACTCTTGTTGTGGCTACGTTATTTCCTTTCCTTTTTCCAGAACTGCAATTACTCTTTTTGTGTTAGTGTGAGATAAGGAAAGAATTGGCTTCAGAGAAGATTTTCTAGCCACTGAAAAGCAATATGTTACATGTTGATATTGTTTGCTCTAATGAAGTTTATGATTAAATCGAAATTGCCATCGAAATTGATTGTAAAGTGATTTTGTGACAATAAGACATTAAATAATTTTCTTATACAAATAAAAAGAGTACAAGTTGATCCATAAGATTCTTAAACCTAAAACTAACCATGTTGTATATACTGTACACGTTTACCACCCTCTCTGAAATATTTAGACAAGTATACATATACAGGAACTTTTTTAGATTTGTACAATCTTAATCTATCAAATAAAAATTGAAATAAACATTCAAAGTTCCACTTTTGTGAACGCTCTGTATATATACGACCTGTTTTTAAAAAATACGTTAAAATATTTCGAGGGCACATTCCTTGAGCTAAACTATTTATATACAGGGTGAATCTTAGAGTGGCGGCCATATTTATATGAGGCGACTCCGTTCAACTATGGGAACACAAAACTACAAATTTTTTTTTTTTAACGCGCTATGAAAAATGAATATTGTTTAAACCCTTTTTATTTGAATTTGGGTACCCCGCCAGTGGAATGCGCTAGCGAGAGTAACGTCTAATACCTGAGATGCACACGCCTGTCTAGAACAGTGCGTTGTTGCCAAACTTCACGACTGAAATAAAATACGGGGAATTTATTGTAAAGCAAACAAGAAACTAAATAAAAAGAACTATCTAAACAATAACAAAGTAAAAACTATTCTCCGTGAGTGTAACAATAAAAAAAGTAATACCTAAAAAACTTAATACTTAGTAACAAATAATGAACAGAAAATTATTTTTACTAATAGCAATAAATCTTTACTTATCTTGGATCGGCATTTCTCATAGCAGGTGTTGAAACTGTCCTCCGTTATTTTCCAAACACGCTGTAGCTCGCCGCATCATAGAATCTCTAACTTTATTGAAGTCCGTATTCTGCCTTATGTGATTCGCAGCGTTTTCTACTATTTCCCGTAATTCTTCAACGTTGTTGACAGGAGTCGTGTACACCAAACCACCGTACATTGTACGGTGCACCAAACTTTTCATGTGCCCCCACAGATAAAAGTCGCCTCTAAAACACCACTAAAATAAAACTACACACACGTAGAAGGTACACCTCACTCAAACGCAAAACTTCCACTTTTATAAATTTCTTTCACTAAAAACTGAAACAATTTAATTTTATAACCATAATAAACCACACTAGCTGCTGTCTGACTGGTCATTAACACTAAAAACTAAAACTAAAACATAGAAAAACAACTGGCACGCCGCCGTGCGAGGCTTTTGCATTTCAGGAGAACCTTTTTTTTTATCACCCTTTTTTGTTAATGCACCTGCTAAGTAACTAGGTCAGTGTCATAGTTTGTAAACAGTTCAGCGACTCTAACAGCTGTTTTAAATGTCCTAGAAACTAATTCTGTTTTTAAAATCTTTTTCATTTTGTGTCATAATAATTATGCAGACTATGCAGCCGGCTTTTTCATTTTGTTTTGTATTACAATTTTCATTATGGAAGTTAAAACTGCGTATTTCAATAAACCTGTTTATCCAATTGAATTAATTAATTTTTCATTTTCACTAGGTACCCTTATCTCTCTCTCGTGATTGGGTATCTCTGAATTATTAATGAAAAGTGAAAATGTAAAATGTAATCGATTGGTTTTATATCATCTACACTTGGCAACACTGTCGACCGGGCACACGTAATGCAGCAAGTGCTTGCCCAGCGGCACCGGAATTACAGGAATTATACATGAATCGCGAATTTTTTTAAAAAATTCATAACTCGGCCATTTTACAACCTACAAAAAAAAAATTCGGATTCATGTTCATGACGACTAGTACTATTAACCCCAAAAATATGGCCGCCACTCTAAGATTCACCCTGTATAAGAGTCTATGCCTTGTTGGCGAGATATCAACCCTCAAAATAATAATTAAATAATTTTGTTTTAAAAAACGTGGGTCTATCAAATTTGACCCTAACCAGTGAAAAATCAGAACTAATGGTTCATTATAAATTTGCACATATTTTCATCGTCTTTGTTCTAAATGAAATTCCTATCATTATAATTGCTCCATTTTGCACAATTTTTGTTGAAAAAGTGAAAAAAATTCATTGACTTCAACTCAAGGGTTAAAATATTATGGTTAAAATAATATTCCTGCCCTTACTAACTACCCCTTCCTTCCTATATTAGTTTATTTAGCTCATTTTTAAACATATGCAACATTATTAAACTCAATTGCTAATTACTCTAATTAAATTGAAATGTTACTGAAGAAATTATCTTAGAAACCTGCTGCTAAAGTAAATATAACCTCTTTATCCTTATCGAGCGCCAACGTTTTTATACTATCATTTTTTAGGCAAGAACATTGATTACAATTCATAGCGTCGTAGTCGATAAACTTAATTTGATGTCTTATAAAGAGTTAAGAATCGATGTTGGTTTTCTTTTTGTTTCAGCAATAAAAATGTTGTAATAACTTTCACGTTCAATATTAATACGGTAAGTATTTTAGACGGTGTCTATTTTTCTACATGTGGAATTACCAATGTTACTTTTTAAATCTAAACTATGTAAATCAGAAGCATTAAATTGTATTACGCAAATTCAGGTTGGTTATTTAAAAAAATAGTTGAAATTTTAAGAAATTGTAGGAGGAAGCTATCCTGCGAAAGTGAATTATTTTATTAAATAGTCTATAATGAAATAAAAGGTAATTAAAAGAAATTGAGAAAAAATATAAAATACTCAGTTATTTCTACTTATTCCAATAGGTCTGAATATTACGACATTGACTGTAAGCATAAATCACCAGTCGACAGTTAACAAATCACTAGGAGTTAAACTTTCACTACTAATTGAATAAATACATTGACTAGACTTGCTTATCATCTTCTATTTATATGTCAAATTTTAGTTTCTCCGCACATTTTCTAAATATAACAATAAAAAATATGGGGATCAATTTTATCACTTCTATTCATTTAAAGCAATAATTGTAATACGAGTAGCAACTGATTGACCAACAGGAAACTATTCATCATCATATTCTTTGTCTGTCTTTTCGAGGAACAAAATTTTAATCTGGATAATCTTGCTACCTTCTATAAGAAAACCAATAGAAATATCGTTGTTTTGTATTACAATGTTGTAAGACAAAATTTATCAATTGGTATTTTGCAGATCATTTTTGTCGTCATTTTTGCTTCTTCTTCTTATTAACAAAGTATACAACAGCTAATTTTTTGCATAATTTTATAGGGACATCAAGATATAATAATTATGTTAAGTCAATCGATTACAACCTGTATACAATTGGAAGAAGGAAGTCAAGAAATTTGATATCCCAAAAGGTAGGTACATCAAAAATTGGCCAGATACAGGGTGAATACCAATAACTCATTTTAATTTTATGAGGGGGTTTCTGTTGATATTTATAACACAAATTACCAATAAAAATATATAAAAGAAAATTGAAAAACTGATCTACCCTACGTAAAATTCTGGTAAACTTTTGAGTACCGCTTCGTCGCTCTACTGACCCACTTATGGGGTGAACAACATGCCTTGTATCCAAAAACGTCTAATAAAGTTAAGCCGTCGTTTATAAATTTGCGGTCGGAGACAAGTTAATTGGCAGTGACAGCAAAAACTAGTGAATTTATGATTGCAAAAAAACAAGGTGAATTCCAGAGGCAAAGACCTATCCTGATTTATTTTCTGTTGAGATAGGTAAGTCACGAAGTTCTGAAAATGTGTACGTATTTTAATTTATTTTCTTTCTCGAAAACTACAAGCTATATATATATTTTTTTTGGTATACCTATGGCCTTACCATTAAGGGACCTACCAACCCTTAAAATTAAAATGAGTTATTGGTATTCACCCTGTATGTCAGGGGAAGTGGTGACCAAACTGCTGGACAACATGAAAGGACCGCCAAAAGAAATTAAAACAAAAATTTTTGAAAGTCACTTGTAATTTAATAAAATTAACAAGTTATTAATTTGCACGTCACAGAACAAATTCAATTTAATCTAGATTAAAAATAAAAAACAAGCAAAATTTCAAAAACATTAAATTAAAAAGATCAACTGAACAAATCATTACATGAGCTGATAACTTGTGTTTCAGACTCTCGCTGTTATACATGCTTTAATATTTCTCATGAAGCCTTGGAAGCCTTCTGGGATAAGCAAGTTAAAGAACTATTCTTGATTTATTAGATATGCAGGACCATTTTCAATTAGTAGGTGCTCGGAGTTACATCTAGGCTTTTGGCTATCTAGTTTACCTATATGTTCAAAGATTTTCTTTATTTTGTTATTTGGAATTTACTACCACACTTCTGAACATTTCCCAGACAATCTAAAAAATATCTGGATATTTTAGACAAAGCTATTAAGACTATTAAGACATTTGTTACAACAAATTCGAATCAAAATGTTCTATATTATTTTGTCATGTTTGACTAATTACTTTTTTCATCCAATACCATTAAAGATATTCCAACAAATTTATCAACATAGAACGTTGTACTAAGATTCCTCTCCCCTGATTTTTACAACGCCCATCATCATTGGAAATATGGAATCGGGACTCATTGGAGAACGGAATTGAATCCTATTATCTTTACCCCCACCCTTGATGGTTTATTTAAACGATTTATTTTATGCAGCACCATAAGAATTGAACAAGTAATTAAGTTGTTTTTTTAAGGTTTCCCTCAACAGTTTTTGTCCAATTTTTTTTCCAGGAGCTAAACGAAGATCAACTCCCAAGGCCTTACTCTTCCTTAAAGTCTGTTTTCATACACTGAGATTCTCGATTCTCTGCCGATTGTTTTCTTTTTAACGCCTTCTTAAAATTCGATTTTTTTCTGGCAATAATAACCGTCGCCAAGAGGAATAATTATTTAAAGCACTTCGACTAGCTAATATGATGATAACTGAGCATATTTTAGGTAATGCGAGAAGTTCTTAAACCAATTTTTCTTTGCAATGAAAACCTTTCAGAGTCAAAATAACTAACCACTTTTTTGAAAATATTCTGTGGATATTTATTTTCACGAAAAACTTATTAATTTGTTCATAAAATATACTAACAAATTAGCGTAAAAAGCACGATATCAGTGAATTTTATTAAGTTGCCCCTTCTTTGCCCTTTTCTTCTTCGCCTTCTTCTTCACCCTCTATTTCTCCTCCCTGCTCTTCTCCTTGCTCTTCTCCCTGTTCTTTTTCCTCTTCATTTACTTCTTCTTCTTCTTCGTTTTCTTTTTCTTCCTTGTTTTCTTCTTCTTCTTTGTTTTCTTCTTCTTTATTTCTTCTTCTTCTTTGTATACTTCTGTTTTTAAATTTTTTACAATGTTATTTGTAATTCGTTTTCCTAAAATTTATTGGTAAAACCTGAAATACGCTTCATTTTTCCACTTGAAACAATAAAATAATCAATTATATACCACCCTCCTTACTTTCCTGCTATTACATTTTCATTGGTCTTCGCCAGAGAGATTACGTAAATTTGACTTCAAGACAATTTTTTTTCACCTCCCTGCTGTTCTCCCTGTTATTTTCCCTCTTCATTTTCATTTCTATTTCTTCCTTGTTTCCTTCTTCTTCCTTCTTCTTCTTTGTATACTTATGTTTTTAAATTTTCTACCATGTTATTTGTAATTCGACTTCAGTTTTCCTACATTTATTGGTAAAACTGAAATACGTTTCATTTTTTCACTTGAAATAATATTCAATTATGACTTCACGGGCAATTCAAGAATATGATAAATATTTAATATTTATTTTGAAATCGAGAAATCGCCAAATTTGATAGTAGTTACTGTTGGACTCATTTATTTTAAGGTCATCCCAAAAATATTTTTGTAGTCGGATTTATGTAATCACCATCCTCACTTTCCTGCTATTACATTTTCATTGGTCTCCTCCAGAAAGGTAACGTAAATTTGGCTTCAAAATAAATTTATATTTTGATTTAATTTAATTTAAATAGAACTGTTTGTCAAAATGTGCAATATAGCAATATATTTCTTTAAATTTTAAGGGTTAACCATCATTCATACACAATATATGCTTGAAAGATATCTAGATTTCGTTTAATATACAAGGCACTCCGTAACATTCTTTTTATAAATGTTTAAAATTCCATCGCCTTTGAAGAATTAAAGCAGGGGTCCGAACTATTCCCCTTTGTGAAATAATATTTTCGGAATTCTTATACGATACTCACAACATAGAAACCCCTTTGATGAAAATGGAAAAGACAGGTCCGCATTGGCTGGTGTTGCAGAAAAGTTAAAAGCCTAAGGTAAAATAAAAGGCTAGTAACATTTAATTTTTAGTATTGCGTCATGTCACGTTAAATTATTTACATTTACATGCATCGACTTTTCCTTCCAAAAATTACCACTGAACACATTTAGGAAGCAATTATACATTTTATTTATTTGAATTTAGAACCTACCTATTTACTTACTGACATGATTACATTTGACTGGTTATTTGACTCATTTAAGATAAATCAAGATCAACAAAATTGTTTTCAGTTTTTTCTCTCAGATTTCTGATCTTAAGAAGTGTACTTAGCCATGATTGATTTTTGCATAAAATAAATTGTGCTGTAATTATTTGGTTCAGTTTCCTTCCTTTTCTTATGGGTTGCTCACGAGCAATAATATTCCAGTTGGACAAGGAGGCACCTTGTTTTAACAAAGTTGTGAAAGTTTACAGAACACAGGAATTCTAACAGACACGTTTTAAGTGCAATGGCTCAACTTTTTGGATGGATATTATTATTAGAGATCGTTAATTTTTAGGTGTTGCTCTCATTTTTAAGCATTTTTGAGAGAAACGTCTCAAATCGTTAACATTCCTGTTAGTTAACGACACACTTTTACTTTACTAGTTTCCATAGTTTTACAAGAAGTTTTGATCTTGGAAATTACCAACTTCCATTAAGTATAATGCATGCTGAACTGTTTCGAGTTTAATGTTGCGGCTTAAAGGATATATCGAACTTTAACCGCCCATAGGGTGCATTTACTACAACTGGAAAACAGATGACATTGCTAAATTATTAATATAGAAAGCCCTCAAAATGTTTAATCAGCCGATAATTTTGGAGATGTTAATCTGCGCGTAACTACTTTCACCGATAATTATTGTGATTCAAAATCGATAATAGTGAAAGTGTTCGAGATAAAAATATGTAAGTATGTAATAAAATCCCTAAATTTATTTGTACAAACTAATTATTTAACACACGGTTTTTTAATTATTTTTTATTCTTTAAAATCAGTGTATGAAAACTGTTAGCATCAATACCAGTGTCCTCGTTTGCTGCTGCTGATCTAATGAAATTATTTGAATCAAATTTGCTAGAGGTTCGCCTATTTGATTATGAAATAAGAGGTTTCCTAATTTATTTAAAAAATTAAAAATGTGTTTCACTAGCAAGTACAAAACAATATAAAATAATTATTCTTAAATTGATTCAGATCCTATTTTTCAAGTAATTTCAAATGAAACGACGAGCTTAATGTGTTATTTACACTTAAACTTACCAATATAGTAGGCGTAAGGAAATATGCTAGCTATGACGTTTCAAAAATTCATTAGTCTCATTAATAATATCAATCAATGCTCAGAATATACTCGGTAGGGAGAGTATAGATTATTATACACCATTATAGACAATCCTTAAATGTATCGAGCTGTGCTATAAATATTTTCAAAGGGCACTGAACTTCTACTAATCCAGGAATGGTATAGTATTATTTTAAAATTGCACGATGCGAGCGATGCTACTTTACCGTTAGTATAACGAACAAATGCTATTCTGCTCTAAGTTGAAGAAATAATTAATAAGAAAGAACAAAGACAAATTTATAAAGCTTCCTTGAAAATCCCCAACACTTTTATAAATTTGATATGAAAAACGGTGTCCTTTAGTCACTATAATAATTTTTACATGTGTTGGTAACTATAGTTATGTATTAATTATTAATTGAGAAATAATTTACATCGACTTTAAAGCAATTAGTCGAGTCGATGAAGCCTACAAATCGGAGAAACTTTGGAATTTTCAGGAACAGTACCAATTTGTATAATGAAACTTAGAATTATTTCTTATACTATATTCTTGAAATCAAAATTTTTTAATTTAATTTTGAAAATCGTGAATTTTTTCTTTAATGCTTTGCATAATTATTCATAAGTAGGTATATTTTATATATGAACTCGCATTATCGCAGATTATAGGAGGCTTGGGGTCGTTGATTACTAATACGTTATTAAATAAATAATTTAAAAAATTTTTAGAAAACTTTTTGAACATTTTTGGAAAATTTTTTGAAAATTTTTTTTGAAATGTTTACCATTATTATACGAATTATAAAAAATATATATGAAACTTGAATTTTCAAAAACTAGATAGAAGAGAATTTAATGTAGAGGATCTTCCATTTCAGAAGTGGAATGGGGAATAAACGGATCTGTAATGGATTTGGCTATAATAATACCTAGTAGTTATTTGTCGCAGGAGGCATGAAGTTTGCAGCACGAGCGAAGCGAGAGCTGCAATCATGCTGAGTGCAACAAATACACTTTTATCAAGTGTTGCACACAACATTTTTTCTTAGAACGATAGAATTAAATAGATTTTTTTTAAAATTTTATTGAACAGAATATTACGTTAACACAAAATATTCAAATGTCAAACTGACAACTAGAGAAATTGTCACTGTCAAACGTCAAACGCCATTCATAAGTAACTATGAACAAACTTTCGTAGCCTAGCAACAAACTTACTTTTTGCACTGTAAGTAGGTAGTGCAAGAAGTTAATAGGTTTTCACGATCGTAGAAAAAATATATTTGCACAATATTTTTAAACATTGAAATTTAAATTTTTATTATTAATTTCAGAAATAATCCACAAAAATATTCAAAACTACAGTGTCTTGTTGGTTCTGTAATATAAATAAAAAAAGTTGTTAAAAAATCTTTGAAAAGCATGTGGAAAGAGCTGAAACTTTCAGAATCGGTTGATTAATGCGTCCATAATTAACTAACAAAACTAAATTAATATTTGGATAATTATTATGTATAAAACAGCAAACATTCAATAATTTGAAAGCGATGCAAGCGTCTAAGTTATTTCGGAGTAGAATTTGTTTTCAAACAGAAAATAATACAAAGAACGCTTCTGAACAATGAAATAAATGTATTTTGAACGATTCTGGAAAATTTCATAAAAATTTTCTTTTTATTAGCTATCATTGAAAAAAAAATTAATTATCTGTATAAATTCATTATAATATTTTAAACTATATAAATACTTGAAGTAAAAAATTTTTTTAAAATTAATTAAAAAGACAAATTTTTTATTACTATGATTTTAATTCAGATAAAACACTTGGATCACTGTTAAACTAAATCAAATTTAAACCATAAACTTATGAAATTTAATAACGATAGTTAGAAATCTTGAACTCTGAGAATGGTAAGGGGTGTAATATATGCAATGAACACATCCTCTCAGGTCGCTGATTTAATTTTCCTTTGACTCAATCAACTACTTTACCTGTATTTATTTAATTTTTTGACATAGTCTTTTCTTTTTATTTATTAGGATATTCCAAATTCGTCCAAATGGCTCGTGATTTTTCCCGTCCATCTTATCAAGCGAACGTGAATTATAAACTACACTATACGACAAAATTTACTTCATAAAAAAATTTAATCGTAGGTATATTATTATTAATATTTCCTATAACTAATCGTGATGTTGCAGTTAATTATTACTTGGGACTGCTTTTTATATTGGCGAACTAATAATACTAATTAATTCGTAAATGGCAATCAGTCGAGTGGGTTTGATTATACATTTCCTATGTACAAATTAATAAAATAAGTGAAAGTGGCGTTTGATTTTCTGATTTCCATTTCTCAAGTTCAAAGCACCTCATCCTACAAACTAATTGTTAGTGGGAATAGCCTCATTATGCTTATAGGGGCGTACAATTTTAATAGTCTGTTATCCAAAAACAGTATGCAATTTACAGTTTTTGTTACTTTGCCATTGTTCCTATTTGGTGCAAAAAAAAATCAAATGAAAAAAACATAATTAATGGTGAGATCCTAAATATACTTATTGGACAGCAAAGAAAAAAAATAGGAGAAAATATATTTACGTGTATCTCCATTGTCTGAATCTTTTTTTGTGATCGGTAACCAACTGCTTGACTTTGTTCAATTTAAATAAATTTACTTTAGAATTCTCTTCCAAGCAAGTTTAATTAGACAATGTAGTGTAAGAAAATTAAAAGATGTAGGCTAATTCGTTAGATTAGATTGGTTTGCTGAATTACTTTTATTTTATTTTTATTGCAGTAAAATTGTTTAAAATTTAATACCTAGTGTTAGCTAATAGCCTAACTATTTATTTAAGGATAATCAACGTATTCTTGTTCCTGTTATAAACACAGGTGTAGGTATAATTTGATCATGTCCATTCGCTACACTGCCTTCCTTGAAGATTTTCGTTTACTGCTGTAGTATTCTTTTGTAAAATTTATATATTTTTGGATTTTACCAATTAAAAAAAATCAAAAATAACACCACATGTAATTACTTTGAATATATATGGATATATTTTACACTGAGACCTCCTGTCGAGGTTTCATCATCCTAAGACGTCCCACAAGGATCGAATTTAAGCCTACCTTTTTATATTCTATATATTAACATTTAAAAATATTCTCTAGAATTTTACAAGGTGATATGTGAAGAATTTCAAGGTCATTTGAAAATGAACTGTTTTTTTTTAATGGGATGGTTGAATATAGATGCATGTAACAAATATATACAGGGTGTCCACGTAGTGCTTATTTCTTCCATAACTTCATAGCTATTGTAGCAAAAATATTTAATACAAAAGTTGTTCAGCAATCGACACTGCATATTCCAAAAATATTTCTAGTTGTATAGAATATCCCATTTAGGCTGAGCAGTAACCAACTTTGTTAAGTTAAATGGAACACCCTGTATATTATTGCATTTTCGGAATCCTGGAAACACTCTGAATAGATTTCAACTATTTTAGTGAGTTTTTACTCTGATATGATTTTTTTGAGACAAGTTTTGCGTTTTGTCTTGAATGTAAAGTGTTGCGATTAACTTTAAATCATCAAAACGACAAAAAGATAATGGAAAAATACAAATTTGACTTTTAACTAACAAATTTAATAACTAGGTGCATTCTAATCTCTCAAAATTAGTTTCTAACCTAAAATAAAATTCCGAGTTATAATTCCAAATTTTATTAGAAAATTCCAAGTTATATGTCGAAATTTCAAAATTCCGAGTTATAAATTCGAAATTTTATTTCAAAATTCCCAGTTATAGGTCAAAATTTTAAAATTCCGAGTTATAACACGAAATTTTATTTTGAAATTCCCAGTTATAAGTGGAAATTTTGAAATTTCGACTTATAATTCGGAATTTTTTAAATAAAATTTCGAGTTATAACTCGGAATTTTAAAAATTTCGACTTATAACTCGGAATTTTAAAAATTTCGACTTATAACTCGGAATTTCGAGTTTTAACTCGGAATTTTGAAATAAAATTTTGAGTTAAAACTCGGAATGTTAAAATTTCGACTTATAACTGGGAATTTTGTAATAAAATTTCGAATTATAACTCGAAATTTTAAAATTTTATTTTAGGTGTCCCTTCCAGAGCTTCGTATCTTCCTGCAACGCCTACTCAATTAAAAACAAATTTTCAAGACCAATCCAACGGTACCGTCAAACCCAAAATCCAAGGAGTATTACAGTAAAAAAATCCATTGTTAGTTTTTTATTATACTAGAAAAATAGTATAAACGAATTTTTTAAGTAAGCCAAGAAAAACAAAAATTGTTTGACAGCTGCGCTGTTGAATTCTTACGGCATTCGCCGTAAATTAGTAAAATGTCTACTTGTTCGTCTCTTGAATACATAGTAACGTAAAAAGTCATGAATAGACAAGCAAATATTGCACTAATAAGAATATTAATAATAAAATTGTTTGTTAATAATACTTTTTGTAACTGTCAAACAATTTTTGTTTTTCATGACCTACTATATAATTTAAAATAGTATCTACCGCCTTGAAAAGTCGAATTTAGGGGGGATGCTGCAGGATGATGCAATTTGAAAAAAATACTTTTTTGCAAGAAAAAATCTCGAAAGATTAGAATGCACCAAGAATTGATATCACTTTCGGTCCGAAAAAATCTTCAAGTGAGAGATTGACGATTTTTTTTTAGGTAAGCCCGAAAATTATGATTCATGTTGAAATAATCTTGTAAATATTTGCAATTTCTAGATATTATCTTTTGATTTCTAGTTAAGTTTAATGTTGCTTCACGTATCCTGTACGTACAGTTAAGCGAATTTCAAAACAAGGCAACTCGGATTTCTACTTTTAAGTAAAAATCTCTGTCGTACAAGGTAAGTTAACAAGTGAAGGTACCAATACTAGCAGTACTCGATGAACTACTTTTATATCACATACACCTATTTGACAAAATTTCACTTTATTGTTTTCATTTGTTCACACTAAATGGTTTTCGATATTTTATTTAAAATTTGTGCGCGTATTTTCAGGACCGTTCTTATTATGTAAACAAAAGAATGAAGTACGCGAAAGGGTTATTGTTCCAAGCGTTCTTGTGCTGCTTGTAAATTACCTACATGCATGTAGCATGGTGTAAAGTCTCGTGTGAAGTTTATCCTAAATACCTTACATAATTAATTTGACAAGTTAAGTGACGGCAAAACGGCGAAACACTCTCCTCGTATCCGTCTTATGTCAGGGCACATTAAACCGCTTACGAACTTTGGGCAAACTTGGAGATGCTAAAAATGTATGGCATAATGTCAGGTTTATAACATCATCAGCGATTGACTTTATTGAATATATTATACGAGCGTTTCAGTTTTTAATTTCAGATATAGGAGTTTGAGGAAAAAATTAATTTTAGACAGAATATTTCTATCTAAATCTTATAATCCAAATCGTTTTAGAGCAAGATAAAACTGTGAGTTTCATATGGAGGTCACATTTTTTTTATCTGATGCAAATTTCAAAAAATACATAAATAAAATAATAATTTACATAAAAGTAGTCCCAAAATGGGGCTGTGTGGAATACCGTAGCATTGCTACTTCTTTATTTGCTGTTTTCTTCGTCATCGCTGTGGCAGAAAACAGTGAACTGTTAGAAAAAAGCTTCTTTGCATGTAAGTGTGAAATAACATATTTTTATTCATAGTGCATGCATGTATAATTTAATAAAAAAATAAATAAAATAAACAAACAAAAATGTACGAAATCAATAAAAATTTCCCCTGAAATCATAATCCTTTGAAAACGCGATGCAATATTTCCCGCTATAAACCAAAGCTAAGGGTTAATTAATATTCTTATAGAATATTTCATTTTCGTTTTTAATTAAATTAAAATAGAATTTTATTTCATTAAATTGGAAAAGTTTTCTTTTTTAATAATGCGCATCAAGTGTATATTTGCACAATAACTAAATTAATCTAAATGTAAATGTATATTATTTGGTTCGTGCATTGAAATAAAGGAAAACAGCCAATGCAGAGGATTAAGTAAAGATATGAGTATAGTGGATAGCAAAAATGAGAGTTAAAAAATTGTCTTGCACATACTGAGAGATCAACAGAAAACACAATATGTCGCAAGGCTAAATAAAACTTCGAAATAGTTATTTTCCTAACAAGTGCGGAAAGTTGTACTTTTCCGCACGCGACTGTCGTTGACCGAACGACGCGAAGCGGAGTTCGGTCAAGCAGTCGAGTGCGGAAAAGACAGTTTCCGCATGTGTTAGGTACAATATTTTTCCTAGGAGCGTGATGAATACATTTTTTTACTTAATTAAGAAACTAGACTCTACTTTAAAAAGATGCTACTGTTTTACTTGACGTTTGTTAATTGTTATGTGACTGAGAAACGTCAAAATGAGACAGTCATGACTATATGCTACGTGATTTTTTTAATATTTAAAGTTATAGGAGCTACTTCAAAAGAGTTAGTACAAATAGAAATGATTTAATTCCATTAAATTTGTATAAAATTACCCAAAAATGCAAATAAATATATAATTACTTTCGCGGAAAAATACGTTTTTCGGCACTAGTGCGGAAAAATGTATTTTGCGGAAAAGTACAACTTTTGAAATTAAAATGCGTGCGAAAAAGTGATACTTTCCGCACGCTCGTAGGAAAATATTTTTTTACTTTAAAGTGATTTTCAGATTATCACCTTAGCATTATTTTACGTTTGTTGTTAGACGCTCTCGAATCAGATTTTAACATACAAAAATAAAATACGTAAAAGATTGGACAGCGAATTTGATATCAGAAACACTCATCACGTATTGGCGAAATGTCAAATTTAGCTAAAATATTGTTAGAACAGGTAATTGCAATCGGTAATGCTTGACTGCAATTTACTTGTTACAAATACGCCCTGAAGTGAAATATTACAATTGTAGACTTTTAACCCTTCGCTTGTGCTATCTTTGTCAATATGAATTACCGTTCATATTTTTGTTCAGCTTAGGCGTTTCCCATTATTTCTAGAATGTCCAGCAGCATTGTCTCTATAAACGGAAATTAATGGTTTGTAAATTCTATAGCTATTGTTCGTCTATATAGAAACTTTTTACTCGGGAACGACATCGCACTAATTGAATTTCAATCGTAAGTTACTGTGTTAAATACGTACATTGAATTCAGCCTGAATTATTTAAACGTAATTTAATTTGGGCTCTGGACAACAATATATTTAGAATTTTAAACGAGGCTGTTCTTATTTACGGTTTTCCAATATCCTAGCGTTTTGCCAATAAAGAATTACCAACGAAATAGTAAACTGTAGTTCATGTGACCCCAAAAAGGATCATATTACAAACTCATAATCTTAAATAAACCCAAAAGCTTTACAATTTCCGACTGCATGAGTGCATGTATTTTTACTAAATTTATTCCGAGGTTTCTTCGGCGTCAGTTACGCTTCACAACCACGTGTAAGAAACTTAAAATTAAAAGTCGCAGGATGAATATTAATCTATATAGTAATTGCAATCGAGTCCTGCCAAATTCTAATCAAATAAGTAAGTACAACCATTAAGTTTGGAAGTATAAAGAGGAATAAGGAGCCAGTTTCAGTGAAGCAAGTGCTTGTATTACGAGTTGCCTACCAGTGCTGGTCAATTAGGCCCAAATCGGTGTCGCCACCAAGTGTTCAATTGATAAAACTGTTACTCTAAATTTTGACATGTGCCTATTGCAGAAAACATTGTTATCATCCGAAATGCCTGGTTGGTAATATATCTCAAATTATTTTCCTACAAGTCAAGAATCACAGTTCAGTAGCCAGGGGCGTGCGTAATAAAAGGTCGGTTTCGTACTTATTAGATTTTAATCGTGACGATATTATATTATATAGGTATTACCATTTAATAAAATATAAAATTAATGATTTAATGTTTTTCATGTATTACTTGCACTAAAGCTCTGAAAAGATTTTAAAAATTTGGCCTGATACGTATACCTATATCCAAAATTGCTTCGTTTAGCCGTTGGAGGGCGTCAAAGTTTGAAAAAAAATTTTTTTTTTTTTAAATATATCGAAAACCGCCGCTTTAATCAAAACGTATCAAGAAACAAAAAAATTTTCAAATCAAATCCCTTACTACAAAAAAAAAATTAGGTAGTCATTGCATAGACAGTAAAAAAATATGGACCGATAGGTATTTACACATCACATCTTTTCTCTAAAGTTGATAGTTTTAGAGATATGAATTATTTGAAGTTCGAAAAAACGTAAAAATGGCCATTTTCAACCCTGAAAAACAATATGAAAAAAAATTTTTTAATGTTGCTAAAGTCCTTAAATATTCTTTAGGCACACCTTAACAAAGTTCCAAAGCGTTTTAGGCTATTATGTTATGGCAACCCCCGCGTGCATCATTATGGTCGGCCGCGACTTCTATGCTCCGTCGCTTTTCCACTCAAGCGGAGTATACGTACGATGCTGGCGCTCATATTTCAATGGTAAGTAGGTATAATTGCAAAAAACGTGGCAAAAAACCGCAGACAACAAACGCACAGTCGCAACAAGCTACTATTATGCGTACTTTATTTTGAAAAACTGAAATTATGGCAGAAAATCATTTTTAATGACGCGGGACTTGTTTCCTAAAAATGAAAAACGAACTCGCAAATTTTTGGTCTATAGTATAACACCTGCCTAGGTATTGTTGCGTCAATCCGTGAACACACTGTAGGTATATTGCATATTTTTAATAGTTATTACAAATAAGTATATAACAGTTCAGTACCTAGCTAGAATGCGAAATGTTACTTTCATTCTCGAACGCAAAAGCATTTCACAGTCGAGAAACAATTAAATCAAATTTTTTCGAAAAACATCATTATTACTTAATATGTAGAAAAATTTAAATACAAATTATAGAATCATCAATATTATTTGACAGTTTCTGAATAATTATAAAATTAACCTGCATCAGAGATGCCATGAAATAGATTCATGAATGTTCCTGGACGCGTAGTACTTTTTCTAGAACAAAAGTATGTCGCTTCCGACGCTTCGTGTTTACGACAATGACTCAAATCAAATCAAAATTATTAGGCATAAAAATACTGCGGTCATTCAAGGAATGAAAATATCCACATTTGTAGTTTTTGAACTAGGTATGTTACTTATTATTCACGTAGTAAAAACTATTTTAACAAATTTTCACGCAGGTCCCCGAACAATTTCACTTACCTCTGTTTCTGATGAATTTGGTTACACTAAGAAATAAATAATAATGTCACTAATATTTGAAATAGGATTTTAAGTGTCTCTATCACAAATCACAAATAATAGCATTAAGTTTTAAAATAAACTTAATGATTAATAGTCCAACACAAAACTGTACACATAAAAATAAAAACGAGGAACGCAACAATAAATAATTCAAAATAACAGTAAGAATAATAAGGCACTCTACAAAAATGTAAATAACACCGTAGAAGACTACAAATTGTAATGAGCATTGAACAGCCTGCGCAGCTGTGTTTTTATTTTTTATACGTATTAAGGCGCGTACTGACTTGAATGTACAGGGTGGTCCCTATTAAATTAAACCCCCTCTTATTTCATTAATTTTTAACATATTCCAGAAATTTAAAAACGCATTTTGCATCATTTTTAGCGTAGATTACGAATTTGCTGCCAAATTTTTAAAAACTCTTCAAATGTATACAGGGGGTAACAAGTTGTATTTTTTTTAAATGGAACACCCTGTATATTCCTGGATATTTAGATTCTACTCATCATTCTGAATACAATGATTATATACCATACCTATAGGTTTGCGTTCAAAATAAAAGAGATATTCAAGAAATATATAAGAAATGTATTAACTGGTTGAAATATTCTATTAACTAATTAAATGTAACTGATCCTATCATAATAAATTTTCAATTATTCCTCCATCTTTTTCCACGCAAGTATTGCATCGTGTAATAAAATTCTGTCGAAGTTTCTCAAAAACAACAGGATTATTATTGATGGAATTAACATGTTCCTGAATGAGGTTTTTTAACTGTTCTAAATTGTCAATGTTCTCTTTATAAATTTTGTCTTTTAAAGCCCCCCCAGAGAAAATAGTCCAGCGGGTTCAAATCTGGACTTCTTGGAGGCCAAGGAATGGATCCTCTTCTACCTATCCAAATGGGATAGCGTTCATTTAGGAAGGTGGCTACTTCCCTGGTACTGTGTGGTGGTGCACCATCATGTTGCCATATAATGTTATCTCTTTCATTTACCTGCAACTCATGTAACAATTCATCTATCTGATTATTAAGCAAGTTTAAGTAATTGTTTGCTGTAAAAGTTCCTTGAATAAAAATTGGACCAATAATTTTATTATGCAAAATGCCGCACCAAACGTTAATTGAACGCCGTCCTTGCATTTTAATTTCCTGCACTGAACGCGTATTCTCCGTGGACCATCGATGGGTGTTTTTCCTGTTAAAAATTCCCGCAGTGGAAAATGAAGATTCGTCTGTCCATATTATTCTTCTTATAAAACTTGGATCTTCATGAATTCTTCGCAACATGTCTTCACAAAATCTGCGGCGGTTTACAAAATCATCAGGACATAGTTTTTGGCTAGGGAAAACACTAAAAGCCTTAAAATTGTGTTTTTTAAGGACTCTCAATATAGTGGTCTTAGAAATTTCAAAAAATGCAGCTGCATCTCTTGATGATCTGCTGGGATCTTCTTGAAAATATAATAATATATTTAATTCAGTATCTCCCGTCAATACCCGTTTTGGCTTATTTCGTCTTCTATTTTCCAAATTATTATGCATTGAAAATTTCTCTGCAATATTCTTAAAGGTAATTTTACTAGGAACTTGCCTCATAGGATATTTACGTTGATACTCTCTTCGAGCTGTGCTCATACTCCTATGACATTCTATAAAAACTTCATAAAATTACGTCTTTCATCATGAGTATAGTATGCCATTGTTCACTATTACTTTTATTTATTTTAGCAATTATATGTTACTAACTCAACGCCAAAACAAATAATAATTTGACAGGTAACAATGGCAGGCAATTGTCTTTGTTTTAGGTTTGGACCTGGCCTACTTGGCAACTCATTTTTTATTTCCAGCAATCTTCTCATTCAGGAACATGTTAATTCCATCAATTATAATCCTGTTGTTTTTGAGAAACTTCGACAGAATTTTATTACACGATGCAATACTTGCGTGGAAAAAGATGGAGGAATAATTGAAAATTTATTATGATAGGATCAGTTACATTTAATTAGTTAATAGAATATTTCAACCAGTTAATAAATTTCTTATATATTTCTTGAATTTCTCTTTTATTTTGAACGCAAACCTATAGGTATGGTATATCATTATATTCAGAATGATGAGTAGAATCTAAATATCCAAGAATATACAGGGTGTTCCATTTAAAAAAAATACAACTTGTTACCCCCTGTATACATTTGAAGAGTTTTAAAAAATTTGACAGCAAATTCGTAATCTACGCTAAAAATGATGGAAAATGCGTTTTTAAATTTCTGGAATATGTTAAAAATTAATGAAATAAGAAGGGGTTTAATTTAATAGGGACCACCCTGTACATGCGTTGAGTCGGGACGCACGCATATGCACATTCAAATCTGGACGTCCCATTTGCAACGACTCAACGCATGTTTAACCTCTCGCGAGTCATCACGAATGCACATGGTCCGAGCCATCGGCTGTCGGTTTTTTCGCCACATCAAAGGAATCATATCGTGCGTGCGTGCTCAGTTTGGACCAGTTTTTGTTGTTTTGTTAGTCTGAATGCATGTTTGGTGCGAGTAGCATTTTCTCTTCTGGTGAATACATGTGATTTTTATTAATAAAATGGAGTGGTCTAATGAAGACTGCTTACAATTAATTGATATATGCGAACAATATCCCGTCTTTTGGGACGCAAAGCATTCCTTCCATTTCTCCAAAAATAAGATGGTATATTTCATGGATCCAGAATCTCTTTGGTTTTTTATTATTATTATTTTTTTAAATAAATTTGAAATCACCATATAAGCAACCCCCGCAATAATAACTTCTTCCATCACGAACAAGAATGAATGACCGGAAAGGACTGAACCAACACGCATATGTGAAGTGAAAATAAATTTACAAATATACCCCGAGTCGCTACACACGCATGCATGTGCGTGCGTCCCGACTCAACGCATGTACATTCAAGTCAGTACGCGCCTTTACGTACTCGAATACCGCCGTTTCGGGGTGAAACAGAGGCGGTCTTATAAACGCGTAAGAAATAGCATTGTCAAAGATAGGTACCTAATAGCATATTTTAAAACTTATTGATAGTACAATAATCTCTGATAGTAGTTATTAAGTCTACCTATCTAAAGTCGGCTTTGACAACCCTTATAATATAAATAGGTAGATGATACAGCAATAGGAACTTTTTATCCGCCGAAATAAAAATCTGAAAATATAATTTATACTTACTGAATTTAACCAAAATACAAAAACAAGAATTTGCGACTTATTGCTTGGTATCACCAGATAGAGGTATATGTACCTATAAGTACTTCCCTGTACTATTATGTATAGGTAAGTACGTCGTTGTGGCGAAAATGTTCCAACCAAAAATAAAGATACAAAATTGCAATAAATAATACAAATAAATACTTCATCATTTTTAGTTTTCCGACGTTTTGTCTCTGCCGTGTTCCATTTCTAAAAACATTCGTTACATATATTCACGATGAGCGACCTTAAAAACCCATAAAATCGCTCCCTATCGTATATAGTCCGCCATCTTGGATTACATGTCCATCATGGAATTCCAAAAACCCCCGTATACCAATTTTGAGAGAAAACGGTCCAAATTTCGAAAGTTTGGTCGCGCCTTTTTGAATTTTTGGGTGTTCAATTTTTTTTCTTTTGTTGTCACCGAAAATACATAAGTGTGCCAAATTGTGTGCTCAACGGGAAGTGGACGAAATTAGTGTTACCATTTGGAGGATATTTTATATACCTACATATTTGGTGCAAGAAATATTTATTAATAAAAAATATATATACTCGTATAGATATCAATCTAATCACGTATTCTCCATCAATGACTTAAATTAATGCAACGAGGCATTTAAAATATTATTATATTCTGTGAATGTTTAAAATAACTATAAATTCATAAATGTGCCCATGTAATTATGGCAACCACGCTGCGCCACTGCTACTGCCGACGTACGCGTGAAACTTTTTAAAATATATATGTCTACGCCATCTACTGGTCAATAGCAACAGGAAACTGGAAATTAAATTCTGCAGTTTCTGCGTGCGAATATTTTTTAACACGGGTAGCCAGCAGATGTCTTTGCAGCGCCATCCAGTAGTCACCGGTGTCTTTCTTGCTTCATATGAAAACAAAGGATTTCCCCCTCTATATATTTCCAAACTTAATGGTACAACTAGAAAATTAAAAATCTAATTTTAGGGCAAATAGTTGTTAAAGTTTTATTATTATACATCCATTGGATGTAATTAGTTTTCGTCCTTCTTTGCTACTTACGTTCTTATACAATTTTAATCAAACGTTGAAGAAAGAAAAATATGCAACAGGGCAATTAGCAAACTTAAAGATCCACAATTCCTATTGTTTCAAGTAATTGTTACTTGTTACCTCACTCTAGATTACTTTGCTTTGTTAAGAATATGTATACAAAAACAATGTACATTCTAAAATAACATAAGGTCCCTTTCATAACAGTTTTTATTGTTAAAATTAACAATCTCCGGCGAAATGGTCTTGCCAGAAGTGGTTTTTCATCGTCACTTGTTTCATAATAATTATATCAGAATGCTCTACTTTTAGTCTTAATAATTTTTAATCACTTGTGAATAAAACACATAATTAAGTACATAATAGAACAAGTGTTATATCACACTATATTAAAATACGCTGTATATAAAACAAATTTAGGTTCTAAAATTAGGTTTATTTCCTTCACGTAATATGAAATTAAATTTTACCTTTTTATTGATAAGATGGTTCTCAAAAGTTTCTTTATGCTTCAAGACAAGAGATTAGAGAAGGTACATAGGACTTCAAAATAAATTTCTTGGCTAACAAATTAAGATTCTACTTTTTTTGGTTTAACCAAATCTATCGTCATATGTACAGGGTGTCCCAAATTGCTTGATTTTGGCCGGTTTTCCTATTTCCAGACCAGATAGAGAAAAACTGACATATGAGTCTAGAGCTTGATTTTTGTGAAACGCCGATTGTTGAAAACCACATTTCGATATGTCTAACCGTCTAACCAAGATATCAGCAAAAATTGACATTTTACAGATTCCGAAAAACTGTCAACTTCTTCATTTTTGGATATTTTTTCAAACGGTAAAAACTTTCTACAGGCACTTTTTGATGTCGAATAAGAGGTATTTGTCAAAAAAATATATCGCTTTTCGATTGTTTGATATCAAAGCTAACTTTGTTATTTCTGAGGAAGCACGCAGGAGCAGAAATAGTGATTCTTTTTTATACCCAAACTTGTCGCAGATAATAATACTACAGTAAATATAATACCAGATGAGAAGCCTAATAGTAAGTCAACTATATTGCAGACAAATTACAATTTTTCTCTATTTCATTTAAACATTCAATGTCTTAATAATAAAGTTGATGAACTTGCTCTCTTCTTAGATAAAAACAATTTTGACGTAGTCTGCTTGTCAGAACACTGGATAGTTGATGAACAGCATTTAAAGTCTATTAAAATACTAGATTACAATTTATCTTCTTTTTATATTCGTAATAGGCACTCTCATGGCGGAGTAGCAATTTATGTGAAAAATAACACCTTATTTAAGACAGTTAATGTTAAAACATTTTGTATTGATATTGATGTAGAATTTTGCGCTACGGAGCTGACTGAATTGAACTGTATAGTTATTTCAGTGTATAGGTCGCCTATGGGGCATTATGAAAATTTTCAAAATAAATTTATTGAATTGTTAGAATATTGTACAGACAAATACACTAATATATTACTGGCCGGTGATTTTAACATAAATTTCAGGGGATCATCTGCTAATCTAAGTGATTTAATTTGTTCAACTTCTTCTTTTGGTTTGAAAGTTACTATTTGCGATTATACTAGAGTTACCAGTAGCTCATCAACTTGTGTTGATAACATCTTAACTAATTTTGACGATTCTGTCTATAATTCTCATGTAATAGATCCCTGTCTTTCAGATCATTTTGGTCAATATATTTCCGTAAATGGAGTGAAAGAGAGTAGAAAAACTACAGTTTCCTTTACAAGAAAAATAACATCACGTGGCCTTTGCGATTTGAATACATCACTAAATACACTTAATTGGAGTGGTTTTAATTTATTATCTTATGACAATGTTGAACAGTTTGCAACTTTACTAGTTAATACTTATCGGTCTCACGTTGAAAAAATATTCCCTTTGACTAAGCGCTCAGCAACAAATACTCAAATGCAACCTCGATGGTTCTGTGATGAGCTTAGGCAAATGAGAAATAATCTGTCTGTCTTAAAAATGATTTTTAACATAACCAAATCCGATGAAGATAAAGATACATTTTATACATATAGGCGTATTTACAAAAAATCTATTGAAATAACTAAGAAAACTGCTTACAGTTTGTACATTGCAAATTCTAATAACAAAATTAAGGCTAGTTGGAAAATTGTGAATATGGAAAGGAATATTATAAAAAACTCCCCAAACTCAAATAATATATCGAATAATGATTTCAATGATTTTTTTGCCAATGTCGCGGGCTCTATTGTGAATTCTATAAAAAACTCAGGTTTATCAGCTACTGATCTTATGTATGACATACATAGACCATCCAGTTCATTTTTCTTACTCCCCACTACTCCTCAAGAAGTAATTGATGCTGTAATGTCATTAAAAAATACTTCTTCATTGGATATCTACGGTATGAATACTGCCATGTTAAAAAATACAATATCAAGTATTGCTGTACCTTTAAGCAAATTATTTAATGCTTGTTTTAGCACTGGTGTTTTTCCGGATATATTTAAATTAACTAAAATCATACCCATTTTTAAAAAAGGCGATATGTCACTACTTGACAATTACCGCCCAATATCCATTATACCCATATTTGGGAAAATCATGGAAATACTTTTAAAAATTAGACTAGTTAAATATCTGGAATCTAATGATATTTTGAATTCGTGCCAATTCGGCTTTAGGAAGAACCGCTCCACAATTAAAGCTGTTTCGTGTGTAATTGATTGCATAGTTGGGGCACTCGAGGAAAGCCTTTACTCGTCGATTACACTATGTGATCTGAGTAAGGCTTTTGATTGCGTTTCTCATGGAATACTAATTCAAAAGCTTGAATATTATGGCATTAGAGGATTACCTTTAGCTCTTTTTAAGTCCTATCTTGAAAATAGAAAACAATGTGTATCGGTAGACAATATTAATTCTGAAATAAAAACTACAGAGCATGGAGTACCTCAAGGTTCTGTACTAGGTCCCATTCTATTCATTATTTATATTAATGACTTGCCTATCTACCTTGATACAATTAAAAGTACTTTGTTTGCCGATGATTTGACTTTAATAAATTCGTCCAAAAATGCTAGAGAGCTTAACACTCAAGTTAATGTTGCTGTAGAAAAATCTAAGCTATGGTTCTCATCAAATAAGTTAAGCTTAAACGAAAACAAAACGCAAAGCTTAATAATTAGTTCAGACTTGGCTGGGATCAAGGGAGATAGTGTAAAGTTATTGGGCATAATAATAGATGACTCGTTAAAATGGGATACACATATACAACAACTCTGTAATAAGCTGTCTAGTGCAGCTTTTGTTATTAGAGGACTTAGCAAATTAATAAATGAAAGTACGCTATTGACTGTTTATTTCGCTCTCTTTCATTCTCACTTGAGCTACGGAGTTATACTCTGGGGTAACTCTGCTTATTCGCAAAGAGTTTTCATATTACAAAAGAGAGTTTTAAGAATTATTGCGGGTGTCCCTTATCTTGAGCACTGTAGACCATTGTTCATCAAGTTAAAAATAATGTCATTACCTAACCTGTACATCTACAATAGCCTACAAGAAATTCACAACAAAACCCAGCAAACGCAGAGTGTGACTGTTTCGTAACGTTAAGTCACAAATAAGTAACTCTAGAAGCATATTTCAAAGTGTGAAACAGATTCGTAATTATGGCAATATATCTGTACCTGAAAGATTTGTTTTGAAATTGTTTAATATAATACAAAACATCTTTGGTGGGTTTGGAAAAATTCGAAACTGTTACCTAACAAATGTTATTCTTAATTCCACAAACGTAAATATTTCGTAACTTACAAAACGCCATACTTTCAATTGTTAAAATTTGAGAATATTACGCAATTGTTGATGCGGTATTCCTTCAGTAGCTATAAACAGAAACAATTACGGAATTATTGAAACAATTCATTTTCAGTTGTGAAGCGTTGAAAAATTTACATAATTAGTAATACGTTACATTTTCGCTATACATGTTCAAACAAATGCGTCGTTTCTATAGGCTAGAATTATTTCTGAGAGAGAGATAAAATTCAAACGACCAATAGAATCTTGGGACGCTGCGCCTCTCGCCAGCGCGAAGAACTGTTTCCGGCTTCAACACAAGTTAGTCTGAATGTGTACTTACACGTGTGGTGTAAACAAGTGTCTGGTATTTGTGCAAAAAATACTATTGTAAAAAACAATTGCACAATATATACACGTTTAGAGTATTAGGTAAGTAATAAGTAGGTACTAATAGATTTAAAATTAGATAAGTTTTAATTGTATGTATTGTAAAAAGCGTTTATTTCCTCGACAATACCTAACATGGCGTGGGCACATTAACAGCGTGGGTAGCGGATCTTTTTACTATTACCTATAAATCGAATAAAACAAACGCTTTTCTTAAAATTTCGTGCTTATTTAAATGGATAACTATAAATAATAATAAAGAATATGTACAAAACTTTGCTACTAACTATAATAATCTACACTTAGATTATTATATCTACTTTACTTGCACAGTACCTACGTATTTATTTGCAAAATTGAATCGTTGAGTGTTCTTTTTTTTTGCTTAGGAATATATTATTTTGTATTTCTTTTTGAAGTGATTCTCCGATGAGCAAGAAACGCATGTTTTTCTTTTAAATTGTTTCAATCAAAAGGGAATGAAGTTCAGGGATTAACATAGCAATTTTAACGTTAAAGTGACTAAAAACATGATTCTTAATTTCTTTATAAACTACTGGTTTGCCGTAATGAATAAAATAGTTTTGATATACAGGATGCTTCCTAAATAACAAAATATTTAAAGAAGTAATTCTTCAGGTGATTTGAAGTGAAGAAAAGTTTATATGAACATATTATGTTCTAAAGATTTTTGTTTCTGAGATAGCGGGCGTTGAATATTTTATTTCACTCCTGATTTTATCTGATTTCCCACAATTTGTAACATATGAAACTGAATTTTATGGATCGTCTTGCTCTTCAAGTAGCCATTTATCTTACCGATTGTCTTTTTCAATATTTCACTTCGGTTTGTAATTGGACAAAATGTTTTCGTTTTTTATTAAATAATACCTATCTTTAAAAATTTAAATATTTTAACAAAATTTGGTGATTCAAATCGAGGGATTCAAATCTCAGTAATTATAGTTTTGCTGTTATTTGTAGGGGGCACCTCTGCGTATCGTTCATACGTTATGTTTTTGGGGGATTTTTTATTATTTTTTTTTAATAAAAATTCCTGCTTTCCCGTTATTTTTATGTCAAAAAGATATACCTTCTAAATGTCGCTACGAGTAACCGTTTTCAGGGTAATTGATTTTAAAGTAAGCAATTTAACCACTTTTAAAGTATAATTAAATTTTAGGTTTATTTATTTAAAAGTCATTGTTATTCGTACTTTATTTGCTAGTGTTGCTATGTAATAAATTTTAAAAATCTGAAAAAGAGAATTTAAAGAAACGTCCAATATTTTCATTTTATAAAAATATCTAAAAGGAGGTAAAAGGCAACATTGCTCCTGGGGAACTTTTTTAAGTTTCGCAACATTCAACACTTCCGATATAAACGTATAGGTCACAGCTGTGAGCGCTAATAGATCAAAGACATTCCGTCGGCCGTCCACTATATTCTTCCTCTGTGCCAAAGATATAAAAAAACACCAGATAGTTAAATTATCGACAAAGTATATTGTCTGTCTGTTTCTTATGTACTTCGAAGGATAAATTATACAAAAAAACTTCACAAAAAGGCCGCTAATAAAGTTGACGCGTTTAAAATGTGTAAACACTGGTATAAAAAATATGACTTCACAGCATTTATAGTGGTCCGGTAAAAGCTAATGAACGAATGTAAAAAACAAAATCAACCTGACCTATCCTATTTTCCCTTGAAATGAGATAGGTCAGTTAAATTCAAAATGTTGACGTATTTTATTTCTTTTTCTCAAAAACTACCGCGTGTATTTCTTTCATTTTTTTTATATGGATTTACCATCCCTTTGCAACAAGCTTCTTTCTCTCAGGAATAATAATATATGTAATTGTTCTTCATTTATTTTATTGAGTGGCCTAGAGTTACATATACACAGGTTTCATAATTGAAATGTTTTTCTCATTTCATGACAAAAATAAACCCGTGTCAAATTCTTGACAATCCCCCACCTCCTCTTCTTATTTTTATTTTAAACTAGATATAGGGTGGGGTTAGCGTACTCACCTTAAGGAAATAAATAAATTGGGGTTCACTCTGTACATTGCTAGTTTGATTAAGAACTGATTTTTATTTGTAGATTCATGCAGGAAATGCCTTCCATTTATGACAGTTGATGCCAATTTTGAAGGTGCCTGTAAGGACTGGTTTAGAGCGGCCAGCCAGAGATAGAAGAAAACAAAGAAAATGAATTAATTATTTTATTGTACAATGGACAATAAATTGTTTTGAACATCTATTTGTCAATATTTTATCTTTTTCCTATATTTTAAAGGATTCCTCCAAATACACTAACAGTGAATATTAAGGATCAAGGATTAATTTCACCTAGATATAGAAAAGAGTTTGTCTTAAATGGATTTATGGTCTGTAAAGATGAGAGATTGAGAAAGTGAATTTTGTTAAATATTGCAAAAAGTGATTTTAAAGATGGGTCCTGAAAAAGTAACGAGCCCCACTACTGGCAAAATGTGACTGCTGTCTTCGGAAAAGAAAATTACTCGTCCAATAACAAACGAAGCCAGGTTTGCTATACGTGCATATATCCACCCCCAGCCCCCGATCGCTCACCTGCGCACTCGATCATTGAGTCTTTTTTGTTTTTAAATGTATTTAGTATAGCATTTTACAGTCGCTTTAAAAATATAACTGGCTCTATAATATCAGTACATGTCCATCTTTGCCGAACAAATTATTTGTTCACTGTTAATCAACTCGCCAGAACCAAAAAAACACTTTTTGGTTTTTGAGTTATTCAACAGTGAATAGGTAATAAGTGGTTCGGCAAAGATGGACAGCATGTATTGATAGGGTCTGTCATATTTTTTAGCGTCTGTAAAATGCTACTATATGCATTTAAAAAACAAAAAGACTCCAATGATCGGGAATGGGTAGGTGAGGGATCAGGGTGGGAGGTGGATTTGTGCACATATATCAAACCTGACTTTATTTGGACTATTTGCATAATAAGTATAAAACAAAAAAGAAACTGATTTGAAAGTAAATCGTAATATTTATATTGCTTATGATAAGCAACTTTTCTGAAATTAATGAGCAACCTTAAGGTTTTTAATAACGTGCAACTGTTGTGTATCTGTACTTAAACTAAATTTGCATAACGGTTGCGAAGTATTTATATAAGTTTTGTATTTACAAATAACTTGGTGAATGAAACTGTAAAAGCCTAAATGTTTCAAGATATTTTCGGAGTTAGATTTTGGTAAAAACGAATTTATTACAAATGTAAATTGGCATTTGTTACGAATATTTTGTTTCGCAATTCTGTAAAGTAATAGTTGCAGTTTATTAACGATGCAATGTTGCGGACAAATAAGCAATTTGTCACCAAAAACACGCATTTTTGTGACTGAAACAAAAGTGTAACACGAAATATAAGTAGCGTTAATGTTCCTTAATAGTTTCGAAGCGGTGTTTGCTGGGAAAAAGACACTTACAGACACACTCTGATATTCATTTACATAATACTAGGTACAAGGATTACCTTTACAATCCCAAGTACAGATTATCTAAATCCAAAAACAATTCTTTAAATTTTAATTTATATAATAGACTACCTAGTCATTGGAAAGGTTTAGCTAGTGCACAATTCAAAATGAAAATCAAATCATTTCTGCAAAGCAATTGTTTTTATTCTGTAGATGAATACTTAAACACTGACGTGGTGTGATATTGTCTAGTTGGATGTCTATTTGTATTTTTATACTATGGTGTTTTATTTTTATTTTTTGTGTAATCCTTGTTTATACACATGTAACCATAATGTTTGTACCTTTTTACTTTTGTGTTTTATTTGTAGATGTCTCATATACCGTAAATATTTTTTTTTTTGTAATTGCTGATGTTTTGTATTTACTTTGTATTCCTTTGTTGACTTGCCACAAATGTATTTTTTATATGTAAAGTGGTTAAATAAAGATATCTATCTATCTATCTATCTATTTCAAATGGAAACCATAGTTGGCTTTGACTTTAGAAAATAGGGGAAAAAAATAAGCTTTCCAAAAATATATATGCCAAGATATGTCTAGTCATCTTTGCTGCCAATATAACACATTTCTCTTTAAAAATGAAATTTTTTAACCTTAAAAAAAGTTTTTCGGAATCTGTAAAATGTCAATTTTTGCCGATATCTCGGAAACGGTTAGAGATATCGAAATGTGGTTTTCATCAATCGGCGTTTCACAAAAATTGAGCTCTACCTGGTCTGGAAATAGAAAAACCAGCCAAAATCAATCAATTTGGGACACCCTGTACAGGGTTATTCATTATAAATTACCCACCCCTTATTCTTATCCCTTAGTTACTGTATATATGGAAAAGTTAACATTATTAATGTGAGCTATGAAAATGACACTGTAAATCATTTTGATAATTTCATTAAGGTAATGTCATTTATCAAACATAACAGTTGTCATTTTCATAGCTCACTTTTTGTTAACTTTTCCATATTTACAGTAAGTAACTAGTTTAACTAAGATATTCGACATTTAATAACTCAAAAACGGTATATGGTGGGGGTAACATATGGTATATTTTTGAATCAGGAAAAAATGATCATTCCAAAAATGTAATAATATACAGGGTATCCCATTTTAAAAAATGTATTATTTTTTTTGGATCCCCTGAAATCTGCACGCCACTGTACTTTTGATGGCATTTTAACAAAATTCAGTCATAACCACACAACTTTTATTTAAAACTTTTTTTTCTATAGGCAATAATAACGCTGATAAGGGGTGGGTAATTTATAATGAATAACCCTGTACCTACAAGAAGCATTTGTTCGTTATGGATACTTAAGAAATTTATTAGTAACTGCCTTAACATTTATTTTAAAATTGCCAAATATAGTATAAATTTGTATTCTTAATAATTTACCAAAAATACATATTTTTTGAAATTATCCCTTGTCATTAAAGAAATGTAAATACTTTATAGTTTAAAATTTAAGGAAAGTAGGTAACTATGCTGTACGTTTTATATGAAATATTATATTATAACCAACAAAAACAAGGATTATATCAAGGAATGTATTTCTTTGAAGATGTCATATCGCCACAAGAAATAATAAGACTGAACGAAAAATCATGCCCATTTATCTTTCCGAAAATTGAGTATAATATTTCCTTCTTAATAAAGGACACTGTTGACGTCTTATTTTATTATATTTCTACAAAAATCAGATTTCAAAATCAAAGCCTTGGAATCAAAATTTTCCTAAAGTTTTCTAAACATTTATTTTGAGTAGATACCGAAAGGACTAATTTTTGTAAATTTAATTTGTTGTAAAATTATTTCCATTTTTAATTTAGTTTACCTCCTGAAACAAGTATAATCTGAACCAATATTAAATTTTAGGCCCTGTAATATGGCGAATAGTCATGTTGAGGAATAATATATCGGAATATCGAATATCAAAAGCATTTCTCGTTTGGAAACAGGATCGCCGGGCCAGAAATATTCCTGCCCTAGAAGGTTTTCTAAACATTTATTTTAACTAGATATCAGAAGCACCAATTTTTATAAATTGAATTGAAAAATGATTATTAATTATCATTATCTTTATGAAGTGGAAAATTATGTTGTGTATCTTTAATTCTCTTTGCCTACCAAAGGAAAATATCATCTGGGCCAATATTAAATTTTAACAGGGAGAATAATGACAACCGCTTTGGTTCTCTGTAAATTTCCGACAACAAATAGGTATGCATCGTTTTATAAAATTAACGTCACTTATTGTTCTCGGTGATTTATATCCATATTAATAAAACAAACGTGAGTTATGCCTTGCAATATATTGATTGTTTTGTCCTACCAAGTTTAATATATTTTATTAGAGAAAACCTGTATGATTTACGTATACTTAAACCAAAATATTGCCAGAATTTTCTTATTAATCGGTGTTTGTATACGAGATGCATTATTATCGAGATAAAACATATTACAGTGGAGCGTTCTTTACGTGACTATCACAAGACATTCGTGAGTTTGCAGTGGTTTGTAAACTGCCAGTAATACTCATAATCGTTTAATTAAATTTTTTCTTCCAAGCATTAAAAAGTGTTAAAGCAACCTAGTCAACTATTTCTGATATATTTCAAACCATTTTGACTGCTAAAGAAACGAAGATTTTTTTTTTTTTTTTTAATCACTTATTTAACGTCGGCCTATTTCCGCTACCGAGGCCAATCACCGACGCCAGGAGACGAGCAACCCCCAACCTGGAAATTTTGCCGAACCTCTTATCTTACTAAGAGTAGGGATTTTTTACTTGCCTAACATTTAATAGACAAGGGACCGACTGCTTTACATCCTCTCCGAAGGATGGTATATCCTCAATACACCTCTCGTCTACAGTTGTATTGCTTCTGCGATATAGCTGATATACAAGCCGCTAGAAGTGGGGAAGCGAGACCGCGTCTTTCCGTGGATAGTCACCATCCAAGTACTAAACGCGGTAGCTGTTGCTTAACTTTCATATCGCTATGAAGTGAGTCAAGTCAGTCCTCCGCTCGCTGCCCAGAAACGAAGATAATATATTTAACTATAGAAACTCTCATTCGCACTCACCTTAGATTTACATCAGATTTAATTTAATACAGTCATTTGGTGTCAAAAAATACCCAAACTTCAACAAGTTTTCACATGTATAATAAAAATTGTCAATTGAACCATGAGAAATTTTCAAAAAACAAGAATGCCTTAATATATTTTCATTTATAGCGAAATATTAATTTTTGACTTTTTTATTGAAATTTTTTTCCCAATTTTACGTTGTTTTCTTCATTTTTTGCTTGTTTATCTGTGAACATATTCTGCAAAATAAGAGAAATACATAATCATTGTATAAGTGAGAATTTTCGAGTAGATTCAAATTTTATATTATATTGACTGAAACATACTTTCTATCTAAAGCAGATCAGAATCGATAGCATCCGTCTCCTGAACGATGTCTTATGCATTATGCATTATGAATTTAGACATTGTACGTTCTGACAATTTCCGTAAATTTGCGAGCATCTTAAACCTGCTTTCTGTTGCGGTTGCAGGAGATAAGTTGCGATATTGATTCTGGTGTTGGCACAAAAAGTGTTGTCACAGGTTGTAAGGAGCCGTTACTTTTCTTCTATCCCCACTGTTGTGGATTTTTTTGCCAAGCCATTTTTGAATTTTGTAGATTACTCGTAATGAATGTTGAGCGACTGCCTCTGAAGTTGGTGGTAATAATTCCAACTTTGGTTTTTGGTCTTTCGGCGATTTTTTGAATTGATTAAATCTGTAGAGTGAGAGATTTCTGATTTTCCTTGTACCGTAACAAGTAGAAAAATAGTTTTAACCGCCTGCTTGTTTTACTTATGAGAGGGTTGAATTCTTGTCATTGAAAGTTGGTTAATGTACCAATTGCATTTCTTTCTGAAGTTTAAAGATTTTTAATTTTCCTTCTTGAAACATTGTAGACGTGGTATCACAACCACTAAAGCCATGAGCCAGTAAAATTGCACTTCTTATACGTTCATATGATTTCTGGGTTTCTGACGAAGAAAGAATTTTCCATTTAATCTTTCCTGTTCCTGGCCTAATGAAAAATATATATTTTTCTTCTGGAGTCAAAGCGATTAATAGAACAATGTCTTCATAATTTTATTTGCCTGCCTTATAACTCGATGCAATAAAAATCCACCTTCAATATTACATAAATAATAAGTAAAGTTACAAAACCTTCACAATTAGCTTATTTTATGAATTTCGATACATTTTGCCTGTACTGTAACCGTGTGACATGTCATTGGATCAGGCATTGAGAAAGGAGTCGAACATACATATTATTTTGCTTCGTTTCAAATCACCCCTGTCTTTGTAAATTGCGAAAAACGACAAAATTTTAAGTTACATATATGGTTTTCGGCTATACATATTACGACGATACAAAATGATATAAGCTGCTCGACGTGCTTCTCCATGTTAAGTTGTGTTGGGGATTGTTGGGAGTGACTTTTTTAACTCAGCGATTAACTCCTATGTAACATTTTTTTGTTTACTTTTGCTTAATCTACCTTATGTTAAAGTAATGGCACTAAATCCTCTAACACTCGGTAATACGTACAAACCAGATATCGACATCCTGACAGGGCAACCCCGGTCGTAAATCCACTCTTATGATTTTTCAAATTGCAAGACATTAATAAAATTGTAAAAATTGAGAAACACGAAAACTTCACACTTTTTTCAAAAAAAAAAACGCCGCCGAGAGGCCGTTCTGGTAAGAAATCCAAGGTAGAGAGTCGAACTTATAACTTAGAACTACATCGTAAATTGCACGGTCCCGATCTGATTTTAGCCCCCCCCGGGATCCGCCAGTGCTTTGTGGGATTTATTGGTGAATCATACTACCACGTTTTATTGTAGTTAGCAAGACAAACGACAAGTGGCTCGTTAGCTCAGTTGGTTAGAGCGCCGTGCTTTGATTCTGAAATATCGGAGGTCGCAGGTTCGATCCCTGCATGAGCCCTTTTTTATTTTTCAATAAAAAATTAAGGGTAAAATTTAACTCACATAATTGTTTTCTATTGGACGTGTATTTAATTAATTGACAAAAATAACTTAATCCGTTCATACTTTAAAGTTGTTTGTACCTTAGCATACATTTAAACTAGGCAATAATTCTTTTTACTTGAAATTTTTGTTTTTTTTTTCGTTTTTTTTATAAAATAAAATTTCTAACGAGAAGTTTAAATTATAATACAGTCATTTGGTGTCAAAAAGTACCCAAACTTCGGACTATAATGATTAATTATATTGCGGCTTGGAATTTTTTTTGTGGATTCTTAAACTTTAGATTATCTATCAGATATGCTTTTACCCCTAAGAGGGTGAAAACCACCCCTGAATTTCAAAATTTAATACTGCAATTTCAAAATTTAATACTGTCTCAAGTATTAAGAGTTAGTTATTGAAAAAATTCATGTATATGTTTTTGGGGTGCGAGACGCGATTGCACCCCTAATATTGCCGATATAATAGGGGTACAATGGAAAAGTATATTTTGTTTGTTTTAAGGAAGTACAACTTTTTTTTGAAAATCTTATATTTAAGGACATGAAACTTACATTTTGATAAAGAAAACAAATGTTCGTAGATGGCGAAAATCACCCCTAAAGTCAAAAAATCAATAATTAACAAAGCACTGAGAATAAATAAATGAAACTTCTATTATTTATGTTTTTGGGGTCGCTGATCACGAATGTGAAGTCAGAAATTAAAAATTTTATGTTGCATTCTTCATATGGTCGATATAGAAGGGAAAGGGAAATGGATGAATTAATTATTATTTTTTGTTTATTTTGAGAAAGGATTTTCTTAGCAGATTGCAGATTGTTACATTTTAAAACATAAGTCTCATCCCCTAATAAGAAAAATAATTACACTTACCCCTAAGAGGGTGAAAACCACCCCATAAATAAAAAAATCGAAGAGTCCTGAAAATAAATCGAAAATTTGAAAAAATAGTGTTTTTTGCTTAAAAATCAAAGTTTTCAACCCCCTGTAACTCCATGGGTATTACAGCAAAAATAACGTTATAAGGTGGCTCTTTGGGGTAGAATTCGACGATCTATATATTTTTTTCTTTGAAGTCCCTGAGTTGGGGTGACCTTCACCCCCAACGAAAAAACACCCTTATTCCTTTTTAATATATCATATTTGACCCATTTTCAATTAAACTATACAAAAATATTTGAATTTAAGATTGCTATACTTAGAATTAGTCCGATTTCGGAGTTATTTAAACATTTAAATAGTTCTATTATAGAGTCAACTAAGCTAAAATCTTATGCAGCATTATGAAAGTCATGATTTTTACAAAATTATCAGCAAAATAAAGAATCAAATAAATATTTATAACATTTTCTTAAAAATATATCAATTTGGACTGAAGAAAATATAAAAAACTTTTTCTTTGCAAATTTATTTCTTATCTATTTCAAGAATCTTCAAGAAAATACTGAAGTCATCAACAGTTTGACAATGTTCCAAGTGGTTATTGAGCTTGTAAAATTATGGTTATAAGTAGTAGGTATGTCCTAAAATATACTAGTCAGAATATTATTCACAAAACCCCAATTATTAACACGGGAAATCCTTCCTCGATTAATTTAAATCACTCAACTAATAATATTGAAGCCAATTATTAATAGTAATTATAAATAAATGGTTAATTGGTTGAATATTGCAAATAAATATCACAATTATATTGTGTTGATATATTCAGAGCTGAAATTAACTGTAAATAAATTATAACAATTTGAAATGTTTTATTGAGTAGGCAGGTACACACACTGAAATATTTGAAAATAAAACACTAATGCGTAATTTGTATCCAATAATTTATCATTAGGTTTAAAGTTAAAACCAGTATACGAGTACAGGGTGCACGAGATTTACAAGAAATGCTTCGTTATCGATATTTAAAAATTTTTTTATTGACTAATTCGTAATTGCTGCGTTCGATGTTTTATTTTATCACATTACATTTTGTGCATAATATTTTCCCCATAAAATAAAGTGCACGTATCAATCGTTTTAAGAATATGAATTAGATATAAAAGATATCAAACGGTGGGTAGGTAAAACAAGACTAGAATAATTTTATAAAGAACAGAGATGTAATGCCTCACAATAACAGAAATATAAAAAGACTCGCTACGCTAATATGAATAAAATCATTGGAGCAAATACCATTCAACTCCAATGTAGACACTCCCGTTATGTATGCACTTTTTATTATTATTTACTGCTTTGAATAAAATTGCGAACAAACAAATACTCAAACACTACAATCTATATTTGCAACGCAACTGAAAAATGCTCTTTGGAATCCTGGCTTTTGCAATAAATGCACATATTGCAATCACTCAGTTACACAATATATTCATTATGTAGTGCACTAATTTCATTAATATTAAAGAAATTACTGCAATAAAATAATAGTAATTAATAATAATAATTACACAAGCTGTTTATGGCCTAGATCTCTTTTTATTATATTAATTAACCGTATGTAATGAGACATGTTACTTCTAGTAATTGTAAAAATTATTAGCATAATTCTAGAGCTGTTATTTATTTTGGTCCACCCTGTACTTAACATTTTCCTTGTGAAGAGTGCAAAAAATATTATCTAAACATTGGATGATAGTTTTATTATAACTAATTGTTATTTAATTTATTGTCTCAGTTAATTGTGTCTAAGTGCTAATAAGTAAGCATACCTGCCATATACAAAATAAATAAACAATAAACGTAATACGAATAATGTTTGGCAAACACGTTTTGCAATTTACGATGCTTATTTGACACAGAATAACACAAGCGAACTTCCGCAAAATATAATTAGATATGGCAAGTTATTGTAGTGTCAATCATTATGACCATGTTTTCATGGTTTTTATATCTCAATATTTGTTATGTAATGCAGTAATTACACTGGAATTCAAATGTATTTGCTTGTGGTGTATGGCGTTTAAATATTTCGTACAGTGGTCCTTTATGCGTAACAACATACTAAATTTTCTCTCATTATATGAAAAATAGAAATGTCAAATGGTACATTTGCAACTTTTATTTTTCTACGAAATATCATATTTTATATATTTCGGTATAGGGGGATGTGTTTAATGGTGCATACTGCTCTCCATATTTCTAAGCAAACATGAAAAAGTTATAAAGCGATAAAAATGGGGGAAAGGCAGAGGAAAAATAAAGAGTGTTTCAAAAATGTCCAAGTCATTTCCTTTAAGAGTCCCGCAGATAACCGTTTTGATTCATGTATTTTGTGGAAAGAGAAAAGATGTTGTTAAAATACATCTTTTTGTAAAATGTAAATTTTACTACAAAATATCCATCAATCAAAACTCGTGAGTTATTTAAGACCGAATGAGTTAGTCGGGAACCACTATTAGAATATTCCGATAGTTTCCACTTGAGCAGACGGACAGGACTATGTTAACCTGTACTGAAAAAATTAAGTCTATTATGCAATTCAAATTTAAATGAGTTACAAGAAGGTACCGCTAGTTCGTTTCGTGTCTTCGTATCGAAATAATTGGATGTTTTATTACACCAGGGAACGAGGACACGCCTTTCCCACTACAGTATAATCGTTAACAGTTAGATGATGTGCACATTTTTGTACATCAAACTTTAAAATACTCCGGTAGTTTCGTGTCTGTACTACGCCAACTGCGAAATAAAACTTTAAAATAACTTTTCAAAAATTCGTTTTTTAAAAATGTTTGTATTTAAATAAATTTCTGCACTTAGAAGGATGCGATTTCTGGATATATTGGTCCTGAATCATGCAGTAGCTGCAATTTTATTAGAGCACTCAGTAATGCATTTCCAAACAATCCACTGATCAAAATAAATAATTAATTGAAATATTAAAATTTAAACAAAGCAAAATTATTCCTATTGAAATAGTAATATTAACCACACCAATAATTACTACCAAAATTTTATTCCAAGTATGAACAACAATGGCCAAGAAGCCATTAAATTTCACAAGAATAATGAAAACTGTAACTTTAATGAAACTTTTAAATTTAAGCTTTTTCATAATTCTACACTGGTAGCTAAATTCTTACTTATATTGTTAATTGTTGCATACTAGAAGACCACTTGGTGTTGCTGAACATATACCGTCAAAATTCCTATTCCAAAAACTGAAAAATCGACAAAATTTAAGCACTTATGCAATCAGTATTGTTCCAACCTTTTAAAGAGTATTCAAATAAATAATCACGGGATCACATTAATGAGAATATAGTGTAATGATATGGGGATTTTGGGGATATTGTTTAAATTTTGATTTTTGATATTGATATAATTTGACGTAAGTTTAAATTTTTATATTTTTTATGCATGCTATAGTATTTAGTTCTTCAATTTTGAAATTTTAATTTTATTTATCTAAAGTAGTTGTAAATAGTTTGTTCAAAACAAGTATTTTTGATTTCTTGTATATAGTTTTTGAATTATCGAGCTTATGGCATACGATCAGTCCGCCACTGGGCAGAATTATTTTAATGTTTTATTAATAAACGACAGTGCGTATGATTTTATGATAATTAATGTGAAACTTACTAGGCTTGCTACAATTACTCTTTTACCTTTCAGGGCCTATGGGGGTTCCCTTCTAAAATCGAAGAAATATCTTACCTATAAATCTGCTGTTATGCTATTTTTAAATAAAGGTTATTTGAAATTCGTGCTAGTTTATTTATTTAGACTTCTATGGACTTGGAAAAGTTAGAGATCTTTATCAGAATGAATATCACTTTACTGTTTGACAGCTAGATGTCTCTGAGTCTGCTGTATTTTAGATATCCCGCTGAGATGAATTTAAATGCTTTGGTTATTATAATTAAACATATATGGCACTCGAAATATAAGATTTATTGTAAATGTCAGATAATCAAAAGCAATTAACGTTTCTTAATCTATATCCCTGCGCTAATTAAAACTAATTAAATCTACGACAGATTTAGGACAGTGTCCTCTTGGATATTAACAAAATTAAATAAACCTAAGGTTTAAGAATTCAGTTCAGAGTAAGTTCTGCACTTTCGGGTTACCGAGTCGTTTTAAACGCACTTGAATTGGCAGACTTGTTTTAAGTTTTTGACACTTGTGGTCCAGATAGGATGGCTGACTGTTCTAGAATTTATTGCACCGTTTACTGGATTTGTTTAAACCAAATAGGCCTTGGATGCAATTTTGGATTTCGGCCAATCAGGTGGCTGCTTATTTATTAGGATAATTTTTACCTTTATTCCTGGTAAGTTGCAGTTGCTTTTCCGTTACTTTTTCGTATTTGGCCTTGACTCATCATTGGAAAGTCCTGGGAATATAAATTTCCAATTTAAATTATATTTTTACCAAATCATTTTAGGAGCGATCTGGACAAGGGTTTGCTTCTTTCACAGCCCAATAACAACTCTCTTTTTGTTTCGTTTCTAAGTAACATGCAGAAAATTTGCCAATGGGTTTCTGGATGGCTAACTGTCATATATGGTTCGTATTTTTGCTTTTTCTATCTTTATCCTATAATTTTCCTATGAAATTATGTTATTTTTAGCATCCTTATTTGAAGACGAATATGTGGATACCCATTTGTTTATATTGCGTGAGATAAAATTTTGACCTACCGTTGACTTCGACGATGGATCACTGAACTTTTCGAAAATCACTACACAACACTTCTTAGGATCTAATTTACATTATGTCTCGTCATTTGACTAGACTGGAGGTTTTACAGGCAAGTCTTACACTATTTATTTACATTGTTAATAGAAATTTTCAGAAATAAAGCCCATCTTTGTTTAACTGTTGTGTTGTATATCGTTCAAACTTTGTTGAAAGCATGTAACTAACAGCTGTTCTGTTATTGATTGTTTTAAAGAAACATTGTACAATGCATTTCGTTTATTTACGCCTTTAATTTGTTTACGTCTGGTCTATTTTAGCGTAGCTGACCCTTTGTGTACGTGTGGCTCGTTGACCTCTTTTGCATCAATAGGTGTCCTACAGCTGATTCATGGCAGATTGTTCTTTTTTCTAAACTTGTATTTATCTATTGAGTATACCATACGTTAAGTTTCTCGTTATTTGTTTTATTAAGAGGGTTATTTTACCTTATCCTTGTCTTACCTGAGTTTATATTTGATTTTATTTATTTAATAGTCGGGTTTTAATTTCTTTTATATTTTAAAATACATGACATTTATTAGTATCCGAAAATCAATCCGTTTGGTTGAGTTATTCAAAAACATTCCTATGGATTATCAACTTGAATTGAAATGATACTACTATATTGGGAAGGAGGAAAAAGGTTTTGTTTTGGGAGGAGTTTATAGAGATTGTCTTAGCGAATTTTGGACCAGTTTCTATGGTCTACAAAATTAAATCAGACTGATCAACAGAATCGGAAATTTCCAAGGCACACATTTTATAACAGCTGCATCTCTCGATTTAAAATATTCAGCAAAAGAACTTAAAAACAAGGTGTTATTTTTAAAGGAAAATATCTTACATCATAAATTCCTTTTTTTTAATACCTCTCCAATTGAACACCAATCTTCTGCTTTAAAGTCATGCCCTCACATAAGGTACTAAATACTGTACACACAAATCCAAAATATTCGTGCCCATCCAGAAACCATGAGAATATTCCAAATGTGCGTCTAGACCTAGAGAAACCTGACAATATACAGGGTGTCCCAGTTTTAAGGGACGAAACTACACAGACTTAAAGAAAAAATATTTTTGAGCAGAAAACTTCCTATTCATATGCCCTTTGTCTCGCTTAGTTTAGGAGATAGAGGGCGTTAAAGTTTTAACTTTTTCCAAGTTTTTTTCCTATATCTTTTGAAATATATAATATAATATAAAACGTACACTCATTAATGTTCAGAGAACTGTCATTGATTTGTATTCATTTCTTTCAGTCTACTTCAAAAAATTTAACAAAAAATTTTTAAATCAATAGATTCTATGAGCATATCAAGCTGTAACTCCTAAACCAGACATCGCACAAAAAATTACAAAATATCAAAAATTTTGCTAAAAGACCACTCTTTGAAATGACAGTATCAAAATGAGACAGTGGCGTAGCGCTAAAAAGTTCTGGAAGGATTTGATTGTGTGTTGGCCTAAAAAAAGGTCACCCCGTATAGCATATTTCATGAAAATGCTGTAAAATCTTCAGCTTGGGGTAATTAGAAAGTGTACAAAATTTCAAATTGATATCTAAAATATTTCAAAAGATATGGGAAAAAAACTTGGAAAAAGTTATAACTTTAACGCCCTCTATCTCCTAAACTAATTAAGCGAGACAAAGGGCATATGAATAGGAAGTTTTCTGCTCAAAAATATTTTTTCTTTAAATTTGTGTAGTTTCGTCCCTTAAAACTGGGACACCCTGTATATCTAGCATTAAAATATGCTACTTGCATTTTTCCTTTTTGCGCCCAGAAACTAAAAAAAATCATGCCACAGGAAATATTTGAATCAAGAAATTTTGTATCGTGGAACAGTGTCGGTAAGAGCACGTAAAACGTAAGCATACCTGCATGAATATCCAATTAACATCCCATCATGGCCTGCACTTTCAATACACTTAATATTTATTATACATTTAATTATAAACAAAATTTCTCTTCAGTAATAACTCGCAGTACTTAATGGCGTAGTGGCATACCCATACATATTTCAAACAATAATCGTTGGTAAATTTTTAATGCGTAATTGTGCAATGATACAAGACTTGAAAATGAAAATATATAACATGAAAGTTACTGCAAATCCTTGGCATTTGGTATAGCATACACTGTAAATATTTCTAGAAAGTACAGATAATTTACATACATACTTGCATGCGTTTATATAATTTACTTGTAAATAAAAATGTTTACAAAATGCCTGTATTTGTATTTAGGTATAATAAATCAGTATAAGTAATCAAATAAATACAAATAATATGAGTACATATTTACAACGCGATTTTAATGTGAAAAAAATCAACATCGAAATGCGAATTGAAAATAAAATAGACGAGACGATTAAAGGTATGGATACTTAATGGAGTGAGGTCTTATTATTCCAATTTCAGCAAGAAATTTGTTAAGACGAACTTTAAGAAAAATATTGTTAAAATATCGTGGGCTGTTTGGATAATAAAAATGCGGTTCTTGGCGCAAGCATTACTCGCTTGTCCATTGAATAAGAAACAAATTACTGTGTGATTAGAAACACATTTGGCGAAGAAAAAAATTGACAAAACAACCCGTTCAGAATTAGTCTCCAAGTGCATTAGTTAGATTTATGTGAGAAAAGCTTACAAAACCATATTGTACTGCTGGTGCTGTACCAACTTTCATGATCTTCAAAGAGGATGGTAATTATTAAAAACGTATACAATGCATACAAAATAAAATATTAACCATTAAAATTATTTGCGCAGTAAAATGAGAAACTAATTACCATTGTGCATGACCATATCTTCATAATTTATACATACCTAAGTGATCAGATGCATTCTTTCGTCTGCGAATCTTTTATTGATACACCAGAAAAATGAGTTTTGATTTGATTTATAGTTATTAGATGTTCATTTCCACTCCACTGTGTTATGTTGATAATTCTACAATTAGGAGATCATTCAAAGCGAACAATTTCTTTATTTTCTGAAAGGTATCGATATGTGAGTGAATGTATATAAAGGATGAGTTGAAAATCAAAATCTAGTATCTCATTGCACAACTCCTTTTTTATTGCTACCGGTTTCGGAACTTTCATAACAGTTCCATCTTCAGGCTTAGCCCCAAATTAAATTCAAGTGGTGACTTGATGAACTGAGGTTCAAACCTATGACCGTAAAGTGATATAGCGACTCTCTCATTCGATACATGGAGCTATAAGTGCTTCTGACTCCATCACCGACGATAGAAATTGGTTGTTTCATGATGATTTTTTTTCTGGAGAAGTAAGCCAATACCTGAATCAACAAGATCCTGGCAGATGAAGTGGATAGATTCGTCAGTTTATTACCAGTAGACTTCGTTATGGAATCTGAAATCCTGTTGAATATTCTTTCTGGACCACTGAAATAAGGAACGAAGTTCTACTTGATTGATTGAAGGCGATGTGCTTTTCAACAAAAGCACTATGTTGTTTTTTTTCTGATTTTATTACATGCGTAGATCCTAGAGAGAAAGGTGATTTTACAGATGTACTGTATATTCCATTAAAGGTCCCTCCACAACTCCAATCATCACTCAGGAAATTGTGTTTTTTTTTAACGCTGGCAAAATAACTACTCTTCATTTAAAACCTGCAAGAACTTCTTACAAGTAATTTTTAAACACAAATTGCTTTTTGTACAAAAAGTTTACGCGCATACTGTAATAATTGTGAAAGTTCGGAAGGATAATTTTTATCCATGAATTGGTTCGTAAATTGTTACATTCCATTCCATTTAAATTCTACTTTCTTTGGTATATCAATCCGCTTTTAAATTGAAATTTATGGAAAACATAGATACCTAATAGTATATTCATATACTATTTAATAACAACACATGGCGTTAGCAGTAGATAGAGGTTGTCCTATTCAAATGTACACAACAAATAAGTAAAGTAAATCTTATAATATGTACACAAGGTGGTTCACGAGGAAAGGGACAAAATGTTATAGTAGATAGAGTTCACTTAGGTGAATTAGAAATGACTATTGAAAAAAGCCTGAGCCTTTTTTTTATAGAACTACAGGGTGATTTATGAGTTTTGACCAATACTTCTTAAGGTAATATCTTTTAAACTAATCACTAGAATCAGCTCGTATTGTGGGTATATAATATACTATTAATTGTCAATTTACATGAATAATCAAAGACAGAAAATTCCAGGGCCGGCTCGACTAATTTTTATTTTTAGGGCTCCTATGAAAAAATTCACCCTGTGTATGTGATTTTTAAATTCTAATACTGAATTATGAAACTACATACAAAAGTGATCGAAAACATGTACTTTGTTGTTTTGCCACACTTTGGGCGAATTTTAAATAAACGATCAATTTTCGCCAAAATCGAAGGTCTGCACAAAACAAATTTATAAAATTACATTTTCCTCTCTTATTCAAACTAAAATATTTGTTATACAAAATTTTGTGATTTCATGGTTGATTAATATGAAATAAATAATCAAAAATAAATAATTTCAACATCAGATTAAGAAATTTTTATTTCTGAGGTTTCTGTGAAGAAAATCAGTCTGTATACATTTTTCTCAAATTCTGATAATAAATTGTGGGACTACATTTAAAAATTAACGAAATTATTTATTTTTTATCACAATACATCAATAAACAGAACATTATAAACAACAAATTCACAGAACATAAAACCTTATAACTTATTTTCAAAATGAAAGCCTTCTGCCTCCCTACATTTTCTTTGTCGTAAAATTAAATTTCCTACGGCTTTCCTAATAACGATAGGATTATTAATGTTCTGTTTATTGATGTACTGTGATAAAAAAATAAACAATTTCTTTAATTACTTCCTCACCAAAAGTGAGGAAGATATGTATTCGTGGAAATTTTTGCATTTCTGGACGATTCTCGACGAATTATGACGATACGCAAAATTTTCTTTTTTTGAAATAAAGCTTTCAAATTTGGTACACACGTTCTAGAGGTCAAGGAAAAGATTGAGGTTGTTGATGAGCAAAATCGGTCCACTGGAATGGGGTCTACCGGACCCCAACATTTCTATTTCTAACTTTACAAAAGAAATTATTTGTGATGAAAGATTATAAATAGGATCTGATATACAACTCATTATAATATTGTGTCAAAATGTTGAAATACACAAAATACGCCAAAAAAACAAAATACGTACAAAAAAACAAAATGCGTCAAAAAACAAAATACGTCAAAAATTACTTTTGTTATAAACTCCACCACATGGTGAGGAAGTTTTGATCCCATAATTGGCAGCGGTTTTTTTAAATGTAGTTCCATAATTTATTATCAGAATTTGAGAAAAATGTATACAGACTGATTTTTCCACAGAAAGCCCGGAAATAAAAATTACTTAATCTGATGTTGAAATGATTTATTTTTGATTATTTATTTCATATTAATCAACCATGAAATCACACAATTTTGTATAACAAATATTTTAGTTTAAATAAGAGAGGAAACTGTAATTTTATAAATTTATTTTATGCAGACATTCGATTTTGGCGAAAATTGATCGTTTATTTAAAATTCGCCGGAAGTGTGGCAAAACAACAAAATACATGTTATCGATCATTTTTGTATGTAGTTTCATAATTCAGTATTAGATTTTAAAAATCACGTACACAGGGTGAATTTTTTCATGGGAGCCCTAAAAATAAAAATTAGTTGAGCCGGCCCTGGAATTTTCCGTCTTTGATTATGCATGTAAATTGACAATTAATAGTATACTATATACCCACAATACGAGCTGATTCTAGTGATTAGTTTAAAAGATATTACCTTAAGAAGTATTGGGCAAAACTCATAAATCAACCTGTAGATCAATTAAAAAAAGGCTCAGGCTTTTTTCAATAGTCATTTCTAATTCACCTAAGTGAACTCTATCTAACATAACATTTTGTCCCTTTCCTCGTGAATCACCCTGTATATCCAAGGAATGAATACGATGACTAACTCTATGTAAGGCAAAGTTTGTCAACTTAAACAAATGTCTACTTCTACATTTCTCTAACAACTTCTCGTATTGTAATAAAACCAACATCATATTTTCATTTATGTCAAGAATAGACATCTACTTTCCAACTGTGAAAAATATACAAAGTGTGATCAACCATTTGCGATTAAAGAGGACTTTGGAAACTTGATTCATATATCCACAACGATAAACTAAATCGATTTCTGTATTATGTAATATAGAGCCTACAGGCTAAGAAACAACGGGTATGAGACCTTTCCAAGAAAAGGATATCATACAGAAATAGCCCAACAACTGGGAAATAACCGACTACTTGAAATGCAGTCTGACAGAATCAGCACTACTTATAACTTCACAAAAACCTTCAGGGTAATTATACCTGATAGGGAAGATGAGGGTAAAAGGCAGATGCGAAGTCACCCAAATGATACCATATGGTATACGGACGGATCAAAAACGTCAAGTAGTACCGGAGCAGGAATTGCGGGAGACCAACCAGGGACATACTTCAGTCTGAACCTGGGCAGCACTGCAACCGTGTTCCAAGCAGAAATAACAGCCATAGAGGCTTGTGCACAAGAAATGGTACGGATGTCTTACATTAACAGAAGAATCCGTATCATCACTGACAGTCAGGCAGCTCTTAGAGCTCTGGAGGCAGTAGAAATACGTTCTAAAACAGTAAGAAATTGCCTGAAGCCCCTGGCGAAACTAGCAGAACACAACAATGTGCAATTGGAATGGACGCGAGGACACCAGGGAAATTCAGGTAATGAGAAAGCTGACAGGCTGGCCAAAGAAGGAGCAAAGAAAGCCTTGATAGGACCCGAGCCGACATGCGGGATCGCATATAGCACCGCAAAAGGCGCAGTAAAGGAACTTTTAAGACAGAAACACAACTTGCATTGGAGAGAGGCACCAGGAATGAGACAATCACGCATATTCTTAGGTGACCCATCCAAATCAAAGACTAAGGAATTGCTGAAGCTGAGCAGAAGACAGCTAAGATGTGCAGTGGGTATTTTAACAGGACACTGCACGCTAAACAAACATCTCACCAACATAAAGGTGAAGGATGATCCAGATTGTAGGATGTGTGGTGAAGAGGAAGAAACACCTCACCACATCATATGTGAATGCCCGGCCCTAGCGGCGAGAAGGATTGCACACTTCGGTGAACCATCAGTGACACCGGAAGAGATAGCTAATGCTCCCATCGACCGTATACTCGCCTTCGTGGGAGGAACGGGTCTCATGGAATAGGGAGACTATGGGGGTACAATAAGCTTCAGCTTCAGTACAGCGGGCCAAAAGACCGCAACCTATAAGGAAAAAAAAAAAAAAAAAAAAAAAAAAATATAGAGCCTTGGCAGAGTTTTTAATTATTCCGTCTCACTCTCTAAAATAATAATAATTTGCCAAATTTGGAATGTCTCCTTAGAGAATTGTAGCTCAATTAGGATAGCATGTATATCCTTGATCTGAAGAAATTGTCCATCAATAATAGTGGTCCATTATTTTGAAAAACTCCCCAATGTTCAGAAAAACTTTCCTGAAATATTTCTAATAATCTTTGCATCAATTTTTTCATAAAAGTTTACTGTTTCAATTTCTAGGTCGAACTAATGGAATCTATTACCACGGCTAAAAGGAAGTCCATGGCTAGAGGAAGTGGGCTAGCGGCAGAGGCGGCTGAATACCTTATACTTTGTTGCCGGGAATTTACTTTCTCCCGTGCATGAAGGATAAATATTAAGCAACCACGCCATATCCTGCTGAATCAAGCGTCTTTTATTTACTTTTCGATAACTTATTAATTTCTGATATATTTAATAGTAATTTAAACGCAGTAATAATAAATATTGTAATCGTCACCAACGAAAAGAAAAAAACTCTTTTCTCAAGATAGAGTTAATTGAAAATCAAGTCGCATCCATTTATCTTGAACAAATGATAAATAAGGTTCATCCAAGTTTAAACCAGGTGTGATATGTTAATAGGTACAAATTAATTCATCTCGTGCCTTGTTACCGAGTCATAGTTTTAGCATACAGTAGAACTTGCAGATTTTTTTATAGTACATTCCTTATAGTTAAGATGTTTGTCAAAAAGTCCGCAGTCATTGTGTTATTGAGCCAACATAAATAACTACCTACACAAAATGATTTTAAAGCAGCTACGCAATGAAAGAGTTTATGGAGGAATCAATTTTATACCAGAAAGATGGATAAATAGGTGGGTGGAAAAAAATTGTAAATCGTTCGGCTTCCTTGGAAATAACAATTTTGGTAAATTTAAAAATTAATAAAAAGAATATTCCACTTAATACTTGTTGCTTCGCCTGGTGTGTTAAACAATTGAATAATATTTTTTTATTTCTAACACCAGCTGATGATACAGTTATTTGCCTGAGCGATTTAAATGTAAATTTCCTAAATTTTACTAATTTTAATTATTAACGAATCTACCAGTCACAATATTCCAGCAGTTTATTAGCTCCAATTTCCTTAAATTGTAAGGATGTGCTGCAGGGGTCGTAAATATGGACTTATCCTATCAGAGTTTAATTTTCTGTGAGTTGTCATTATTAAAATCCAAATTTAAATTTACCACATTTAATAATTCTCCAATTAGAATTGTTAGAAAAGTGTCAAAATTGAATTCTGATTGATCAATTTAAAATTTCTACTTATACACTCATAATTGGATGATTATCAATATGACGATCTTTGAAAAATTGGAGAGAAACAGATTTGAGATTGGAGGTGATGAGGTAGAACAAGGGATGGCGGAGGAAAATTAAATTTCAATCTGGGCAAGGCTCTTTCCTGCCTTTCACTGAATCGAGTATTTCTTTTATTTGTTATTTATGCTCGTTCAACAACAAATATTCGCAACTTTTAACATTTCACCGATGCGGTAAATTCACAAATTTCTAACATACCAAAGAACTATATCGACTTTCCTGCAAGGTCGCTTCAAGGATGTTGGGGGTTGTAGTATTCTTGTGCAATTTCACAAAATCACCAAATGCAATTCAACGAAGTGAACATTTTTATAATTAGTTGGATATTTCTTGTTGTATTAAAATATATAAAATATTCATGAATAAATGTTTGGAGAACAACTGACAAGAAAATAAATGATACCAGTACATCTTAAAAGTTTTCTATAACGAAAACCTAATTATCATACATACTAGATGTAGATGAAGACGATACTTAATTCTATTCTATTCATTGAGTTGTAAATTTCATAACGTGATCCGTTAGTCTGGCATAATCAGCATGATAATACAAACAAACCGCATATTCAAGTAGTTAGCTGGATAGTTGTTTATTATTTCAGGGTACAGTACAATGAGACATGAGCAATTAACAATTTTTTCTGCAAAAGATTTACTGTTATCTTCACAAAAAATAATGTAGGGTTAATCATTTAATTCCTTAAGGCCTAGTAACGTTATTTTTCAACTTACTAGATATGAAAACCAATTATCCAAAAACAAAACACCCACACTGCACCGTCTGTCAGTTGCACATGCGTTTCCTATTATTAAATTTAGCGACACGCGCACTCTTTCACGTCGCTCGGTAAGAACTAACTCAGCCACTTGACTTAGACAGTTCATTAGCAAGTACTCGGTACTACCACAGACACCGGCTATAGAGAGTGGTATTTCTTGTGGCCTACTAAGAGATATACCAGTTTCCAATCTCATCGAGTTGACCTCAAAGCTACTGAATGGACTGGGTGTATATTAATACTACACTGCACACCTGGTATGTACATAGTCTTACAGAGAATATCTTCCTATATGGTGGTTTTAAGGGTCGAATACGTATCTAAATAATTGCTTCTATGATTTAAGATTCTTAAGGAAAAAAAATATGTGAAGCGTTTAAAATCTTCATCTCAAACGATTGTGAAAATTAAGTTCTTTCAGTTCTGTCCGCTTTTCTGTCTGTTGATCGATTTTTTGGTGCGACAGCTCAAAATGTGTTGTGAAATTTAAGGCTTTTTAATTTCGATATCACTGCTGTTTTCCCAACAATTTTACACCACAGCAAAATTATGAACAGTCTTCTACCGGTCTGAATTATTGAACTTTTTCAAAAATCAAATATGACCCTTCACACTTCCGATGGATCGATTTCGACAAATGGTTTCATATGTTGCTCACGAACTGATTTTCTTTAAAATTCTATCTAAATCGAAATATGCTATCGAAGGTTATTATAATGTTACACATTTTTGAGAAAAAGTAGGTTTTTTTAATCCAATTATTTTGACTTTTTTTTGGAACGAACTTCATTACGTTTTTTTGAGCTACTCCAAGAGCCTTTATTGCATCTCGATCAGTTGAGTTTCGGTTTGATAAACTTTTTGTAACTGACAGATAGACAGACCTGCAGGTGGAATTTTCTACATGCGACTAGTATTTATATCCATGTATAAGGAAGATCCAACAAACATTTTGATTTTCGACTCCCTTATAAAAATAACAAGCGTTGTAGTATATTTTTTCAAAATATTTATAAAATATTTTTTTAAATTAGTAAAAATGTTTTTAACTAACATCGTACCTACTTTCCATGGAAAATCATAATGTAGCAAAGGAATAAAAAAGTTCAATATTTACCATAATAAATATTAACACAATTAAGAGAAATAAAGTGTAAATTCAGATAATAAAAATAAAATAATGAAAAACGAATATAACAGGCAGATTAAAATTAATAATTATCCTCAATGTTGGAAACATTTTTTTGCGCGGTTAATATTAAGCGAAATATCCTCGAAGGTCCAAATAAAATGGACAGCAAAATAAATTAAAAATATATTGCGTGTCCAGGTAATACGAGGAAGTTCAACATTTCGGTTAATAAATTAATTATTCTGCGATATTGTCTCGTTCTTAAAGCTCTACAGAATAAAAATGCCAGAGTATTCCATTTTACTAAACAGGTACTAATTTTGATTTTCTTAATGGTAGTCAGTGTTTCATATTATTTTTGGAATATACTTGAAACATAAAAGGTACTTATATGGAAATATTGAAAAGATATTTAGTTCAACGTATTTTTTTCTCAGTTTTAGTCAATTATAAATAACTGAAATTTTTAGGTTGAAAATAATTTTCAACTAAATGTTAAACACGAAAGACATTTGGAAAAGCTTTGTCAGAAATTGAGTTAGACCTACAGGGTGCGAAAAAATCTTGTCAAGCATGACAAATGGAGAATTATAAATTAATTGGAACACGTAATATGCATGATATTATGGAACCAGAAAATGCATGCCCGATACTCTACAGCTTTGCTATATCTTTCCTTATATTGTGGTGGCTATAATTCGGTAAAGGATAAAGGATGAAGGATGAAGGATGAAGGATGAAGGATGAAGGATGAAGGATGAAGGATGCAGGATGAAGGATGAAGGATGAAGGATGAAGGATGAAGGATGAAGGATGAAGGATGAAGGATGAAGGATGAAGGATGAAGGATGAAGGATGAAGGATGAAGGATGAAGGATGAAGGCTGAAGGCTGAAGGATGAAGGATGAAGGATGAAGGATGAAGGATGAAGGATGAAGGATGAAGGATGAAGGATGAAGGATGAAGGATGAAGGATGAAGGATGAAGTCGGAAGAAGGAAGAAGGAAGAAGGAAGAAAGACGAAGGACGAAGGACGAAGGGCGAAGGGCGAAGAGCGAAGGACGAAGGATAAAGGACCAAGGATGAAGAATGAAGGACGAAGAATGAAGGATATGGATCCAATTTTGTTTTGTTTTGATTACATATTGTTGAATCATACCGTTTAAATAAATTTTAACTGATGGAAACGTGTTTGGAATGTTTGCAAGATGAGTTGCATGGTCTGCAAATGCTTATTCGTGTCCATGTTATAATGTCCCTCAGCATTTTTCATTAGCGACAATCTTGATCAGGAAGCCACTAAATGCTTGATCATGACTTTTTCAACTAAGGTCAAATAATTATTCTGAGTTTGGAGCTGAATCCGTGCTGAAGCAAGTGGTGAGTATTCGTAATTTTTCTGTAGGTTTTGTACTAAATGCTATTCGAGACCTGCTTTTGATTAGACTTGATGGAGTGAATACCGGAATGCTTTGTTAATTTTATCGTTTATTGCTCCCCAATCTTTCCTTGGCAAATACAAATCTTGCGGATTGTTTATCTTAATTTTTTTGCATTTCAAGTCAATTTTCTCTACAGGAAGCTTTATCCATTTATCCCCAAAGGATTATTTTGTACTAAACCTCCCCGCACTCATTTTAGGAACAATCTCATAGGGCATAGACTAATATTTACATTCTTTTTTATCAGCCACTTATTATATAATATATGTATACAGGGTGTATTCTAAAATCACCGACAAACGGAAACTGGAGATTCTGTGATCCAAAATAAGACGAAAGTTGTTATAAATGTCCGAAAATGCTTCCTAACCGAGCTACAGGGTTTTGCTTGCATCCAACAAGACGGAGGGCATTTTGAACAGTATCGAAATTAATAATACCTTTTTCAATGTATTTAAAATACTTTTATTATGTAATAGTTAACTGCGTTAATTTGATAAATTTTATTTAAATAAAAAACAAATTTAATTTTTTATTAAAATGTGTGGTCGTACTTTATTTCAAATTATCTCAAAAACGGGAGTGCCTAATCGAAAAAACACAAAGTACGATTTCATTTGCAGAATAGAACAGTGACTATAAAAATAAACATTTCAAAAAAAAAATGCAGTGGCGTACGTTTTTTTGTGATTTGAGGGAGTAACTTAAACGATGTTACGCCACTGGATTGAGCCAATCGACTCGAACTCACCTCATTAATTGTATTCAGTAATACATTCGAGTATACCAAATCTCAATATAATATCTTATGCAGTTTTTGAAAAATCTCCAGAAAACTACAAAAAACTTTTTTTTCAAAACCCTGTAGCTCGGTTAGGAAGCATATGCCTATACTTTACATGATCATCCCCATACAGGCTGACTTCTGTAGGTACTGATCCTATCAATATCCAAGTTGTGGTACCTATTTTCTTGTACAACTGAAGTTTTAGAGAGAAGCTAATAAAAATATATCTGCAAACGTTTATTTCTAATAAACATACGGCAATTAGTTTAGTATAAATAACAGTATTCAAATCTATAGAGTAATATGATAATGTGGTTATCAAATTTGCATGGGTATGTTCGTTTCAATATTTACACAAATATTTACTTGTGTCGTATGAGATTTCTGCTGGTATTAACTTTATCTGGTAAAGCATATAACGTTGATTATTACCGATTAGCGAAATTTGATTATCTCTTTTTATATTGACGCAGATTGTACTCGTGTATGATATTGAGATTACGTATCTGGATGTATTCAAATTAATTTTGATATATTTCCGAGAAATGCTATTAGAAATTCAAATTTATTTACCTCCATTTATCTAAACCGTTAATAATTATTTTAGTGATTTTTTTTCTCAGTGTATGTCTTCGGTTTCAAATTAATTGATTGACACGCACTGATTCTCTTCACATTCTATAATAAATTAAAAGTATTAATATCCCCCTATAATACCAAAAAAGCTCCTTTGTTAAAAAAAATATTAAAGCTACCTCCATTTTAAATCTATTTATTTAGTTTTAAGGTGTCAAATCAAACATTCATATTTATTTCTCAAATAAGAAATAAATGTCAAAGTTTAAAATATGCTGGCATCCCTTCACCCCTTGTCAACTGCACGTGTGCACATTTTAATATAAAAACCGAGATATCAATTTATTAACCAGTGCAGGATGAAATGGCAATATATTTCGCTGATATGCAACGGTCATTTGGAGAGTGACATACATCATAATCTTTCCTGCTTTTTCACCACAGTTAGCAGAATTGTTTGATTGTCTATTTTAAAGGTTTTTACATATTTCATGACAAGCTGAATATGCCGAGCTCCTAGTTTAGACCTCACTTCATTTCGACTGACGTTTTTTTCGAATTGATTGTCTTTATTAGCCACGGTAGTTTTCAATGCCTAGGCCGACAACCTGCAGTTTCTAATAACGAATCATGCATGGCTTGCCGCAAAATTGCCATGTCATTGCAAACTGCCCGGAATGATCTCTATCCATAATATTACCTTCACATTTTTTTTATCTCACAAATTAACGAGATAAGTCGATTATTTAAAAAGTTACCATTTCGAGCTTTAATGTTACTTTTTTGAGATTTAACATTTTATGTAACACTAAGCTGTCGTCCTTTAACTTGGTCACCTTATTGAAGGTAAGTATTTTAAAGAAAGGCCGCATTTTATACCTTACTGATGCCAAAAGATTGGTGTTCAAGAAATATTATATTATGTGTTGAGAACCCCACGAACTATTTTAGTTGTAGTTGTTTAGGTTGGGCAATTACGGATCGTGAAATTGGCTCCCCTCTAGGCGATTGTGGAAGAACTGTTCGCATGCTGAAATGAAAGAAAATGTTTTGGACATTGCAACAGCAAAATCCAAAGTGTATTTCATAAAAAACTGCTCTAGCCATATCACTTCGTAAAAATGAAGTAAGTAATTTGTTATTTTATTCTAAGTTCGATTTTATTTATTTATTATTCTGAAATTAGTAAAAGTTGCAAGCTTTACAACAAAAATTATAAAATATTTGTCTGCGAGACGAATTCTCACAATTTATCATAAAGGCTTTTCTTCTGTAAAATTTCGAATGCTTGTTTTTCAAGAGTCTGAGTCATTAGATCTGAATTTCCACTTTACTATACAGGGTGTTTCAGTTTTTTCGTTCATAACTTCTGTAAACGGTAGAACATATCAAAATAATAGGAGTCTTTCCTATAACATTTTTCTCTAAAACGCTCAGTTTTCAAGATACAGGGCGTTAAACATTTAAAAAATTATTACTATTTATTCATTATCTCCTAAACAAATAAAGATTTTTTGTTCAAATTTTGTATACTTTAGACATACTAAAAGACCAATTTTTTGACTTGCAAAAAGTTTTTCAGAGAAAGGCAGTGGCGTAGTTATGTGGTTCAGTCCGTATTTAAACCCCCTAAACTTCTACGCCAATGATCAGAAATTATATTTTTATACAAATTTTAAAACTTTGATGTATTTTCCATAAAAAAGTACTCATGATAAAAGTCGCTAGGAGGCTTCCTGTTCGAGATATTTAGGTTTTTTTAAGTTCTAAATTTTCACATTTTCTATTTACATTTATGGGCTCATGAAAACCCGCATGGTATAAGACCTAGAAATTTACCAGAAGAATTCAGTGTCAATGTCTGGCTTGGAATTTACAATAACAATATTTTTGGACCATACATTTTACCACACAAACTGACTGACTGCCGCAGCATTTCTAGTAATTCTGGAAACTAATCATGATGACGTGGGATGAAATACCACTCAATGAGAGATTAAATGCATGGATTCAATTGGATGGTTGTCCTGCACATTACGGAAGCCAAATGGTTAAGTAGGAAGTATGGGGAAGGTGGATTGGCGAAGCGGACCAGTTGCTTGGCCTGCTAGATCACCCGACCTCAATCCACTGGATTTTTTTGTCTGGGGCTACTTAAAACATAAGGTTTATGCGACACCGGTTCACAATAGAGAATATCTACTCAATAGAATTCGAGAAGCGTCAGTTTAATTCAATAAAGCAAGAAAAAATAAAAATTTAATGTCTCTTGGCACTTTTTGATGTGATAATAGGAAATTAAAATATCTATTTTTATACTTTACCAAAATGTTGCCTTGGTACAAAATAGACCGAAGATAATCGAAATGCTTACAGACAACATATTTAAAAATATACATACCTATATACCTACTGGGTGTCCCAAAACTAACGGGCCAAAAAGCAACTGGAGATACTAGACACCAAAATAGACCATTTGAGCCAAATATGCCTTAGCAAAATTAGGGTGTTTAAGGTGAATTTTTTGTGTTTTAATTCAAAATTAGTGCCCCTTTCATAATTTTGGGACAAAATGTCATAAATATTGCAGGTAAATTTGTGGATCTATTCAACCAGGAGTGTGTAACTAGCGACCTCTAGGAGGAATCTTAAAATTATAAAACTATTAACACATTTTTTCTCTTATCATCAAAAATCCTAATTCTGCTAGTGTTGAATCTAATATGTTTTCCGTTTTCAAATTATTGCTATTTAATTTCATTGCTTTATAATTTGTAAAAGTAGGAGAACTTGTTCTTCTCCCTCTTTAGTGAATACCAATAATACTTATTTGTCTCGCCATGTTCCATGCGTATTTTATGAGGCGTAAAGGGAATTCAGTCTCTTATACACTAGCTACATGATCTTAAATAAAGAATCAGGCCTAAAGGGAATACATTGGTCATCTGGGTGTTTTATTTTATCAAAGGAACACTTAGTCACCATTTTTTTTATTTACGATGTAAATTATTCATTTAATTTGTTACAAGTATGTTACCTTGGGGAGTGTATTCCAAACTATCAGTCATAAGTAAGTTGTCCTTTATAAAAAATTATTGCTTTGATACTGACAAACGGTTTAAAATGCGAAATGTTCAAACATTAAGTTTTACTACAGTGAAATAAGAAAATGGAAACGTAGTTAAATCTGATATAAAAAAACTTCCCATACTTTGGTTTAATGTGTATGAAGTCAGAAGTGTGTGTCTTCGTTAATGACATATATTTTTAAAAACCTACATGATAATTACTACATATTTACACTTTTCCTTCCCTCATATTCATTCTGTTATCTTTATAGAAGCTGGATAGGTTTGTATTGAAAATTGCTTCTTAGATTACTGCAATTGTTTAGCTAGCAAATGTTTACTAATATAATTAATACTAATATTTATGAATATTAATAATATTACGCAGCTAAATGGAGCAAGTGCAACCAATTAGTATTTTACATCACATCGTTTCCATATTGTTTGTAATTGGTGATTTTAATCGGAATGACCTCCAACTTATTTTAAATCAATTCTATTATATATGAACTGTAATAATGAAATCGCATAGAACAGGGTGTCAACAATTCAGGGGGTAAAGTTTTGAATTATTCTAAGAAAAAATTCACATAAACTATGACCATTTTCGAGATGTGGATTAATGAGTTTTTGTACTAAAATTATTTTGGTATAGTTAAACATTTAAAACAGTTTAATCACACAAATTATGTTTCATCTGAAAAATTTCATTAAACCGCGAAATTGATGTAACATCATTTGAAGGTTAGCCTCATTGAATTTCATCAAATTTGATGGGTTGGTGTACAGGAGATGAAAACTGCAACAAAATAAAAAATTACTACTTTTAAGCATCAGTTCGACTTTATCTATCATGTCTTTAAATTTGTATATTCCCAAGGAAAAACCTCAACAGATTTCCAAAAATATTTAATTCAAAGCGCTCCCAGTTTATTTTAATTTTAATGTAAGATATTCTCACAGCCAGAAGGAATATACTCAAAATTTATATAATCGATTGTTGATGTTGATGTTTCCTCCTCCTCCTCCTCCTTTTTCTTCTTCTTCTTAGTCTTCTTAGTCTTCTTAGTTCTTCTTAGTCTTCTTAGTCTTCTTAGTCTTCTTAATCTTCTTAGTCTTCTTAATCTTCTTAGTCTTCTTAATCTTCTTAGTCTTCTTAGTCTTCTAAGTCTTCTTAGTCTTCTTATAGTCTTCTTAGTCTTCTTAGTCTTCTTAATCTTCTTAGTCTTCTTAGTCTTCTTAGTCTTCTTAGTCTTCTTAGTCTTCTTAGTCTTCTTAGTCTTCTTAGTCTTCTTAGTCTTCTTAGTCTTCTTAGTCTTCTTAGTCTTCTTAGTCTTCTTAGTCTTCTTAGTCTTCTTAGTCTTCTTAGTCTTCTTAGTCTTCTTAGTCTTCTTAGTCTTCTTAGTCTTCTTAGTCTTCTTAGTCTTCTTAGTCTTCTTAGTCTTCTTGGTCTTCTTAGTTTTCTTAGTCTTCTTCTTCTTTTTCTTCTTCTTCTCCTTCTTCTCCTTCTTCTCCTTCTTCTTGAAGTTTTCTTCTTCTATGGTTGTGACTTAGCTAAACCTATTGTGTTCATTTTATTGAACAAGAAATTTACTGGAATGGAACTAACTATAAAGGAGCATTCAACGCATGAATCGGTTTATAACGATGTACTGAATTTATGTTTAATGAAAGAATCCGATAACACCAAAATAAACCAAGAATTTTCATAATTTACAGTCCGCAAGGTTAAGTTGTTACCTATCTGATACTTCAAACAGTTTTATTTATAATTTGAAATTATTGCATCTTCCTGATTTCAAACTAGATTCGTAACCTAGATTATTTTAGAAAAAGTCTTTTCACTGTCTATTTATACAGTTTTAGTTGTTTTGGTTGTAACGTATCCCCTATCGTCGTTCTGTTGATACTTCCCCTACATTGAAATGCATGCTGAGTTGTAGTCCTGTAAAGTAGGGCAAACTACGAACAGAATATCTTATGATTACAAGTTTCAAACTGTTCTGTGGGCAGCGAAATAAGCGTAGAAGTAACTTTTTTACTTCTTTTTTATTAAAATGTCACTGAACGAAATACCAACAAAGAGGGGACAAAGGGTCGAGATAAATGCCTTCTATCTACTCCTTGTCTGCCTACTTGGATAAAAACTAGTCAACAGGGTTATTCAAAATACGAATTTAAATAAAAATCTCAGACTTGTAAAAACTATATTTCAGTTTATGTAAAACAGCGAACAAAAATTGGGGAATAAAAACGTAGTTATTAAAACTGTGCATGAGCTATAAAATAATAAAACTGAATGGAATTAGAGAACGAAAATGGAAAAAGACTTTTTAATTTTCAACGGTTAATCTTGGGGTTATTAAGGATTTGATTAAAGTAGATTTGCAATTATTGCGATTGAATGAGACCAGGATTAGGGCGACTGGTGAGGTTGCGGAAGATTTCAGAATTTTAATTTTTAATTTTATCGAAAATGATCCTTTTAATTTACTTTTTTTACTTAATTTGGAAAAACTTGGTATTTTAAATGCCGATCGGTTTGTCAGTCTATAAATCTGGATCTTTAAACATCTTTTTATTCACTGTAAGTAGAAAGTATACAGATTTTTTCCAAAGTCAAAAGAATTGAAAACAGTTCAATAGGCGTAGTGTCATATTATATAAATCTCTTTACCTTTAAGCGGTAAATATTACCGCAGTTAGATGTGAAAACATTTCCAAACACGAGTAATCCCAACGTTTGTTGTTTTTTATCTGTTCGGTTTCACTCTACATACCAGAATTTATTCATCCCACAGCAAAAACAATAAATAAAACATTAATTACATACAGGTGAACGTTAATGGTTTGTTGGAAATAACAAATTGTGTGATAAATTCCTCGTTACTTTTACTTACCTTGAATTTTTTAGAACGCTCCCTTAACTCCTTGAGTAAAGTTGCAATTAATATGATGTGTTAATGATTGCGACAATTCCATTCGATTTCTATAACGTGAGGATATATTCAGTATGATATCTTTGTTTGGAAGAAATCATAAAGTCTTAGTTTTTTAATAATATTTTTTCTCTCTTGAGGAACTCAAAAAGGTTCATTATAAATTGTCAAACCGTTTGTCTTTCTTTACATTGTTTGGTGCAAGTAAATTTACAAGAATCTTGTCTCTATTAATGTCTCACAGATAATGAGGCTATTATGCCACTACCATCACTCTTGCACTATAGTGAAACAAGGACTATAATATACGAAAATAAAGTTTTATCTAATTAATGCAGCATATGCTTATTTTATCTAAAAGTGTGTTAAATTGGCAAGTGAAACACAAGACAAAGACATTCTCACCATCCTCGTAAGCACCTAACTAACTGTATCTGTCTGATGATGTCGCATTTCTGGTTAATAATTATATAACGCTGGCGTGATTTATTACATATTGAAATATGAATTTAGGAACAAGGATTCTAAATTATCTGCACCATATTTCATGTTAGGATCAGCAGAAATTCTTGATGTCAATATGCAAGCATTAACCTACTTTACGAGACTTGTAAATGTTGGAGAAATAAGAAAAATTTTGTGTATGACGAATATTCTATCGGTGACGCTGAAAATTATAATGATTATAAAGTATTATATCATTTATTATTTTTTTATCTTTATATGTTACCAAGAATTAGAAACTTATTTCATTGGAAAATGTTTGTTAACCTTTTATTTTATGTATTTGTCTGAGCATTCTTACCAGATATCAGGATATAGTTTTACAAATCTATAACGATTTTTTTCAGGTTTTCAACGTTGCAAAAAAAATCCTATTCAATTTTTTCCCTAAATATAGACCATTTGGTAAACTTTTAACTGTATAAGAGAATTTACTTCAGTTTACTATAAATGTGCGCCATCTCCCTCGCTAAGTTAGTTTATGAACTATCATAATAGTATTATTTAAAAAAGAACAAAAGCATGCAGTAAATATGAACTGTGATAATAAGAAGTTATTCTTTGACATAGATAGTAATATTTGCAAAGTTATAGCTCCCACCAGGTATATCTATTTTGTAGTAAATCATATTTTCTCTCTAAGAATTTATTACTTATTTAGTTCATCTTAAAATCCCACAATCTATTTTATTACCCCATTAATCATACTGCCGAAGACATGTTTGGAACCCGTAAGATACCAACAGGATATGAAGTTTATAACGCAAACCATAACAAGATTAACATTACATGTTCAATCACGCATCCTACACGAATAACACTTTCTATATGAGATAGCCTGAGAATTTCGATTAGTCATGGAGAAATTTTAAGAACCCGAATGTCTTTGTTTCCCTTCCTTACACCTTAAATATATTCTTTTACGTATGTAATTTAAATTTACATGAATTACAATAATTTCGTTCCATCATCGTTGGACGTGAGTACGTGCTATAGGTTATATGATTATTTCCTATTTGTGATGGATGTGCATAACAAATCGTTAAGCTACGTTTTATTATTATTATCTACGAAACGGTAGAGGTATTATTTAACAGCAAAATATTTTAGCCAGGATTCTATTAGAATTATTACAAACCAAGGGATTTTCGTGCAATAAAATACAGATTGGTATATTTTTATAAACAAAATTTAATAAACAGAAACCAATTACTGTTCAAATTTATTTAAAGTAAGATGCCAAAAACTAGCTTTTGTGAAAAAAATTATACAAGAGAATGCATAGATTTAAGTACGTATGAAGATACTTGAAGATAGTCAGTTCAGAAACAGTTCTGGTTTGCTGGTGCTGAGGAAAAACTGGAAGTGGTATGGGTGAGCTTTGTTAGAATAGGAACTAATATCAAGAAGGTTGTGATTTAATTCAATTGCACAATTCCTAGTATCTATCCAATAGGTTATGGACTCAGATTGCTACAAGAAAAGAAGAAATAATATTTAAAACTAAAAGAAGATGATGGGCGATATAAAAACTGTTATAAAAATACTCTGAACTCCACCAATTATAGAACATATGGAAATGTAAGAATGGAACTTTTGCTGATGAAAGGTCTTTGGAATATTATAAAGAATGAAGTACCAAAGATGTAAATTGATGAGCTAAAAATAGGAGAGCAAGTGCTATAATGGTTTACTGACTGAAGACTCACAATTGATTCATGGAAAGAAACCAACTATCACATAAACATCGAAATGCGTTGCGACAGTTTCACAAACTGTTATTACTAAAAAAATCTTTGAAAATTACAATTAAAATGATATATGAAACACCATTCAGTGAAAATACTTGAATTAGTAACAATGGACGAATAACTACCAGAAAATATAATTGCTGCTTTTATGTTAAGTAGTTTTCCAGATAGAAATACAGTAGTTCTGGCATTGGAAGCAAGAACCAATGCAGATTTAACAATAGAAATGAAACAATAAAAGAAAGGCTGATCTTTTTGATAATAATGTGACTTCGGAGGTATGGAGCTGGAGAACTAGCGAATCGAAAGATATCTATCTCTTACAATAAGTGGTTCTTCTCCTTCAGGACAAACTCGGAGCCAATGCGAGTATGAAGGCGCCACTAAAAAACCAATGAACAATTAGACAATTAGTGGAATAAGGTATAAACAAGTTTAAGCTGTAGTTTAAGTATGAAGTGAATTTTCATGCGACGAAATTTTAAAATTTTCAGCAAAAATAAATGAAAGATTCGTTGATTTACTTTGAATTATAAAAAATAAACATTTTTAAATGTTTTTTAACAAATTGGCATCTAGTACTCAAAGAAAACTGACCTCAAAACTTTTTAGCTAAATATGGTAGATATTAACTAACTATTGCTAAAAAAGCCATGCAAATACTACTTAGTAATTATACGTATTAATTTATATAAGTCTAATCTTTCCTATTAAGAATATTAACGGTTAACTCATTTGGTCCACGTTGTATATGTTTTTAACGCCAATCATGCTGTTGCTGCCATCTAGCAACCATTCATTAAACTGCAACTATAAGGTTACAGTTACCATCATCGCCAAATGATCTATATTTAATTAACTAAATCAAGGTCCACAATATGACGCTAGTAGCTACGAACATGAGCAGATTATGAAAAATTTTGGTTTATGAATATAAAGCTTCGAGCTCAAATAAAATTTTCTGTTTTGATTGTAATGACTACGGATACCAGAGCATAAATTTCAATCTTTTTAAGCGTCTTAGGAATCGTATGGATAGCCAGCATTGTGTTAATCTTGGGAATTTGCTTGTAAATGTAATACAATATTTTGTTTATTTATTTAAGAATATAGCTGCCCAGGTAGATAATCATTAAATTAATAGGCAGGAAACGTTAAATGTATTATGTTTTTCAAAGGAATGTGCAAAAATAGGTAAAAAAAGAATGTCAGCACATAACATTAACCGAGGGAGATGATTGATACTGGTGTCGTCTTGGCAGGAAAAATTTCCGAATTCTCTCATCCGTTGATTATTTTGAATTTTTGACGATGTGTCGTAGTCTTCTTTTCGCATCTGAAGAAAATATAATCGTAACGCCTAGAATTCAAAATAATCAACAAGGAATTAAGAGAACCCGAAAACTCTTCTTTTGTGCACAACTGCAACATAGGCACAGTCTAATAGTATCTTTTGCCTGTGACATAGGTACTTTAAATAAGTGAAACCATGAGAAAATTTTTCTTGCCATTCATTTCGTAAGAAGAACTCTGTATTGATGTATAATTATTATTTGAATGGTTGTATCTTAAATGGACCGGTCAATTTGCTGATTTCAGTGTTCTTTTAATTCGAAAATAAATTCTAACAGATGTATAAATTATTTATAATCACAAATTTCATTTTTTGTGAAAAAAACCAGAAACTTAAAATTATTCTTTTTAACACCTTATTTAAAAATAAAGATAATATAAACTTTATTTGAATTTGAAGTTTTCTTTTGTAAACAATATATGCTAGCTAGTCAAGTATATCAATTATTACAATAGGTGGCATGCCTACCAGTGTAAATTACTGATACTAGTTTTCACTAGTAATCTCCCTAGTGCTTGAATTATTACCGGAAATTTTTCGAGCACACACATTTTTTTAAAATTATCCCGAGTCGAAGACGAGCACCAGCGCGGCACCAGCAGTCAGCAGACTGTTGTTAGTATCTCATTAACCGTGTTGGGATGTAGAACTCATGTCTGAAAGAAATTTGATTTACGTATTCTGGACAATGTTTCGAAATTTTTCTAACTTCAATAATTCATCCTAGATAGGATTAATTATTGTAATTTTAAAAAAACCTCAAAACACATTTAAGTATTTCCATTGTTTGTTTTTTCGCAACAAAAATGTGATTCTACAACATAAAATTAATTGTCGCTGCACCTCGAGTGTTGCAGGTGTAATAAAAATTATTATAAAAGAATCCAAACAAGGAACAGTAGACGCGAGAGCCATCGGCTACAGCGCGGAGATCCAAGATTCCCACCACTGTGTCCGCTTGCCTACAACGGGCACAAGTAAATCGCGCAAACTAATACCTATGTTCGAACCTCCTCGGTCTTTACTGTATAGTAGCAGGATATCTACAGATATGCAATGTTAAAGAAAATCATTTCATCCATTTTAGTTGCAGAAAACTACTCATAAGGGATTAATATATATCAACTGTAAATAATGTTTTATATTATAAGAAAAATGAATAGTGCCATATACCCCAAAAAAGAAACATGATGCAGCTACGGACACGTGTTTCGGAGTTATTGCTCCTCATCAGCGTAGCGTTTTATATTATGTTTTCTTCACTAAAATGGGTGAAATCCTGTTTTATTATATTTTCAAATTTTCCCACCGTTTATTTATTTATGTGACACCAAGCAAACGTCAAATATAATCATATAGTAATTTGACAGAAAAATTTCCACTTATTAATTTCGCTCAGGGTACCCTGTATTGTCCTTGACTTGTGGCGTTTTGTTTCCACTAAATAGAATACAATAGAATTGAATATAGTACTTTTATTTAATATTTATTTCTATTAAAATCGATAGGGAGGGTCCTGCAAGTGCGGTTATGACGGGGCCCCTTTAAAAAGTTAGGTTATCGATTTTTGACAGTTTGATGGCGCCAAGAAAAGTAAGGTTATGATTGGCAGCACGCACGAAAAGTAAGGTTATGTTTGACAGCTCGATGGGGCCCCGGGTGGAAGGAGTAGGGGAAGGGGTGGGGCTTAACCTGGTTGGGGGGAAGGGGAAGCTAAAAAGTGGAGTGGCTAGGTTCAAGCAACCCACAGAGGGTATCATCCCAGACAGCACCGGATATCCAAAATATGTACTTTTTAGGTCCATTTATTGTCCCGGATATCCATGTGTATGTAATGGATATTCAGTGGACATATTTTTAATGGATATCCACTGGAGGTCCTGCTGGGACCTCCCTTACTTTAGTTTATTT